>JAVGWW010000016.1:2004518-2397105 GCA_036924055.1 Leuresthes tenuis
TTCATATTGCTCGCTCCCGCCCGCTCCCTCCCGCTTATTTCTGGTCCCGCTCGCTCCAGCTCGCTCCCGCCCGCTCCCTCCCGCTCCTGCCCGGTCCCGTTCCACTCCCTCCCGCTCCCGCTCACTCCCGCCCCACTCCCGCTCCCTCTCACTCCCGCCCGCTCCCTCCCACTTCTGCCCGCGGCAAAGTTCATATTGCTCGCTCCCGCCCAATCCCTCCTGCTCCCGCTCGCTCCCGCCCGCTTCTGCCCGCGGCAAAGTTCATATTGCTCGCTCCCACCCGCTCCCACTCGCTCCCGCCCGCTCCCTCCCACTTCTGCCTGCGGCAAAGTTCATATCGCTCGCTCCCTCCCACTCCCGCTCGCTCCCGCCCGCTTCTGCCCGCGGCAAAGTTCATATTGCTCGCTCCCACCCGCTCCCGCTCCCGCTCGCTCCCGCCCGCTCCCTCCCGCTTCTGCCCGCGGCAAAGTTCATATTGCTCACTCCCACCCGCTCCCGCCCCGCTCCCTCCCGCTTCTGCCCGCGGCAAAGTTCATATTGTTCGCTCCCGCCCGCTCCCTCCCGCTTCTGCCCGGTCCCGCTCGCTCCAGCTCGCTCCCGCCCGCTCCCTCCCGCTCCTGCCCGGTCCCGTTCACTCCCTCCCCGCTCACTCCCCGCCCACTCCACTCCATCCCGCTCACTCCCGCCCGCTCCCTCCCACTTCTGCCCGCGGCAAAAGTTAATATTGCTCACTCCCACCCGCTCCCGCTCACTCCCTCCCGCTCCCCTCCCGCTCCCACCCGCTCCCTCCCACTTCCGCCAGCTCCCTCCCGCTTCTGCCCGCGCGGCAAAGTTCATACTGCTTGCTCACTCCCACCCGCTTCCGCCCGCTCCCTCCCACTTCTGCCCGCGGCAAAGTTCATATCGCTCGCTCCCTCCCGCTCCCGCTCGCTCCCCGCCCGCTCCCTCTCGCTTCTGCCCGTGGCAAAGTTAATATTGCTAACTCCCGCCCGCTCCCTCCCGCTTATTTCTGGTCCCGCTCGCTCCAGCTCGCTCCAGCTCGCTCCCGCCCGCTCCCTCCCGCTCCTGCCCGGTCCCGTTCACTCCCTCCCGCTCCCGCTAGCTCCCCGCCCGCTCCCTCCCGCTCCCGCTCGCTCCCGCCCGCTCCCTCCCACTTCTCTCCCCGGCAAAGTTCACATTGCTCGCTCCCGCCCAATCCCTCCTGCTCCCGCTCGCTCCCGCCCGCTCCCTCCCGCTTCTGCCCGCGGCAAAGTTCATATTGCTCGCTCCCGCCCGCTCCCTCCCGCTTCTGCCCGGTCCCGCTCGCTCCCACCCGCTCCCTCCCGCTTCTGCCCGCGGCAAAGTTCATATTGCTCGCTCCCGCCCGCTCCCTCCCGCTTCTGCCCGGTCCCGCTCGTTCCAGCTCGCTCCCGCCCGCTCCCTCCCGCTCCTGCCCGGTCCCGTTCACTCCCTCCCCGCTCGCTCCCGCCCGCTCCCTCCCGCTCCCGCTCACTCCCGCCCGCTCCCTCCCACTTCTGCCCGCGGCAAAGTTCATATTGCTCGCCTCCCGCCCAATCCCTCCCACTCCCGCTCGCTCCCGCCCGCTCCCGCCCAATCCCTCCCGCTTTCTGCCCGCGGCAAAGTTCATATTGCTCGCTCCCACCCGCTCCCGCTCGCTCCTGCCCGTTCCGCTCGCTCCCCGCCCGCTCTCGCTCGGTCCCGCCCGCTCTCGCTCGATCCCTCCTGCTCCCGCTCCCTCCCGCTTCTGCCCGCGGCAAAGTTCATATTGCTCAATCCCGCTCGCTACCTCCCGCTCCCAGCTCGCTCCCTCCCGCTCCCGCTCACTCCCACCCGCTCCTCCCGCTTTCTGCCCGCGGCAAAGTTCATATTGCTCGCTCCAGCCCAATCCCTCCTGCTCCCGCTCGCTCCCGCCCCGCTCCCTCCCGCTTCCCGCCCGCGGCAAAGTTCATACTGCTCGCTCCCTCCCGTTCCCGCTCCCGCTCGCTCCCCGCCCCGCTCCCTCCCACTTCTGCCCGCGGCAAAGTTCATATCGCTCGCTCCCGCCCGCTCCCTCCCGCTCCCGCTCGCTCCCACCCGCTCTCTCCCCGCTTCTGCCCGATCCCGCTCGCTCCAGCTTGCTCCCGCCCGCTCCCACCCGCTCCCTTCCGCTCCCTCCCGGTCCCGCTCCATCCCGCTCCCACCCGCTCCCGCTCACTTCCCTCCCGGTCCTGCCCGCTCCCTCCCGGTCCCGCTCCATCCCGCTCCCACCCGCTCCCGCTCGCTCCCTCCCGTTCCCTCCCGTTCCCTCCCGCTCCTGCCCGCTCCCTCCCGCTCCCGCTGTGAATGGTTTACCTGCTTGAACATCTTCTGATCTCTGTTAATGTTGGTTTCACCAACCTAAAGCTGTCACCTGTGAATGGTTTACCTGCCTGAACATCTTCTGATCTCTGTTAATGTTGGTTTCACCAACCTAACACTTGTTGAGCCACATTGTCTCACATTCACACCTCTATTCTCTGACCTAACCCTATAAAACCCACGCATGCAAATTTACAACTTTTAATAATTCTCAGGACCACATTTACATACAATGAACAAAAATATGAATGCAAGTTTTCTTTTTGCTCCCATTTTCCATGAGCTAAACTTAAAGTCAAATGTATTTGTGTAGCACATTTCATGTACAATTGCTGGTTTTGGTATAATTACAAAACATGTCCTACGTCCTAACCCTAACCCCTAACCCGTCTGATCCAATTCAGAAGTCAACCATCGGGGGTTATTCATTTATTTTATGAATTTTAAGCCTTTTATTTATTTAAAACTGTAAAAGAAAGAAATGAAATAATAAAAATTAAATTAAAATGATTAAAACAAGCAACAGTCTGGATAAGTTAAAGATATCGTGCAGATTTCATGCACAAACACATGATAAAAGAAATGTTTTTAACCTGGATTTAAAAATGTCTACATTTGTTGACAGTTTAACTCCCGCCCGCTCCCTCCCGCTTCTTCCCGCTTCTGCCCGCGGCAAAGTTCATATTGCTCAATCCCGCCTCGCTCACTCCCACCCGCTCCCTCCCGCTTCTGCCCGCGGCAAAAGTTCATATTGCTCAATCCCGCTCGCTTCCTCCCGCTCCCGCTCGCTCCCGCCCGCTCCCTCCCGCTCCCGCTCACTCCTACCCGCTCCCTCCCGCTTCTGCCCGCGATAAAGTTCATATTGCTCGCCCCAGCCCAATCCCTCCTGCTCCCAGCTCGCTCCCGCCCGCTCCCGCCCCGCTCCCTCCCACTTCTGCCCGCGGCAAAGTTCATATCGCTCGCTCCCGCCCGCTCCCTCCCACTCCCGCTCGCTCCCACCCGCTCTCTCCCGCTTCTGCCCTATCCCGCTCGCTCCAGCTCGCTCCCGCCCACTCCCACCCGCTCCCGCCCGCTCCCTCCCAGTCCCGCTCCATCCCGCTCCCACCCGCTCCCGTTCACTCCCTCCCGGTCCTGTCCTGCCCGCTCCCTCCCGCTTCCGACAGCGGCAAAGTTCATACTTCTCGCTCCCTCCCAGTCCCGCTCGCTCCCGCCCACTCCCTCCCGCTCCCGCTCGCTCCCGCCCGCTCCCGCCCGCTCCCTCCCGCTCCTTCCCGCGTCAAAGTTCCTACTGCCCACTCCCTCCCGCTCCTGCCCGGTCCCGTTCACTCCCTCCCGCTCCCTCCCGCTTCCGCCCGCGGCAAAGTTCATACTTCTCGCTCCCTCCCAGTCCCGCTCGCTCCCGCCCACTCCCTCCCGCTCCCGCTCGCTCCCGCCCGCTCCCGCCCACTCCCTCCCGCTTCTGCCCGCGGCAAAGTTCATATCGCTCACTCCCAACCGCTCCTGCCCGCTCCCGCTCCCTTCCGCCCGCTCCCTCCATATCCCTCACACTCCCGCCTGCTCCCTCCCGCTTCTGCCCACGGCAAAGTTCATATTGCTCAATCCCGCCCGCTCCCTCCCGCTCCCGCTCACTCCCGCCCGCTCCCTCCCGCTTCTGCCCGCGGCAAAGTTCATATTGCTCGCTCCCGCCCGCTCGCTCCCGCTTCTGCCTGGTCCCGTTCACTCCCTCCCGCTCCCGCTCGCTCCCGCCCGCTCCCTCCCGCTCCCGCTCACTCCCGCCCGCTCCCTCCCACTTCTGCCTGCAGCAAAGTTCATATTGCTCACTCCCACCCGCTCCCGCCCGCTCCCTCCCGCTTCTACCCACAGCAAAGTTCATATTGCTCGCTCCCGCCCGCTCCCTCCCGCTCCCGCCCGCTCCCCGCCCGCTCTCACTCGCTCCCGCTTGATTCCGCCCGCTCGCTCCCCGCCCGCTCCCGCCCGCTCCCTCCCGCTTCTGCCCGCGGCAAAGTTCATATTGCTCGCTCCAGCCCGCTCCCTCCTGCTCCCGCTCGCTCCCCCCCGCTCCCTCCCGCTTCTGCCCGCGGCAAAGTTCATATCGCTTGCTCCCTCCCGCTCCCGCCTGCTCCCGCCCGCTCTCGATTGCTCCCTCCTTCTTCCGCTCGCTCCCCCCCGCTCCGCTCGCTCCCGCCCGTTCCGCTCGCTCCCGCCCGCTCTCGCTCGCTCCCTCCTGCTCCCGCTCCCTCCCGCTTCCGCCCGCGGCAAAGTTCATATCGCTCACTCCCAACCGCTCCTGCCCGCTCCCTCCCGCTCCCGCCCGCTCCCGCCCGCTCCCTCCCGCTTCCGCCCGCTCCCTCCCGCTTCTGCCCGCGGCAAAGTTCATATCGCTCGCTCCCTCCCGCTCCCGCTCGCTCCCGCTCGCTCCCTTCCGTTCCCGCTCCCGATCGCTCCCGCCCGCTCCCTCTTGCTTCTGCCCGTGGCAAAGTTAATATTGCTCACTCCCACCCGCTCCCGCCCGCTCCCGCCCACTCCCGCCCGCTCCCGCCCGCTCCCTCCTGCTTCTGCCCGCGGCAAAGTTCATATTGCTCGCTCCCGCCCGCTCCCTCCCGCTTATTTCTGGTCCCGCTCGCTCCAGCTCGCTCCCGCCCTTTCCCTCCCGCTCATGCCCGGTCCCGTTCACTCCCTCCCGCTCCCGCCCGCTCCCGCTCGCTCCATCCCGCTCCCTCCCGCTCCCGCTCACTCCCGCCAGCTCCCTCCTGCTTCTGCCCACAGCAAAGTTCATATTGCTCGCTCCCGCCCGCTCCCTCCCACTCCCGCTCGCTCCCTCCCGCTCCCTCCCGCTCCCGCTCACTCCCGCTTCTGCCCACAGCAAAGTTCATATTGCTCGCTCCCGCCCCCTCCCTCCCGCTCCCACCCGCTCCCGCCCGCTCCCGCCCACTCCCGCCCGCTCCCGCCCGCTCCCTCCTGCTTCTGCCCGCGGCAAAGTTCATATTGCTCGCTCCCGCCCGCTCCCTCCCGCTTATTTCTGGTCCCGCTCGCTCCAGCTCGCTCCCGCCCTTTCCCTCCCGCTCATGCCCGGTCCCGTTCACTCCCTCCCGCTCCCGCCCGCTCCCGCTCGCTCCATCCCGCTCCCTCCCGCTCCCGCTCACTCCCGCCCGCTCCCTCCTGCTTCTGCCCACAGCAAAGTTCATATTGCTCGCTCCCGCCCGCTCCCTCCCACTCCCGCTCGCTCCCTCCCGCTCCCTCCCGCTCCCGCTCACTCCCGCTTCTGCCCACAGCAAAGTTCATATTGCTCGCTCCCGCCCCCTCCCTCCCGCTCCCACCCGCTCCCGCCCTTTCCCGCTCGCTCCCGCCCGCTCCCTCCCGCTCCCGCTCACTCCCGCCCACTCCCGCTCGCTCCCTCCCACTTCTGCCTGCGGCAAAGTTCATATCGCTTGCTCCCTCCCGCTCCCGCCCGCTCCCTCCCACATCTGCCCGCGGCAAAGGTCATATTGCTTGCTCCCGCCCGCTCCCGCCCGCTCTCGATCGCTCCCTCCTGCTCCCGCTCGCTCCCGCCCAATCCCTCCCGCTTCTGCCCGCGGCAAAGTTCATATCGCTTGCTCCCTCCCGCTCCCGCCCGCTCCCGCCTGCTCCCGCCCGCTCTCGATTGCTCCCTCCTTCTCCCGCTCGCTCCCCCCCGCTCCGCTCGCTCCCCGCCCGTTCCGCTCGCTCCCGCCCGCTCTCGCTCGCTCCCTCCTGCTCCCGCTCCCTCCCGCTTCCGCCCGCGGCAAAGTTCATATCGCTCACTCCCAACCGCTCCTGCCCGCTCCCTCCCGCTCCCGCCCGCTCCCGCCCGCTCCCTCCCGCTTCCGCCCGCTCCCTCCCGCTTCTGCCCGCGGCAAAGTTCATATCGCTCGCTCCCTCCCGCTCCCGCTCGCTCCCGCTCGCTCCCTTCCGTTCCCGCTCCCGATCGCTCCCGCCCGCTCCCTCTCGCTTCTGCCCGTGGCAAAGTTAATATTGCTCACTCCCACCCGCTCCCGCCCGCTCCCGCCCACTCCCGCCAACTCCCGCCCGCTCCCTCCTGCTTCTGCCCGCGGCAAAGTTCATATTGCTCGCTCCCGCCCGCTCCCTCCCGCTTATTTCTGGTCCCGCTCGCTCCAGCTCGCTCCCGCCCTTTCCCTCCCGCTCATGCCCGGTCCCGTTCACTCCCTCCCGCTCCCGCCCGCTCCCGCTCGCTCCATCCCGCTCCCTCCCGCTCCCGCTCACTCCCGCCCGCTCCCTCCTGCTTCTGCCCACAGCAAAGTTCATATTGCTCGCTCCCGCCCGCTCCCTCCCACTCCCGCTCGCTCCCTCCCGCTCCCTCCCGCTCCCGCTCACTCCCGCTTCTGCCCACAGCAAAGTTCATATTGCTCGCTCCCGCCCCCTCCCTCCCGCTCCCACCCGCTCCCGCCCTTTCCCGCTCGCTCCCGCCCGCTCCCTCCCGCTCCCGCTCACTCCCGCCCACTCCCGCTCGCTCCCTCCCACTTCTGCCTGCGGCAAAGTTCATATCGCTTGCTCCCTCCCGCTCCCGCCCGCTCCCTCCCACATCTGCCCGCGGCAAAGGTCATATTGCTTGCTCCCGCCCGCTCCCGCCCGCTCTCGATCGCTCCCTCCTGCTCCCGCTCGCTCCCGCCCGATCCCTCCCGCTTCTGCCCGCGGCAAAGGTCATATTGCTTGCTCCCGCCCGCTCCCGCCCGCTCTCGATCGCTCCCTCCTGCTCCCGCTCGCTCCCACCCGCTCCCGCTCGCTCCTGCCCGTTCCGCTCGCTCCCGCCCGCTCTCGCTCGATCCCTCCTGCTCCCGCTCCCTCCCGCTTCTGCCCGCGGCAAAGTTCATATTGCTCAATCCCGCTCTCTCCCTCCCGCTCCCGCTCGCTCCCTCCCGCTCCCGCTCACTCCCACCCGCTCCCTCCCGCTTCTGCCCGCGGCAAAGTTCATATTGCTCGCTCCAGCCCAATCCCTCCTGCTCCCGCTCGCTCCCGCCCACTCCCTCCCGCTTCCGCCCGCGGCAAAGTTCATACTGCTCGCTCCCTCCCGTTCCCGCTCCCGCTCGCTCCCGCCCGCTCCCTCCCACTTCTGCCCGCGGCAAAGTTCATATCGCTCGCTCCCGCCCGCTCCCTCCCGCTCCCGCTCGCTCCCACCCGCTCTCTTCCGCTTCTGCCCGATCCCGCTCGCTCCAGCTCGCTCCCGCCCGCTCCCGCCCGCTCCCGCCCGCTCCTGCCCGCTCCCACCCGCTCCCGCCCGCCCCCTCCCGGTCCCAGTCCATCCCGCTCCCACCCGCTCCCGCTCACTCCCTCCCGGTCCTGCCCGCTCCCTCCCGGTCCCGCTCCATCCCGTTCCCTCCCGCTCCTGCCCGCTCCCTCCCGCTCCCGCTGTGAATGGTTTACCTGCTTGAACATCTTCTGATCTCTGTTAATGTTGGTTTCACCAACCTAAAGCTGTCACCTGTGAATGGTTTACCTGCCTGAACATCTTCTGATCTCTGTTAATGTTGGTTTCACCAACCTAACACTTGTTGAGCCACATTGTCTCACATTCACACCTCTATTCTCTGACCTAACCCTATAAAACCTACGCATGCAAATTTACAACTTTTAACAATTCTCAGGACCACATTTACATACAATGAACAAAAATATGAACGCAAGTTTTCTTTTTGCTCCCATTTTCCATGAGCTAAACTTAAAGTCAAATGTATTTGTGTAGCACATTTCATGTACAATTGCTGGTTGTGGTATAATTACAAAACATGTCCTACGTCCTAACCCTAACCCCTAACCCGTCTGATCCAATTTAGAAGTCAACCATCGGGGGTTATTCATTTATTTTATGAATTTTAAGCCTTTTATTTATTTAAAACTGTAAAAGAAAGAAATGAAATAATAAAAATTTAATTAAAATTATTAAAACAAGCAACAGTCTGGATAAGTTAAAGATATCGTGCAGATTTCATGCACAAACACATGAGAAAAGAAATGTTTTTAACCTGGATTTAAAAATGTCTACATTTGTTGACAGTTTAACTCCTTCCCGCTTCTTCCCGCGGCAAAGGTCATATTGCTCGCTCCCGCCCAGTCCCGCCCGCTCCCTCCTGCTCCCTCCCACTTCTGCCCGCGGAAAAGTTCATATCGCTCACTCCCACCCGCTCCCGCCCGCTATCCGCTTCAGCCCGCGGCAAAGTTCATACTGCTCGCTCCCGCACGCTCCCACCCGCTCCCGCCCGCTCCCGCCCTCTCCCTCCTGCTCCAGCCCACTCCCTCCCGCTTCTGCCCGCGGTAAAGGTCATATTGCTCGCTCCCGCCCGCCCGCTCTCGCTCGCTCCCTCCTGCTCCCGCTCACTCCCTCCCGCTCCCTCCCGCTTCTGCCCGTGGCAAAGTTCATATTGCTCGCTCCCACCCACTCCCGCCTGCTCCCGCTCGCTCCCGCCCGCTCCCTCCCGCTCCCGCCCGCTCCCTCCCGTTCCCGCCTGCTCCCTCCCACTTCTGCCCGCGGCAAAGTTCATATCGCTCACTCCCACCCACTCCCGCTCGCTTTCGCCCGCTCCCTCCCGCTCCCGTCCACTCCCGTACGCTCCCTCCCGCTCCCGCCCGCTCCCGCTCGCTCCATCCCGCTCCCGCTCGATTCAGCCCGCTCCCTCCCGCTCCCTCCCGCTCCCGCTCACTCCCGTTTCTGCCCACAGCAAAGTTCATATTGCTCGCTCCCGCCCCCTCCCAGTCCCGCTCCATCCCGCTTCCACCCGCTCCCGTTCACTCCCTCCCGGTCCTGCCCATTCCCTCCCGCTTCCGCCAGCGGCAAAGTTCATATTGCTCGCTCCCGCCCGCTCCCTCCCGCTCCCGCCCGCTCCATCCCGCTCCCGCCCGCTCCCGCTTGATTCAGCCCGCTCCCTCCCGCTCCCGCTCACTCCCGCCCCCTCCCTCCCGCTCCCGCCCGCTCCCTCCCGCTTCTGCCCGCGGCAAAGTTCATATTGCTCGCTCCCACCCGCTCCCGCCCTTTCCCGCTCGCTCCCGCCCGCTCCCTCCCGCTCCCGCCCGCTCCCTCCCGCTTCCGCCCACTCCCTCCCGCATCTGCCCGCGGCAAAGTTCATACTGCTCGCTCCCTCCCGCTCCCGCTCCCGCTCGCTCCCGCCCGCTCCCTCCCACTTCTGCCCGGTCCCGCTCGCTCCAGCTCGCTCCCGCCCACTCCCGCTCCCGCCCGCTCCCGCCCGCTCCCGCCCGCTCCCTCCCTCTTCTGCCCGTGGCAAAGTTCATACTGCCCACTCCCTCCCGCTCCTGCCCATCCCCGCCCGCTCCCCCCCGCTCCTTCCTGCGGCAAAGTACATACTGCCCACTCCTTCCCGCTCCTGCCCGGTCCCGTTCACTCCCCCCCTCTTCTGCCCGCGGCAAAGTTCATACTGCTCGCTCCCTCCCGCTCCCGCCCGCTCCCTCCCCCTCCTTACCTGCTTGAACATCTTCTGATCTCTGTTAATGTTGGTTTCACCAACCTAACACTTGTTGAGCCACATTGTCTCACATTCACACCTCTAATCTCTGACCTAACCCTATAAGACCCACGGATGCAAATTTACAACTTTTAACAATTCTCAGGACCACATTTACATACAATGAACAAAAATATGAAAGCAAGTTTTCTTTTTGCTCCCATTTTCCATGAGCTAAACTTAAAGTCAAATGTATTTGTGTAGCACAAATGTAGTCAAATGTATTTGTGTAGCTCTCGCTCGCTCCCTCCTGCTCCCGCTCGCTCCCGCCCGCTCCCTCCCGCTCCTTCCCGCGTCAAAGTTCCTACTGCCCACTCCCTCCCGCTCCTGCCCGGTCCCGTTCACTCCCTCCCGCTCCCTCCCGCTTCCGCCCGCGGCAAAGTTCATACTTCTCGCTCCCTCCCAGTCCCGCTCGCTCCCGCCCACTCCCTCCCGCTCCCGCTCGCTCCCGCCCGCTCCCGCCCACTCCCTCCCGCTTCTGCCCGCGGCAAAGTTCATATCGCTCACTCCCAACCGCTCCTGCCCGCTCCCGCTCCCTTCCGCCCGCTCCCTCCATATCCCTCACACTCCCGCCTGCTCCCTCCCGCTTCTGCCCACGGCAAAGTTCATATTGCTCAATCCCGCCCGCTCCCTCCCGCTCCCGCTCACTCCCGCCCGCTCCCTCCCGCTTCTGCCCGCGGCAAAGTTCATATTGCTCGCTCCCGCCCGCTCGCTCCCGCTTCTGCCTGGTCCCGTTCACTCCCTCCCGCTCCCGCTCGCTCCCGCCCGCTCCCTCCCGCTCCCGCTCACTCCCGCCAACTCCCTCCCACTTCTGCCTGCAGCAAAGTTCATATTGCTCACTCCCACCCGCTCCCGCCCGCTCCCTCCCGCTTCTACCCACAGCAAAGTTCATATTGCTCGCTCCCGCCCGCTCCCTCCCGCTCCCGCCCGCTCCCGCCCGCTCTCACTCGCTCCCGCTTGATTCCGCCCGCTCGCTCCCGCCCGCTCCCACCCGCTCCCTCCCGCTTCTGCCCGCGGCAAAGTTCATATTGCTCGCTCCAGCCCGCTCCCTCCTGCTCCCGCTCGCTCCCCCCCGCTCCCTCCCGCTTCTGCCCGCGGCAAAGTTCATATCGCTTGCTCCCTCCCGCTCCCGCCTGCTCCCGCCCGCTCTCGATTGCTCCCTCCTTCTCCCGCTCGCTCCCCCCCGCTCCGCTCGCTCCCGCCCGTTCCGCTCGCTCCCGCCCGCTCTCGCTCGCTCCCTCCTGCTCCCGCTCCCTCCCGCTTCCGCCCGCGGCAAAGTTCATATCGCTCACTCCCAACCGCTCCTGCCCGCTCCCTCCCGCTCCCGCCCGCTCCCGCCCGCTCCCTCCCGCTTCCGCCCGCTCCCTCCCGCTTCTGCCCGCGGCAAAGTTCATATCGCTCGCTCCCTCCCGCTCCCGCTCGCTCCCGCTCGCTCCCTTCCGTTCCCGCTCCCGATCGCTCCCCGCCCGCTCCCTCTTGCTTCTGCCCGTGGCAAAGTTAATATTGCTCACTCCCACCCGCTCCCGCCCGCTCCCGCCCACTCCCGCCCGCTCCCGCCCGCTCCCTCCTGCTTCTGCCCGCGGCAAAGTTCATATTGCTCGCTCCCGCCCGCTCCCTCCCGCTTATTTCTGGTCCCGCTCGCTCCAGCTCGCTCCCGCCCTTTCCCTCCCGCTCATGCCCGGTCCCGTTCACTCCCTCCCGCTCCCGCCCGCTCCCGCTCGCTCCATCCCGCTCCCTCCCGCTCCCGCTCACTCCCGCCAGCTCCCTCCTGCTTCTGCCCACAGCAAAGTTCATATTGCTCGCTCCCGCCCGCTCCCTCCCACTCCCGCTCGCTCCCTCCCGCTCCCTCCCGCTCCCGCTCACTCCCGCTTCTGCCCACAGCAAAGTTCATATTGCTCGCTCCCGCCCCCTCCCTCCCGCTCCCACCCGCTCCCGCCCGCTCCCTCCTGCTTCTGCCCGCGGCAAAGTTCATATTGCTCGCTCCCGCCCGCTCCCTCCCGCTTATTTCTGGTCCCGCTCGCTCCAGCTCGCTCCCGCCCTTTCCCTCCCGCTCATGCCCGGTCCCGTTCACTCCCTCCCGCTCCCGCCCGCTCCCGCTCGCTCCATCCCGCTCCCTCCCGCTCCCGCTCACTCCCGCCCGCTCCCTCCTGCTTCTGCCCACAGCAAAGTTCATATTGCTCGCTCCCGCCCGCTCCCTCCCACTCCCGCTCGCTCCCTCCCGCTCCCTCCCGCTCCCGCTCACTCCCGCTTCTGCCCACAGCAAAGTTCATATTGCTCGCTCCCGCCCCCCTCCCTCCCGCTCCCACCCGCTCCCGCCCTTTCCCGCTCGCTCCCGCCCGCTCCCTCCCGCTCCCGCTCACTCCCGCCCACTCCCGCTCGCTCCCTCCCACTTCTGCCTGCGGCAAAGTTCATATCGCTTGCTCCCTCCCGCTCCCGCCCGCTCCCTCCCACATCTGCCCGCGGCAAAGGTCATATTGCTTGCTCCCGCCCGCTCCCGCCCGCTCTCGATCGCTCCCTCCTGCTCCCGCTCGCTCCCGCCCAATCCCTCCCGCTTCTGCCCGCGGCAAAGTTCATATCGCTTGCTCCCTCCCGCTCCCGCCCGCTCCCGCCTGCTCCCGCCCGCTCTCGATTGCTCCCTCCTTCTCCCGCTCGCTCCCCCCCGCTCCGCTCGCTCCCGCCCGTTCCGCTCGCTCCCGCCCGCTCTCGCTCGCTCGCTCCCGCCCACTCCCTCCCGCTTCCGCCCGCGGCAAAGTTCATACTGCTCGCTCCCTCCCGTTCCCGCTCCCGCTCGCTCCCGCCCGCTCCCTCCCACTTCTGCCCGCGGCAAAGTTCATATCGCTCGCTCCCGCCCGCTCCCTCCCGCTCCCGCTCGCTCCCACCCGCTCTCTTCCGCTTCTGCCCGATCCCGCTCGCTCCAGCTCGCTCCCGCCCGCTCCCGCCCGCTCCCGCCCGCTCCTGCCCGCTCCCACCCGCTCCCGCCCGCCCCCTCCCGGTCCCAGTCCATCCCGCTCCCACCCGCTCCCGCTCACTCCCTCCCGGTCCTGCCCGCTCCCTCCCGGTCCCGCTCCATCCCGTTCCCTCCCGCTCCTGCCCGCTCCCTCCCGCTCCCGCTGTGAATGGTTTACCTGCTTGAACATCTTCTGATCTCTGTTAATGTTGGTTTCACCAACCTAAAGCTGTCACCTGTGAATGGTTTACCTGCCTGAACATCTTCTGATCTCTGTTAATGTTGGTTTCACCAACCTAACACTTGTTGAGCCACATTGTCTCACATTCACACCTCTATTCTCTGACCTAACCCTATAAAACCTACGCATGCAAATTTACAACTTTTAACAATTCTCAGGACCACATTTACATACAATGAACAAAAATATGAACGCAAGTTTTCTTTTTGCTCCCATTTTCCATGAGCTAAACTTAAAGACAAATGTATTTGTGTAGCACATTTCATGTACAATTGCTGGTTGTGGTATAATTACAAAACATGTCCTACGTCCTAACCCTAACCCCTAACCCGTCTGATCCAATTTAGAAGTCAACCATCGGGGGTTATTCATTTATTTTATGAATTTTAAGCCTTTTATTTATTTAAAACTGTAAAAGAAAGAAATGAAATAATAAAAATTTAATTAAAATTATTAAAACAAGCAACAGTCTGGATAAGTTAAAGATATCGTGCAGATTTCATGCACAAACACATGAGAAAAGAAATGTTTTTAACCTGGATTTAAAAATGTCTACATTTGTTGACAGTTTAACTCCTTCCCGCTTCTTCCCGCGGCAAAGGTCATATTGCTCGCTCCCGCCCAGTCCCGCCCGCTCCCTCCTGCTCCCTCCCACTTCTGCCCGCGGAAAAGTTCATATCGCTCACTCCCACCCGCTCCCGCCCGCTATCCGCTTCAGCCCGCGGCAAAGTTCATACTGCTCGCTCCCGCACGCTCCCACCCGCTCCCGCCCGCTCCCGCCCTCTCCCTCCTGCTCCAGCCCACTCCCTCCCGCTTCTGCCCGCGGTAAAGGTCATATTGCTCGCTCCCGCCCGCCCGCTCTCGCTCGCTCCCTCCTGCTCCCGCTCGCTCCCTCCCGCTCCCTCCCGCTTCTGCCCGTGGCAAAGTTCATATTGCTCGCTCCCACCCACTCCCGCCTGCTCCCGCTCGCTCCCGCCCGCTCCCTCCCGCTCCCGCCCGCTCCCTCCCGCTCCCGCCTGCTCCCTCCCACTTCTGCCCGCGGCAAAGTTCATATCGCTCACTCCCACCCACTCCCGCTCGCTTTCGCCCGCTCCCTCCCGCTCCCGTCCACTCCCGTACGCTCCCTCCCGCTCCCGCCCGCTCCCGCTTGCTCCATCCCGCTCCCGCTCGATTCAGCCCGCTCCCTCCCGCTCCCTCCCGCTCCCGCTCACTCCCGTTTCTGCCCACAGCAAAGTTCATATTGCTCGCTCCCGCCCCCTCCCTCCCACTCCCACCCGCTCCCACCCGCTCCCGCCCTTTCCCGCTCGCTCCCGCCCGCTCCCTACCGCTCGCGCCCGCTCCCTCCCGCTCCCGCTCAATCCCGCCCACTCCCGCTCGCTCCCTCCCACTTCTGCCTGCGGCAGAGTTCATATCGCTTGCTCCCTCCCGCTCCCGCCCGCTCCCTCCCGCTTCTGCCCGCGGCAAAGTTCATATTGCTCAATCCCGCTCGCTCCCTCCCGCTCCCGCTCGCTCCCGCCCGCTCCCTCCCGCTCCCTCCCGCTCCCGCTCACTCCCTCCCGCTTCTGCCCGCGGCAAAGTTCATATTGCTCGCTCCAGCCCAATCCTTCCTGCTCCCGCCCGCTCCCGCCCGCTCCCACCCGCTCCCTCCCACTTCTGCCCGCGGCAAAGTTCATATCGCTCGCTCCCGCCCGCTCCCTCCCGCTCCCGCTCGCTCCCACCCGCTCTCTCCCGCTTCTGCCCGATCCCGCTCGCTCCAGCTCGCTCCCGCCCGCTCCCTCCCAGTCCCGCTCCATCCCGCTCCCACCCGCTCCCGTTCACTCCCTCCCTGTCCTGCCCATTCCCTCCCGCTTCCGCCAGCGGCAAAGTTCATATTGCTCGCTCCCGCCCGCTCCCTCCCGCTCCCGCCCGCTCCATCCCGCTCCCGCCCGCTCCCGCTTGATTCAGCCCGCTCCCTCCCGCTCCCTCCCGCTTCTGCCCGCGGCAAAGTTCATATTGCTCGCTCCCACCCGCTCCCGCCCTTTCCCGCTCGCTCCCGCCCACTCCCTCCCGCTTCTGCCCGCGGCAAAGGTCATATTGCTCGCTCCCGCCCGCCCGCTCTCGCTCGCTCCCTCCTGCTCCCGCTCGCTCCCGCCCGCTTCCTCCCGCTCCCGCCCGCTCCCTCCCGCTCCCGCTGGCTCCCGCCTGCTCCCTCCCACTTCTGCCCGCGGCAAAGTTCATATCGCTCACTCCCACCCGCTCCCGCTCGCTTCCGCCCGCTCCCTCCCGCTCCCGTCCACTCCCGCCCGCTCCCTCCCGCTCCCGCTCGCTCCATCCCGCTCCCGCCAGCTCCCGCTCGATTCAGCCCGCTCCCTCCCGCTCCCTCCCGCTCCCGCTCACTCCCGTTTCTGCCCACAGCAAAGTTCATATTGCTCGCTCCCGCACCCTCCCTCCCGCTCCCACCCGCTCCCGCCCTTTCCCGCTCGCTCCCGCCCGCTCCCTACCGCTCCCGCCCGCTCCCTCCCGCTCCCGGTCAATCCCGCCCACTCCCGCTCGCTCCCTCCCACTTCTGCCTGCGGCAGAGTTCATATCGCTTGCTCCCTCCCGCTCCCGCCCGCTCCCTCCCACATCTGCCCGCGGCAAAGGTCATATTGCCCGCTCCCGACCGCTCTCGATCGCTCCCTCCTGCTCCCGCTCGCTCCCACCCGCTCTCTCCCGCTTCTGCCCGATCCCGCTCGCTCCAGCTCGCTCCCGCCCGCTCCCTCCCAGTCCCGCTCCATCCCGCTCCCACCCGCTCCCGTTCACTCCCTCCCTGTCCTGCCCATTCCCTCCCGCTTCCGCCAGCGGCAAAGTTCATATTGCTCGCTCCCGCCCGCTCCCTCCCGCTCCCGCCCGCTCCATCCCGCTCCCGCCCGCTCCCGCTTGATTCAGCCCGCTCCCTCCCGCTCCCTCCCTCTTCTGCCCGCGGCAAAGTTCATACTGCTCGCTCCCTCCCGCTCCCGCCCGCTCCCTCCCCCTCCTTACCTGCTTGAACATCTTCTGATCTCTGTTAATGTTGGTTTCACCAACCTAAAGCTGTCACCTGTGAATGGTTTACCTGCCTGAACATCTTCTGCTCTCTGTTAATGTTGGTTTCACCAACCTAACACTTGTTGAGCCACATTGTCTCACATTCACACCCCTAATCTCTGACCTAACCCTATAAGACCCACGGATGCAAATTTACAACTTTTAACAATTCTTAGGACCATATTTACATACAATGAACAAAAATATGAACGCAAGTTTTCTTTTTGCTCCCATTTTCCATGAGCTAAACTTAAAGTCAAATGTATTTGTGTAGCACATTTCATGTACAATTGCTGGTTGTGGAAAAATTACAAAACATGTCCTACGTCCTAACCCTAACCCCTAACCCCTATAAAGTTAATATTGCTCACTCCCACACGCTCCCTCCCGCTCCCGCTCGCTCCCGCCCGCTCCCTCCTGCTTCTGCCCGCGGCAAAGTTCATATTGCTCGCTCCCGCCCGCTCCCTCCCGCTTATTTCTGGTCCCGCTCGCTCCAGCTCGCTCCCGCCCGCTCCCTCCCGCTCCTGCCCGGTCCCGTTCACTCCCTCCCGCTCCCGCTCACTCCCGCCCACTCCCGCTCCCGCTCACTCCCGCCCGCTCCCTCCCACTTCTGCCCGCGGCAAAGTTCATATTGCTCGCTCCCGCCCAATCCCTCCTGCTCCCGCTCGCTCCCGCCCGCTCCCTCCCGCTTATTTCTGGTCCCGCTCGCTCCAGCTCGCTCCCGCCCGCTCCCTCCCGCTCCTGCCCGGTCCCGTTCACTCCCTCCCGCTCCCGCTCACTCCCGCCCACTCCCGCTCCCGCTCACTCCCGCCCGCTCCCTCCCACTTCTGCCCGCGGCAAAGTTCATATTGCTCGCTCCCACCCGCTCCCACTCGCTCCCGCCCGCTCCCTCCCACTTCTGCCTGCGGCAAAGTTCATATCGCTCGCTCCCTCCCGCTCCCGCTCGCTCCCGCCCGCTTCTGCCCGCGGCAAAGTTCATATTGCTCGCTCCCACCCGCTCCCGCTCCCGCTCGCTCCCGCCCGCTCCCTCCCGCTTCTGCCCGCGGCAAAGTTCATATTGCTCACTCCCACCCGCTCCCGCCCGCTCCCTCCCGCTTCTGCCCGCGGCAAAGTTCATATTGTTCGCTCCCGCCCGCTCCCTCCCGCTTCTGCCCGGTCCCGCTCGCTCCAGCTCGCTCCCGCCCGCTCCCTCCCGCTCCTGCCCGGTCCCGTTCACTCCCTCCCGCTCACTCCCGCCCACTCCACTCCATCCCGCTCCCGCTCCCGCTCACTCCCGCCCGCTCCCTCCCACTTCTGCCCGCGGCAAAGTTAATATTGCTCACTCCCACCCGCTCCCGCTCGCTCCCGAACCGCTCCCTCCCGCTCCCACCCGCTCCCTCCCACTTCCGCCAGCTCCCTCCCGCTTCTGCCCGCGGCAAAGTTCATACTCTTTGCTCACTCCCACCCGCTTCCGCCCGCTCCCTCCCACTTCTGCCCGCGGCAAAGTTCATATCGCTCGCTCCCTCCCGCTCCCGCTCGCTCCCGCCCGCTCCCTCTCGCTTCTGCCCGTGGCAAAGTTAATATTGCTCACTCCCGCCCGCTCCCTCCCGCTTATTTCTGGTCCCGCTCGCTCCAGCTCGCTCCAGCTCGCTCCCGCCCGCTCCCTCCCGCTCCTGCCCGGTCCCGTTCACTCCCTCCCGCTCCCGCTAGCTCCCGCCCGCTCCCTCCCGCTCCCGCTCGCTCCCGCCCGCTCCCTCCCACTTCTCTCCCCGGCAAAGTTCATATTGCTCGCTCCCGCCCAATCCCTCCTGCTCCCGCTCGCTCCCGCCCGCTCCCTCCCGCTTCTGCCCGCGGCAAAGTTCATATTGCTCGCTCCCGCCCGCTTCTGCCCGGTCCCGCTCGCTCCCGCCCGCTCCCTCCCGCTTCTGCCCGCGGCAAAGTTCATATTGCTCGCTCCCGCCCGCTCCCTCCCGCTTCTGCCCGGTCCCGCTCGTTCCAGCTCGCTCCCGCCCGCTCCCTCCCGCTCCTGCCCGGTCCCGTTCACTCCCTCCCACTCGCTCCCGCCCGCTCCCTCCCGCTCCCGCTCACTCCCGCCCGCTCCCTCCCACTTCTGCCCGCGGCAAAGTTCATATTGCTCGCTCCCGCCCAATCCCTCCCATTCCCGCTCGCTCCCGCCCGCTCCCGCCCAATCCCTCCCGCTTCTGCCCGCGGCAAAGTTCATATTGCTCGCTCCCACCCGGTCCCGCTCGCTCCTGCCCGTTCCGCTCGCTCCCGCCCGCTCTCGCTCGCTCCCCGCCCGCTCTCGCTCGATCCCTCCTGCTCCCGCTCCCTCCCGCTTCTGCCCGCGGCAAAGTTCATATTGCTCAATCCCGCTCGCTCCCTCCCGCTCCCGCTCGCTCCCGCCCACTCCCTCCCGCTCCCGCTCACTCCCTCCCGCTTCTGCCCGCGGCAAAGTTCATATTGCTCGCTCCAGCCCAATCCCTCCTGCTCCCGCCCGCTCCCGCCCGCTCCCACCCGCTCCCTCCCACTTCTGCCCGCGGCAAAGTTCATATCGCTCGCTCCCGCCCGCTCCCTCCCGCTCCCGCTCGCTCCCACCCGCTCTCTCCCGCTTCTGCCCGATCCCGCTCGCTCCAGCTCTCTCCCGCCCGCTCCCACCCGCTCCCGCCCGCTCCCTCCCAGTCCCGCTCCATCCCGCTCCCACCCGCTCCCGTTCACTCCCTCCCTGTCCTGCCCATTCCCTCCCGCTTCCGCCAGCGGCAAAGTTCATATTGCTCGCTCCCGCCCGCTCCCTCCCGCTCCCGCCCGCTCCATCCCGCTCCCGCCCGCTCCCGCTTGATTCAGCCCGCTCCCTCCCGCTCCCTCCCGCTTCTGCCCGCGGCAAAGTTCATATTGCTCGCTCCCACCCGCTCCCGCCCTTTCCCGCTCGCTCCCGCCCACTCCCTCCCGCTTCTGCCCGCGGCAAAGGTCATATTGCTCGCTCCCGCCCGCCCGCTCTCGCTCGCTCCCTCCTGCTCCCGCTCGCTCCCGCCCGCTCCCTCCCGCTCCCGCCCGCTCCCTCCCGCTCCCGCTGGCTCCCGCCTGCTCCCTCCCACTTCTGCCCGCGGCAAAGTTCATATCGCTCACTCCCACCCGCTCCCGCTCGCTTCCGCCCGCTCCCTCCCGCTCCCGTCCACTCCCGCCCGCTCCCTCCCGCTCCCGCTCGCTCCATCCCGCTCCCGCCAGCTCCCGCTCGATTCAGCCCGCTCCCTCCCGCTCCCTCCCGCTCCCGCTCACTCCCGTTTCTGCCCACAGCAAAGTTCATATTGCTCGCTCCCGCCCCCTCCCTCCCGCTCCCACCCGCTCCCGCCCTTTCCCGCTCGCTCCCGCCCGCTCCCTACCGCTCCCGCCCGCTCCCTCCCGCTCCCGGTCAATCCCGCCCACTCCCGCTCGCTCCCTCCCACTTCTGCCTGCGGCAGAGTTCATATCGCTTGCTCCCTCCCGCTCCCGCCCGCTCCCTCCCACATCTGCCCGCGGCAAAGGTCATATTGCCCGCTCCCGACCGCTCTCGATCGCTCCCTCCTGCTCCCGCTCGCTCCCGCCCAATCCCTCCCGCTTCTGCCCCCGGCAAAGTTCATATTGCTCGCTCCCACCCGCTCCCGCTCGCTCCCGCCCGTTCCGCTCGCTCCCGCCCACTCTCGCTCGCTCCCTCCTGCTCCCGCTCCCTCCCGCTTCTGCCCGCGGCAAAGTTCATATTGTTCGCTCCCGCCCGCTCACTCCCACCCGCTCCCTCCCGCTTCTGCCCGCGG
This sequence comes from Leuresthes tenuis, assembly GCA_036924055.1. NCBI lineage: Eukaryota > Metazoa > Chordata > Actinopteri > Atheriniformes > Atherinopsidae > Leuresthes > Leuresthes tenuis. The sequence continues at coordinate 2,024,340 of JAVGWW010000016.1, forward strand.
CAAAGTTCATATTGCTCAATCCCGCTCGCTTCCTCCCGCTCCCGCTCGCTCCCGCCCGCTCCCTCCCGCTCCCGCTCACTCCCACCTGCTCCCTCCCGCTTCTGCCCGCGATAAAGTTCATATTGCTCGCTCCAGCCCAATCCCTCCTGCTCCCGCTCGCTCCCGCTCGCTCCCGCCCGCTCCCTCCCACTTCTGCCCGCGGCAAAGTTCATATCGCTCGCTCCCGCCCGCTCCCGCCCGCTCCCTCCCGCTCCCGCTCGCTCCCACCCGCTCTCTCCCGCTTCTGCCCGATCCCGCTCGCTCCAGCTCGCTCCCGCCCGCTCCCACCCGCTCCCGCCCGCTCCCTCCCAGTCCCGCTCCATCCCGCTCCCACCCGCTCCCGTTCACTCCCTCCCGGTCCTGCCCGCTCCCTCCCGCTTCCGCCAGCGGCAAAGTTCATACTTCTCGCTCCCTCCCAGTCCCGCTCGCTCCCGCCCACTCCCTCCCGCTCCCGCTCGCTCCCGCCCGCTCCCGCCCACTCCCTCCTGCTTCTGCCCGCGGCAAAGTTCATACTGCTCGCTCCCTCCCGCTCCCGCCCACTCCCTCCGGCTACTGCCCGCTCCCTCCCGCTCCTGCCCGGTCCCGCTCCATCCCACTCCCACTCCCACCCGCTCCCGCCCGCTCCTACCCGGTCCCGCCCGCTCCCGCTCACTCCCGCCCGCTCCCTCCCACTTCTGCCCAAAGCAAAGTTCGTATTGCTCGCTCCCGCCCGCTCCCTCCCGCTCCCGCCCGCTCCATCCCGCTCCCGCCCGCTCCCGCTTGATTCAGCCCGCTCCCTCCCGCTCCCGCTCACTCCCGCCCCCTCCCTCCCGCTCCCGCCCGCTCCCTCCCGCTTCTGCCCGCGGCAAAGTTCATATTGCTCGCTCCCACCCGCTCAAGCCCTTTCCCGCTCGCTCCCGCCTGCTCCCTCCCGCTCCCGCCCGCTCCCTCCCGCTTCCGCCCACTCCCTCCCGCATCTGCCCGCGGCAAAGTTCATACTGCTCGCTCCCTCCCGCTCCCGCTCGTTCCCGCCCGCTCCCTCCCACTTCTGCCCAGTCCCGCTTGCTCCAGCTCGCTCCCGCCCACTCCCGCTCCCTTTCGCTCCCGCCCGCTCCCTCCCTCTTCTGCCCGTGGCAAAGTTCATACTGCCCACTCCCTCCCGCTCCTGCCCATCCCCGCCCGCTCCCCCCCGCTCCTTCCTGCGGCAAAGTACATACTGCCCACTCCTTCCCGCTCCTGCCCGGTCCCGTTCACTCCCTCCCTCTTCTGCCCGCGGCAAAGTTCATACTGCTCGCTCCCTCCCGCTCCCGCCCGCTCCCTCCCCCTCCTTACCTGCTTGAACATCTTCTGATCTCTGTTAATGTTGGTTTCACCAACCTAAAGCTGTCACCTGTGAATGGTTTACCTGCCTGAACATCTTCTGCTCTCTGTTAATGTTGGTTTCACCAACCTAACACTTGTTGAGCCACATTGTCTCACATTCACACCTCTAATCTCTGACCTAACCCTATAAGACCCACGGATGCAAATTTACAACTTTTAACAATTCTTAGGACCATATTTACATACAATGAACAAAAATATGAACGCAAGTTTTCTTTTTGCTCCCATTTTCCATGAGCTAAACTTAAAGTCAAATGTATTTGTGTAGCACATTTCATGTACAATTGCTGGTTGTGGAAAAATTACAAAACATGTCCTACGTCCTAACCCTAACCCCTAACCCCTATAAAGTTAATATTGCTCACTCCCACACGCTCCCTCCCGCTCCCGCTCGCTCCCGCCCGCTCCCTCCTGCTTCTGCCCGCGGCAAAGTTCATATTGCTTGCTCCCGCCCGCTCCCTCCCGCTTATTTCTGGTCCCGCTCGCTCCAGCTCGCTCCCGCCCGCTCCCTCCCGCTCCTGCCCGGTCCCGTTCACTCCCTCCCGCTCCCGCTCACTCCCGCCCACTCCCGCTCCCTCTCACTCCCGCCCGCTCCCTCCCACTTCTGCCCGCGGCAAAGTTCATATTGCTCGCTCCCGCCCAATCCCTCCTGCTCCCGCTCGCTCCCGCCCGCTTCTGCCCGCGGCAAAGTTCATATTGCTCGCTCCCACCCGCTCCCACTCGCTCCCGCCCGCTCCCTCCCACTTCTGCCTGCGGCAAAGTTCATATCGCTCGCTCCCTCCCACTCCCGCTCGCTCCCGCCCGCTTCTGCCCGCGGCAAAGTTCATATTGCTCGCTCCCACCCGCTCCCGCTCCCGCTCGCTCCCGCCCGCTCCCTCCCGCTTCTGCCCGCGGCAAAGTTCATATTGCTCACTCCCACCCGCTCCCGCCCGCTCCCTCCCGCTTCTGCCCGCGGCAAAGTTCATATTGTTCGCTCCCGCCCGCTCCCTCCCGCTTCTGCCCGGTCCCGCTCGCTCCAGCTCGCTCCCGCCCGCTCCCTCCCGCTCCTGCCCGGTCCCGTTCACTCCCTCCCGCTCACTCCCGCCCACTCCACTCCATCCCGCTCACTCCCGCCCGCTCCCTCCCACTTCTGCCCGCGGCAAAGTTAATATTGCTCACTCCCACCCGCTCCCGCTCACTCCCTCCCGCTCCCTCCCGCTCCCACCCGCTCCCTCCCACTTCCGCCAGCTCCCTCCCGCTTCTGCCCGCGGCAAAGTTCATACTGCTTGCTCACTCCCACCCGCTTCCGCCCGCTCCCTCCCACTTCTGCCCGCGGCAAAGTTCATATCGCTCGCTCCCTCCCGCTCCCGCTCGCTCCCGCCCGCTCCCTCTCGCTTCTGCCCGTGGCAAAGTTAATATTGCTAACTCCCGCCCGCTCCCTCCCGCTTATTTCTGGTCCCGCTCGCTCCAGCTCGCTCCAGCTCGCTCCCGCCCGCTCCCTCCCGCTCCTGCCCGGTCCCGTTCACTCCCTCCCGCTCCCGCTAGCTCCCGCCCGCTCCCTCCCGCTCCCGCTCGCTCCCGCCCGCTCCCTCCCACTTCTCTCCCCGGCAAAGTTCACATTGCTCGCTCCCGCCCAATCCCTCCTGCTCCCGCTCGCTCCCGCCCGCTCCCTCCCGCTTCTGCCCGCGGCAAAGTTCATATTGCTCGCTCCCGCCCGCTCCCTCCCGCTTCTGCCCGGTCCCGCTCGCTCCCGCCCGCTCCCTCCCGCTTCTGCCCGCGGCAAAGTTCATATTGCTCGCTCCCGCCCGCTCCCTCCCGCTTCTGCCCGGTCCCGCTCGTTCCAGTTCGCTCCCGCCCGCTCCCTCCCGCTCCTGCCCGGTCCCGTTCACTCCCTCCCGCTCGCTCCCGCCCGCTCCCTCCCGCTCCCGCTCACTCCCGCCCGCTCCCTCCCACTTCTGCCCGCGGCAAAGTTCATATTGCTCGCTCCCGCCCAATCCCTCCCACTCCCGCTCGCTCCCGCCCGCTCCCGCCCAATCCCTCCCGCTTCTGCCCGCGGCAAAGTTCATATTGCTCGCTCCCACCCGGTCCCGCTCGCTCCTGCCCGTTCCGCTCGCTCCCGCCCGCTCTCGCTCGGTCCCGCCCGCTCTCGCTCGATCCCTCCTGCTCCCGCTCCCTCCCGCTTCTGCCCGCGGCAAAGTTCATATTGCTCAATCCCGCTCGCTACCTCCCGCTCCCGCTCGCTCCCTCCCGCTCCCGCTCACTCCCACCCGCTCCCTCCCGCTTCTGCCCGCGGCAAAGTTCATATTGCTCGCTCCAGCCCAATCCCTCCTGCTCCCGCTCGCTCCCGCCCGCTCCCTCCCGCTTCCGCCCGCGGCAAAGTTCATACTGCTCGCTCCCTCCCGTTCCCGCTCCCGCTCGCTCCCGCCCGCTCCCTCCCACTTCTGCCCGCGGCAAAGTTCATATCGCTCGCTCCCGCCCGCTCCCTCCCGCTCCCGCTCGCTCCCACCCGCTCTCTCCCGCTTCTGCCCGATCCCGCTCGCTCCAGCTTGCTCCCGCCCGCTCCCACCCGCTCCCTTCCGCTCCCTCCCGGTCCCGCTCCATCCCGCTCCCACCCGCTCCCGCTCACTCCCTCCCGGTCCTGCCCGCTCCCTCCCGGTCCCGCTCCATCCCGCTCCCACCCGCTCCCGCTCGCTCCCTCCCGTTCCCTCCCGTTCCCTCCCGCTCCTGCCCGCTCCCTCCCGCTCCCGCTGTGAATGGTTTACCTGCTTGAACATCTTCTGATCTCTGTTAATGTTGGTTTCACCAACCTAAAGCTGTCACCTGTGAATGGTTTACCTGCCTGAACATCTTCTGATCTCTGTTAATGTTGGTTTCACCAACCTAACACTTGTTGAGCCACATTGTCTCACATTCACACCTCTATTCTCTGACCTAACCCTATAAAACCCACGCATGCAAATTTACAACTTTTAATAATTCTCAGGACCACATTTACATACAATGAACAAAAATATGAATGCAAGTTTTCTTTTTGCTCCCATTTTCCATGAGCTAAACTTAAAGTCAAATGTATTTGTGTAGCACATTTCATGTACAATTGCTGGTTTTGGTATAATTACAAAACATGTCCTACGTCCTAACCCTAACCCCTAACCCGTCTGATCCAATTCAGAAGTCAACCATCGGGGGTTATTCATTTATTTTATGAATTTTAAGCCTTTTATTTATTTAAAACTGTAAAAGAAAGAAATGAAATAATAAAAATTAAATTAAAATGATTAAAACAAGCAACAGTCTGGATAAGTTAAAGATATCGTGCAGATTTCATGCACAAACACATGATAAAAGAAATGTTTTTAACCTGGATTTAAAAATGTCTACATTTGTTGACAGTTTAACTCCCGCCCGCTCCCTCCCGCTTCTTCCCGCTTCTGCCCGCGGCAAAGTTCATATTGCTCAATCCCGCTCGCTCACTCCCACCCGCTCCCTCCCGCTTCTGCCCGCGGCAAAGTTCATATTGCTCAATCCCGCTCGCTTCCTCCCGCTCCCGCTCGCTCCCGCCCGCTCCCTCCCGCTCCCGCTCACTCCTACCCGCTCCCTCCCGCTTCTGCCCGCGATAAAGTTCATATTGCTCGCCCCAGCCCAATCCCTCCTGCTCCCGCTCGCTCCCGCCCGCTCCCGCCCGCTCCCTCCCACTTCTGCCCGCGGCAAAGTTCATATCGCTCGCTCCCGCCCGCTCCCTCCCACTCCCGCTCGCTCCCACCCGCTCTCTCCCGCTTCTGCCCTATCCCGCTCGCTCCAGCTCGCTCCCGCCCACTCCCACCCGCTCCCGCCCGCTCCCTCCCAGTCCCGCTCCATCCCGCTCCCACCCGCTCCCGTTCACTCCCTCCCGGTCCTGCCCGCTCCCTCCCGCTTCCGACAGCGGCAAAGTTCATACTTCTCGCTCCCTCCCAGTCCCGCTCGCTCCCGCCCACTCCCTCCCGCTCCCGCTCGCTCCCGCCCGCTCCCGCCCGCTCCCTCCCGCTCCTTCCCGCGTCAAAGTTCCTACTGCCCACTCCCTCCCGCTCCTGCCCGGTCCCGTTCACTCCCTCCCGCTCCCTCCCGCTTCCGCCCGCGGCAAAGTTCATACTTCTCGCTCCCTCCCAGTCCCGCTCGCTCCCGCCCACTCCCTCCCGCTCCCGCTCGCTCCCGCCCGCTCCCGCCCACTCCCTCCCGCTTCTGCCCGCGGCAAAGTTCATATCGCTCACTCCCAACCGCTCCTGCCCGCTCCCGCTCCCTTCCGCCCGCTCCCTCCATATCCCTCACACTCCCGCCTGCTCCCTCCCGCTTCTGCCCACGGCAAAGTTCATATTGCTCAATCCCGCCCGCTCCCTCCCGCTCCCGCTCACTCCCGCCCGCTCCCTCCCGCTTCTGCCCGCGGCAAAGTTCATATTGCTCGCTCCCGCCCGCTCGCTCCCGCTTCTGCCTGGTCCCGTTCACTCCCTCCCGCTCCCGCTCGCTCCCGCCCGCTCCCTCCCGCTCCCGCTCACTCCCGCCCGCTCCCTCCCACTTCTGCCTGCAGCAAAGTTCATATTGCTCACTCCCACCCGCTCCCGCCCGCTCCCTCCCGCTTCTACCCACAGCAAAGTTCATATTGCTCGCTCCCGCCCGCTCCCTCCCGCTCCCGCCCGCTCCCGCCCGCTCTCACTCGCTCCCGCTTGATTCCGCCCGCTCGCTCCCGCCCGCTCCCGCCCGCTCCCTCCCGCTTCTGCCCGCGGCAAAGTTCATATTGCTCGCTCCAGCCCGCTCCCTCCTGCTCCCGCTCGCTCCCCCCCGCTCCCTCCCGCTTCTGCCCGCGGCAAAGTTCATATCGCTTGCTCCCTCCCGCTCCCGCCTGCTCCCGCCCGCTCTCGATTGCTCCCTCCTTCTTCCGCTCGCTCCCCCCCGCTCCGCTCGCTCCCGCCCGTTCCGCTCGCTCCCGCCCGCTCTCGCTCGCTCCCTCCTGCTCCCGCTCCCTCCCGCTTCCGCCCGCGGCAAAGTTCATATCGCTCACTCCCAACCGCTCCTGCCCGCTCCCTCCCGCTCCCGCCCGCTCCCGCCCGCTCCCTCCCGCTTCCGCCCGCTCCCTCCCGCTTCTGCCCGCGGCAAAGTTCATATCGCTCGCTCCCTCCCGCTCCCGCTCGCTCCCGCTCGCTCCCTTCCGTTCCCGCTCCCGATCGCTCCCGCCCGCTCCCTCTTGCTTCTGCCCGTGGCAAAGTTAATATTGCTCACTCCCACCCGCTCCCGCCCGCTCCCGCCCACTCCCGCCCGCTCCCGCCCGCTCCCTCCTGCTTCTGCCCGCGGCAAAGTTCATATTGCTCGCTCCCGCCCGCTCCCTCCCGCTTATTTCTGGTCCCGCTCGCTCCAGCTCGCTCCCGCCCTTTCCCTCCCGCTCATGCCCGGTCCCGTTCACTCCCTCCCGCTCCCGCCCGCTCCCGCTCGCTCCATCCCGCTCCCTCCCGCTCCCGCTCACTCCCGCCAGCTCCCTCCTGCTTCTGCCCACAGCAAAGTTCATATTGCTCGCTCCCGCCCGCTCCCTCCCACTCCCGCTCGCTCCCTCCCGCTCCCTCCCGCTCCCGCTCACTCCCGCTTCTGCCCACAGCAAAGTTCATATTGCTCGCTCCCGCCCCCTCCCTCCCGCTCCCACCCGCTCCCGCCCGCTCCCGCCCACTCCCGCCCGCTCCCGCCCGCTCCCTCCTGCTTCTGCCCGCGGCAAAGTTCATATTGCTCGCTCCCGCCCGCTCCCTCCCGCTTATTTCTGGTCCCGCTCGCTCCAGCTCGCTCCCGCCCTTTCCCTCCCGCTCATGCCCGGTCCCGTTCACTCCCTCCCGCTCCCGCCCGCTCCCGCTCGCTCCATCCCGCTCCCTCCCGCTCCCGCTCACTCCCGCCCGCTCCCTCCTGCTTCTGCCCACAGCAAAGTTCATATTGCTCGCTCCCGCCCGCTCCCTCCCACTCCCGCTCGCTCCCTCCCGCTCCCTCCCGCTCCCGCTCACTCCCGCTTCTGCCCACAGCAAAGTTCATATTGCTCGCTCCCGCCCCCTCCCTCCCGCTCCCACCCGCTCCCGCCCTTTCCCGCTCGCTCCCGCCCGCTCCCTCCCGCTCCCGCTCACTCCCGCCCACTCCCGCTCGCTCCCTCCCACTTCTGCCTGCGGCAAAGTTCATATCGCTTGCTCCCTCCCGCTCCCGCCCGCTCCCTCCCACATCTGCCCGCGGCAAAGGTCATATTGCTTGCTCCCGCCCGCTCCCGCCCGCTCTCGATCGCTCCCTCCTGCTCCCGCTCGCTCCCGCCCAATCCCTCCCGCTTCTGCCCGCGGCAAAGTTCATATCGCTTGCTCCCTCCCGCTCCCGCCCGCTCCCGCCTGCTCCCGCCCGCTCTCGATTGCTCCCTCCTTCTCCCGCTCGCTCCCCCCCCGCTCCGCTCGCTCCCGCCCGTTCCGCTCGCTCCCGCCCGCTCTCGCTCGCTCCCTCCTGCTCCCGCTCCCTCCCGCTTCCGCCCGCGGCAAAGTTCATATCGCTCACTCCCAACCGCTCCTGCCCGCTCCCTCCCGCTCCCGCCCGCTCCCGCCCGCTCCCTCCCGCTTCCGCCCGCTCCCTCCCGCTTCTGCCCGCGGCAAAGTTCATATCGCTCGCTCCCTCCCGCTCCCGCTCGCTCCCGCTCGCTCCCTTCCGTTCCCGCTCCCGATCGCTCCCGCCCGCTCCCTCTCGCTTCTGCCCGTGGCAAAGTTAATATTGCTCACTCCCACCCGCTCCCGCCCGCTCCCGCCCACTCCCGCCCGCTCCCGCCCGCTCCCTCCTGCTTCTGCCCGCGGCAAAGTTCATATTGCTCGCTCCCGCCCGCTCCCTCCCGCTTATTTCTGGTCCCGCTCGCTCCAGCTCGCTCCCGCCCTTTCCCTCCCGCTCATGCCCGGTCCCGTTCACTCCCTCCCGCTCCCGCCCGCTCCCGCTCGCTCCATCCCGCTCCCTCCCGCTCCCGCTCACTCCCGCCCGCTCCCTCCTGCTTCTGCCCACAGCAAAGTTCATATTGCTCGCTCCCGCCCGCTCCCTCCCACTCCCGCTCGCTCCCTCCCGCTCCCTCCCGCTCCCGCTCACTCCCGCTTCTGCCCACAGCAAAGTTCATATTGCTCGCTCCCGCCCCCTCCCTCCCGCTCCCACCCGCTCCCGCCCTTTCCCGCTCGCTCCCGCCCGCTCCCTCCCGCTCCCGCTCACTCCCGCCCACTCCCGCTCGCTCCCTCCCACTTCTGCCTGCGGCAAAGTTCATATCGCTTGCTCCCTCCCGCTCCCGCCCGCTCCCTCCCACATCTGCCCGCGGCAAAGGTCATATTGCTTGCTCCCGCCCGCTCCCGCCCGCTCTCGATCGCTCCCTCCTGCTCCCGCTCGCTCCCGCCCGATCCCTCCCGCTTCTGCCCGCGGCAAAGGTCATATTGCTTGCTCCCGCCCGCTCCCGCCCGCTCTCGATCGCTCCCTCCTGCTCCCGCTCGCTCCCACCCGCTCCCGCTCGCTCCTGCCCGTTCCGCTCGCTCCCGCCCGCTCTCGCTCGATCCCTCCTGCTCCCGCTCCCTCCCGCTTCTGCCCGCGGCAAAGTTCATATTGCTCAATCCCGCTCTCTCCCTCCCGCTCCCGCTCGCTCCCTCCCGCTCCCGCTCACTCCCACCCGCTCCCTCCCGCTTCTGCCCGCGGCAAAGTTCATATTGCTCGCTCCAGCCCAATCCCTCCTGCTCCCGCTCGCTCCCGCCCACTCCCTCCCGCTTCCGCCCGCGGCAAAGTTCATACTGCTCGCTCCCTCCCGTTCCCGCTCCCGCTCGCTCCCGCCCGCTCCCTCCCACTTCTGCCCGCGGCAAAGTTCATATCGCTCGCTCCCGCCCGCTCCCTCCCGCTCCCGCTCGCTCCCACCCGCTCTCTTCCGCTTCTGCCCGATCCCGCTCGCTCCAGCTCGCTCCCGCCCGCTCCCGCCCGCTCCCGCCCGCTCCTGCCCGCTCCCACCCGCTCCCGCCCGCCCCCTCCCGGTCCCAGTCCATCCCGCTCCCACCCGCTCCCGCTCACTCCCTCCCGGTCCTGCCCGCTCCCTCCCGGTCCCGCTCCATCCCGTTCCCTCCCGCTCCTGCCCGCTCCCTCCCGCTCCCGCTGTGAATGGTTTACCTGCTTGAACATCTTCTGATCTCTGTTAATGTTGGTTTCACCAACCTAAAGCTGTCACCTGTGAATGGTTTACCTGCCTGAACATCTTCTGATCTCTGTTAATGTTGGTTTCACCAACCTAACACTTGTTGAGCCACATTGTCTCACATTCACACCTCTATTCTCTGACCTAACCCTATAAAACCTACGCATGCAAATTTACAACTTTTAACAATTCTCAGGACCACATTTACATACAATGAACAAAAATATGAACGCAAGTTTTCTTTTTGCTCCCATTTTCCATGAGCTAAACTTAAAGTCAAATGTATTTGTGTAGCACATTTCATGTACAATTGCTGGTTGTGGTATAATTACAAAACATGTCCTACGTCCTAACCCTAACCCCTAACCCGTCTGATCCAATTTAGAAGTCAACCATCGGGGGTTATTCATTTATTTTATGAATTTTAAGCCTTTTATTTATTTAAAACTGTAAAAGAAAGAAATGAAATAATAAAAATTTAATTAAAATTATTAAAACAAGCAACAGTCTGGATAAGTTAAAGATATCGTGCAGATTTCATGCACAAACACATGAGAAAAGAAATGTTTTTAACCTGGATTTAAAAATGTCTACATTTGTTGACAGTTTAACTCCTTCCCGCTTCTTCCCGCGGCAAAGGTCATATTGCTCGCTCCCGCCCAGTCCCGCCCGCTCCCTCCTGCTCCCTCCCACTTCTGCCCGCGGAAAAGTTCATATCGCTCACTCCCACCCGCTCCCGCCCGCTATCCGCTTCAGCCCGCGGCAAAGTTCATACTGCTCGCTCCCGCACGCTCCCACCCGCTCCCGCCCGCTCCCGCCCTCTCCCTCCTGCTCCAGCCCACTCCCTCCCGCTTCTGCCCGCGGTAAAGGTCATATTGCTCGCTCCCGCCCGCCCGCTCTCGCTCGCTCCCTCCTGCTCCCGCTCGCTCCCTCCCGCTCCCTCCCGCTTCTGCCCGTGGCAAAGTTCATATTGCTCGCTCCCACCCACTCCCGCCTGCTCCCGCTCGCTCCCGCCCGCTCCCTCCCGCTCCCGCCCGCTCCCTCCCGCTCCCGCCTGCTCCCTCCCACTTCTGCCCGCGGCAAAGTTCATATCGCTCACTCCCACCCACTCCCGCTCGCTTTCGCCCGCTCCCTCCCGCTCCCGTCCACTCCCGTACGCTCCCTCCCGCTCCCGCCCGCTCCCGCTCGCTCCATCCCGCTCCCGCTCGATTCAGCCCGCTCCCTCCCGCTCCCTCCCGCTCCCGCTCACTCCCGTTTCTGCCCACAGCAAAGTTCATATTGCTCGCTCCCGCCCCCTCCCTCCCACTCCCACCCGCTCCCGCCCTTTCCCGCTCGCTCCCGCCCGCTCCCTACCGCTCGCGCCCGCTCCCTCCCGCTCCCGCTCAATCCCGCCCACTCCCGCTCGCTCCCTCCCACTTCTGCCTGCGGCAGAGTTCATATCGCTTGCTCCCTCCCGCTCCCGCCCGCTCCCTCCCGCTTCTGCCCGCGGCAAAGTTCATATTGCTCAATCCCGCTCGCTCCCTCCCGCTCCCGCTCGCTCCCGCCCGCTCCCTCCCGCTCCCTCCCGCTCCCGCTCACTCCCTCCCGCTTCTGCCCGCGGCAAAGTTCATATTGCTCGCTCCAGCCCAATCCTTCCTGCTCCCGCCCGCTCCCGCCCGCTCCCACCCGCTCCCTCCCACTTCTGCCCGCGGCAAAGTTCATATCGCTCGCTCCCGCCCGCTCCCTCCCGCTCCCGCTCGCTCCCACCCGCTCTCTCCCGCTTCTGCCCGATCCCGCTCGCTCCAGCTCGCTCCCGCCCGCTCCTCCCAGTCCCGCTCCATCCCGCTCCCACCCGCTCCCGTTCACTCCCTCCCTGTCCTGCCCATTCCCTCCCGCTTCCGCAAGCGGCAAAGTTCATATTGCTCGCTCCCGCCCGCTCCCTCCCGCTCCCGCCCGCTCCATCCCGCTCCCGCCCGCTCCCGCTTGATTCAGCCCGCTCCCTCCCGCTCCCTCCCGCTTCTGCCCGCGGCAAAGTTCATATTGCTCGCTCCCACCCTTTCCCGCTCGCTCCCGCCCACTCCCTCCCGCTTCTGCCCGCGGCAAAGGTCATATTGCTCGCTCCCGCCCGCCCGCTCTCGCTCGCTCCCTCCTGCTCCCGCTCGCTCCCGCCCGCTTCCTCCCGCTCCCGCCCGCTCCCTCCCGCTCCCGCTGGCTCCCGCCTGCTCCCTCCCACTTCTGCCCGCGGCAAAGTTCATATCGCTCACTCCCACCCGCTCCCGCTCGCTTCCGCCCGCTCCCTCCCGCTCCCGTCCACTCCCGCCCGCTCCCTCCCGCTCCCGCTCGCTCCATCCCGCTCCCGCCAGCTCCCGCTCGATTCAGCCCGCTCCCTCCCGCTCCCTCCCGCTCCCGCTCACTCCCGTTTCTGCCCACAGCAAAGTTCATATTGCTCGCTCCCGCACCCTCCCTCCCGCTCCCACCCGCTCCCGCCCTTTCCCGCTCGCTCCCGCCCGCTCCCTACCGCTCCCGCCCGCTCCCTCCCGCTCCCGGTCAATCCCGCCCACTCCCGCTCGCTCCTTCCCACTTCTGCCTGCGGCAGAGTTCATATCGCTTGCTCCCTCCCGCTCCCGCCCGCTCCCTCCCACATCTGCCCGCGGCAAAGGTCATATTGCCCGCTCCCGACCGCTCTCGATCGCTCCCTCCTGCTCCCGCCCACTCCCGCTCGCTCCTTCCCACTTCTGCCTGCGGCAGAGTTCATATCGCTTGCTCCCTCCCGCTCCCGCCCAATCCCTCCCGCTTCTGCCCCCGGCAAAGTTCATATTGCTCGCTCCCACCCGCTCCCGCTCGCTCCCGCCCGTTCCGCTCGCTCCCGCCCACTCTCGCTCGCTCCCTCCTGCTCCCGCTCCCTCCCGCTTCTGCCCGCGGCAAAGTTCATATTGCTCGCTCCCGCCCGCTCACTCCCACCCGCTCCCTCCCGCTTCTGCCCGCGGCAAAGTTCATATTGCTCAATCCCGCTCGCTTCCTCCCGCTCCCGCTCGCTCCCGCCCGCTCCCTCCCGCTCCCGCTCACTCCCACCTGCTCCCTCCCGCTTCTGCCCGCGATAAAGTTCATATTGCTCGCTCCAGCCCAATCCCTCCTGCTCCCGCTCGCTCCCGCTCGCTCCCGCCTGCTCCCTCCCACTTCTGCCCGCGGCAAAGTTCATATCGCTCGCTCCCGCCCGCTCCCGCCCGCTCCCTCCCGCTCGCTCCCACCCGCTCTCTCCCGCTTCTGCCCGATCCCGCTCGCTCCAGCTCGCTCCCGCCCGCTCCCACCCGCTCCCGCCCGCTCCCTCCCAGTCCCGCTCCATCCCGCTCCCACCCGCTCCCGTTCACTCCCTCCCGGTCCTGCCCGCTCCCTCCCGCTTCCGCCAGCGGCAAAGTTCATACTTCTCGCTCCCTCCCAGTCCCGCTCGCTCCCGCCCACTCCCTCCCGCTCCCTCTCGCTCCCGCCCGCTCCCGCCCACTCCCTCCTGCTTCTGCCCGCGGCAAAGTTCATACTGCTCGCTCCCTCCCGCTCCCGCCCACTCCCTCCGGCTACTGCCCGCTCCCTCCCGCTCCTGCCCGGTCCCGCTCCATCCCACTCCCACTCCCACCCGCTCCCGCCCGCTCCTACCCGGTCCCGCCCGCTCCCGCTCACTCCCGCCCGCTCCCTCCCACTTCTGCCCAAAGCAAAGTTCGTATTGCTCGCTCCCGCCCGCTCCCTCCCGCTCCCGCCCGCTCCATCCCGCTCCCGCTTGATTCAGCCCGCTCCCTCCCGCTCCCGCTCACTCCCGCCCCCTCCCTCCCGCTCCCGCCCGCTCCCTCCCGCTTCTGCCCGCGGCAAAGTTCATATTGCTCGCTCCCACCCGCTCAAGCCCTTTCCCGCTCGCTCCCGCCTGCTCCCTCCCGCTCCCGCCCGCTCCCTCCCGCTTCCGCCCACTCCCTCCCGCATCTGCCCGCGGCAAAGTTCATACTGCTCGCTCCCTCCCGCTCCCGCTCGTTCCCGCCCGCTCCCTCCCACTTCTGCCCGGTCCCGCTTGCTCCAGCTCGCTCCCGCCCACTCCCGCTCCCTTTCGCTCCCGCCCGCTCCCTCCCTCTTCTGCCCATCCCCGCCCGCTCCCCCCGCTCCTTCCTGCGGCAAAGTACATACTGCCCACTCCTTCCCGCTCCTGCCCGGTCCCGTTCACTCCCTCCCTCTTCTGCCCGCGGCAAAGTTCATACTGCTCGCTCCCTCCCGCTCCCGCCCGCTCCCTCCCCCTCCTTACCTGCTTGAACATCTTCTGATCTCTGTTAATGTTGGTTTCACCAACCTAAAGCTGTCACCTGTGAATGGTTTACCTGCCTGAACATCTTCTGCTCTCTGTTAATGTTGGTTTCACCAACCTAACACTTGTTGAGCCACATTGTCTCACATTCACACCCCTAATCTCTGACCTAACCCTATAAGACCCACGGATGCAAATTTACAACTTTTAACAATTCTTAGGACCATATTTACATACAATGAACAAAAATATGAACGCAAGTTTTCTTTTTGCTCCCATTTTCCATGAGCTAAACTTAAAGTCAAATGTATTTGTGTAGCACATTTCATGTACAATTGCTGGTTGTGGAAAAATTACAAAACATGTCCTACGTCCTAACCCTAACCCCTAACCCCTATAAAGTTAATATTGCTCACTCCCACACGCTCCCTCCCGCTCCCGCTCGCTCCCGCCCGCTCCCTCCTGCTTCTGCCCGCGGCAAAGTTCATATTGCTCGCTCCCGCCCGCTCCCTCCCGCTTATTTCTGGTCCCGCTCGCTCCAGCTCGCTCCCGCCCGCTCCCTCCCGCTCCTGCCCGGTCCCGTTCACTCCCTCCCGCTCCCGCTCACTCCCGCCCACTCCCGCTCCCGCTCACTCCCGCCCGCTCCCTCCCACTTCTGCCCGCGGCAAAGTTCATATTGCTCGCTCCCGCCCAATCCCTCCTGCTCCCGCTCGCTCCCGCCCGCTTCTGCCCGCGGCAAAGTTCATATTGCTCGCTCCCACCCGCTCCCACTCGCTCCCGCCCGCTCCCTCCCACTTCTGCCTGCGGCAAAGTTCATATCGCTCGCTCCCTCCCGCTCCCGCTCGCTCCCGCCCGCTTCTGCCCGCGGCAAAGTTCATATTGCTCGCTCCCACCCGCTCCCGCTCCCGCTCGCTCCCGCCCGCTCCCTCCCGCTTCTGCCCGCGGCAAAGTTCATATTGCTCACTCCCACCCGCTCCCGCCCGCTCCCTCCCGCTTCTGCCCGCGGCAAAGTTCATATTGTTCGCTCCCGCCCGCTCCCTCCCGCTTCTGCCCGGTCCCGCTCGCTCCAGCTCGCTCCCGCCCGCTCCCTCCCGCTCCTGCCCGGTCCCGTTCACTCCCTCCCGCTCACTCCCGCCCACTCCACTCCATCCCGCTCCCGCTCCCGCTCACTCCCGCCCGCTCCCTCCCACTTCTGCCCGCGGCAAAGTTAATATTGCTCACTCCCACCCGCTCCCGCTCGCTCCCGAACCGCTCCCTCCCGCTCCCACCCGCTCCCTCCCACTTCCGCCAGCTCCCTCCCGCTTCTGCCCGCGGCAAAGTTCATACTGCTTGCTCACTCCCACCCGCTTCCGCCCGCTCCCTCCCACTTCTGCCCGCGGCAAAGTTCATATCGCTCGCTCCCTCCCGCTCCCGCTCGCTCCCGCCCGCTCCCTCTCGCTTCTGCCCGTGGCAAAGTTAATATTGCTCACTCCCGCCCGCTCCCTCCCGCTTATTTCTGGTCCCGCTCGCTCCAGCTCGCTCCAGCTCGCTCCCGCCCGCTCCCTCCCGCTCCTGCCCGGTCCCGTTCACTCCCTCCCGCTCCCGCTAGCTCCCGCCCGCTCCCTCCCGCTCCCGCTCGCTCCCGCCCGCTCCCTCCCACTTCTCTCCCCGGCAAAGTTCATATTGCTCGCTCCCGCCCAATCCCTCCTGCTCCCGCTCGCTCCCGCCCGCTCCCTCCCGCTTCTGCCCGCGGCAAAGTTCATATTGCTCGCTCCCGCCCGCTCCCTCCCGCTTCTGCCCGGTCCCGCTCGCTCCCGCCCGCTCCCTCCCGCTTCTGCCCGCGGCAAAGTTCATATTGCTCGCTCCCGCCCGCTCCCTCCCGCTTCTGCCCGGTCCCGCTCGTTCCAGCTCGCTCCCGCCCGCTCCCTCCCGCTCCTGCCCAGTCCCGTTCACTCCCTCCCGCTCGCTCCCGCCCGCTCCCTCCCGCTCCCGCTCACTCCCGCCCGCTCCCTCCCACTTCTGCCCGCGGCAAAGTTCATATTGCTCGCTCCCGCCCAATCCCTCCCATTCCCGCTCGCTCCCGCCCGCTCCCGCCCAATCCCTCCCGCTTCTGCCCGCGGCAAAGTTCATATTGCTCGCTCCCACCCGGTCCCGCTCGCTCCTGCCCGTTCCGCTCGCTCCCGCCCGCTCTCGCTCGCTCCCGCCCGCTCTCGCTCGATCCCTCCTGCTCCCGCTCCCTCCCGCTTCTGCCCGCGGCAAAGTTCATATTGCTCAATCCCGCTCGCTCCCTCCCGCTCCCGCTCGCTCCCGCCCGCTCCCTCCCGCTCCCGCTCACTCCCTCCCGCTTCTGCCCGCGGCAAAGTTCATATTGCTCGCTCCAGCCCAATCCCTCCTGCTCCCGCCCGCTCCCGCCCGCTCCCACCCGCTCCCTCCCACTTCTGCCCGCGGCAAAGTTCATATCGCTCGCTCCCGCCCGCTCCCTCCCGCTCCCGCTCGCTCCCACCCGCTCTCTCCCGCTTCTGCCCGATCCCGCTCGCTCCAGCTCGCTCCCGCCCGCTCCCACCTGCTCCCGCCCGCTCCCTCCCAGTCCCGCTCCATCCCGCTCCCACCCGCTCCCGTTCACTCCCTCCCTGTCCTGCCCATTCCCTCCCGCTTCCGCCAGCGGCAAAGTTCATATTGCTCGCTCCCGCCCGCTCCCTCCCGCTCCCGCCCGCTCCATCCCGCTCCCGCCCGCTCCCGCTTGATTCAGCCCGCTCCCTCCCGCTCCCTCCCGCTTCTGCCCGCGGCAAAGTTCATATTGCTCGCTCCCACCCGCTCCCGCCCTTTCCCGCTCGCTCCCGCCCACTCCCTCCCGCTTCTGCCCGCGGCAAAGGTCATATTGCTCGCTCCCGCCCGCCCGCTCTCGCTCGCTCCCTCCTGCTCCCGCTCGCTCCCGCCCGCTCCCTCCCGCTCCCGCCCGCTCCCTCCCGCTCCCGCTGGCTCCCGCCTGCTCCCTCCCACTTCTGCCCGCGGCAAAGTTCATATCGCTCACTCCCACCCGCTCCCGCTCGCTTCCGCCCGCTCCCTCCCGCTCCCGTCCACTCCCGCCCGCTCCCTCCCGCTCCCGCTCGCTCCATCCCGCTCCCGCCAGCTCCCGCTCGATTCAGCCCGCTCCCTCCCGCTCCCTCCCGCTCCCGCTCACTCCCGTTTCTGCCCACAGCAAAGTTCATATTGCTCGCTCCCGCCCCCTCCCTCCCGCTCCCACCCGCTCCCGCCCTTTCCCGCTCGCTCCCGCCCGCTCCCTACCGCTCCCGCCCGCTCCCTCCCGCTCCCGGTCAATCCCGCCCACTCCCGCTCGCTCCCTCCCACTTCTGCCTGCGGCAGAGTTCATATCGCTTGCTCCCTCCCGCTCCCGCCCGCTCCCTCCCACATCTGCCCGCGGCAAAGGTCATATTGCCCGCTCCCGACCGCTCTCGATCGCTCCCTCCTGCTCCCGCTCGCTCCCGCCCAATCCCTCCCGCTTCTGCCCCCGGCAAAGTTCATATTGCTCGCTCCCACCCGCTCCCGCTCGCTCCCGCCCGTTCCGCTCGCTCCCGCCCACTCTCGCTCGCTCCCTCCTGCTCCCGCTCCCTCCCGCTTCTGCCCGCGGCAAAGTTCATATTGTTCGCTCCCGCCCGCTCACTCCCACCCGCTCCCTCCCGCTTCTGCCCGCGGCAAAGTTCATATTGCTCAATCCCGCTCGCTTCCTCCCGCTCCCGCTCGCTCCCGCCCGCTCCCTCCCGCTCCCGCTCACTCCCACCTGCTCCCTCCCGCTTCTGCCCGCGATAAAGTTCATATTGCTCGCTCCAGCCCAATCCCTCCTGCTCCCGCTCGCTCCCGCTCGCTCCCGCCCGCTCCCTCCCACTTCTGCCCGCGGCAAAGTTCATATCGCTCGCTCCCGCCCGCTCCCGCCCGCTCCCTCCCGCTCCCGCTCGCTCCCACCCGCTCTCTCCCGCTTCTGCCCGATCCCGCTCGCTCCAGCTCGCTCCCGCCCGCTCCCACCCGCTCCCGCCCGCTCCCTCCCAGTCCCGCTCCATCCCGCTCCCACCCGCTCCCGTTCACTCCCTCCCGGTCCTGCCCGCTCCCTCCCGCTTCCGCCAGCGGCAAAGTTCATACTTCTCGCTCCCTCCCAGTCCCGCTCGCTCCCGCCCACTCCCTCCCGCTCCCGCTCGCTCCCGCCCGCTCCCGCCCACTCCCTCCTGCTTCTGCCCGCGGCAAAGTTCATACTGCTCGCTCCCTCCCGCTCCCGCCCACTCCCTCCGGCTACTGCCCGCTCCCTCCCGCTCCTGCCCGGTCCCGCTCCATCCCACTCCCACTCCCACCCGCTCCCGCCCGCTCCTACCCGGTCCCGCCCGCTCCCGCTCACTCCCGCCCGCTCCCTCCCACTTCTGCCCAAAGCAAAGTTCGTATTGCTCGCTCCCGCCCGCTCCCTCCCGCTCCCGCCCGCTCCATCCCGCTCCCGCCCGCTCCCGCTTGATTCAGCCCGCTCCCTCCCGCTCCCGCTCACTCCCGCCCCCTCCCTCCCGCTCCCGCCCGCTCCCTCCCGCTTCTGCCCGCGGCAAAGTTCATATTGCTCGCTCCCACCCGCTCAAGCCCTTTCCCGCTCGCTCCCGCCTGCTCCCTCCCGCTCCCGCCCGCTCCCTCCCGCTTCCGCCCACTCCCTCCCGCATCTGCCCGCGGCAAAGTTCATACTGCTCGCTCCCTCCCGCTCCCGCTCGTTCCCGCCCGCTCCCTCCCACTTCTGCCCGGTCCCGCTTGCTCCAGCTCGCTCCCGCCCACTCCCGCTCCCTTTCGCTCCCGCCCGCTCCCTCCCTCTTCTGCCCGTGGCAAAGTTCATACTGCCCACTCCCTCCCGCTCCTGCCCATCCCCGCCCGCTCCCCCCGCTCCTTCCTGCGGCAAAGTACATACTGCCCACTCCTTCCCGCTCCTGCCCGGTCCCGTTCACTCCCTCCCTCTTCTGCCCGCGGCAAAGTTCATACTGCTCGCTCCCTCCCGCTCCCGCCCGCTCCCTCCCCCTCCTTACCTGCTTGAACATCTTCTGATCTCTGTTAATGTTGGTTTCACCAACCTAAAGCTGTCACCTGTGAATGGTTTACCTGCCTGAACATCTTCTGCTCTCTGTTAATGTTGGTTTCACCAACCTAACACTTGTTGAGCCACATTGTCTCACATTCACACCTCTAATCTCTGACCTAACCCTATAAGACCCACGGATGCAAATTTACAACTTTTAACAATTCTTAGGACCATATTTACATACAATGAACAAAAATATGAACGCAAGTTTTCTTTTTGCTCCCATTTTCCATGAGCTAAACTTAAAGTCAAATGTATTTGTGTAGCACATTTCATGTACAATTGCTGGTTGTGGAAAAATTACAAAACATGTCCTACGTCCTAACCCTAACCCCTAACCCCTATAAAGTTAATATTGCTCACTCCCACACGCTCCCTCCCGCTCCCGCTCGCTCCCGCCCGCTCCCTCCTGCTTCTGCCCGCGGCAAAGTTCATATTGCTCGCTCCCGCCCGCTCCCTCCCGCTTATTTCTGGTCCCGCTCGCTCCAGCTCGCTCCCGCCCGCTCCCTCCCGCTCCTGCCCGGTCCCGTTCACTCCCTCCCGCTCCCGCTCACTCCCGCCCACTCCCGCTCCCTCTCACTCCCGCCCGCTCCCTCCCACTTCTGCCCGCGGCAAAGTTCATATTGCTCGCTCCCGCCCAATCCCTCCTGCTCCCGCTCGCTCCCGCCCGCTTCTGCCCGCGGCAAAGTTCATATTGCTCGCTCCCACCCGCTCCCACTCGCTCCCGCCCGCTCCCTCCCACTTCTGCCTGCGGCAAAGTTCATATCGCTCGCTCCCTCCCACTCCCGCTCGCTCCCGCCCGCTTCTGCCCGCGGCAAAGTTCATATTGCTCGCTCCCACCCGCTCCCGCTCCCGCTCGCTCCCGCCCGCTCCCTCCCGCTTCTGCCCGCGGCAAAGTTCATATTGCTCACTCCCACCCGCTCCCGCCCGCTCCCTCCCACTTCTGCCTGCGGCAAAGTTCATATCGCTCGCTCCCTCCCACTCCCGCTCGCTCCCGCCCGCTTCTGCCCGCGGCAAAGTTCATATTGCTCGCTCCCACCCGCTCCCGCTCCCGCTCGCTCCCGCCCGCTCCCTCCCGCTTCTGCCCGCGGCAAAGTTCATATTGCTCACTCCCACCCGCTCCCGCCCGCTCCCTCCCGCTTCTGCCCGCGGCAAAGTTCATATTGTTCGCTCCCGCCCGCTCCCTCCCGCTTCTGCCCGGTCCCGCTCGCTCCAGCTCGCTCCCGCCCGCTCCCTCCCGCTCCTGCCCGGTCCCGTTCACTCCCTCCCGCTCACTCCCGCCCACTCCACTCCATCCCGCTCCCGCTCCCGCTCACTCCCGCCCGCTCCCTCCCACTTCTGCCCGCGGCAAAGTTAATATTGCTCACTCCCACCCGCTCCCGCTCGCTCCCGAACCGCTCCCTCCCGCTCCCACCCGCTCCCTCCCACTTCCGCCAGCTCCCTCCCGCTTCTGCCCGCGGCAAAGTTCATACTGCTTGCTCACTCCCACCCGCTTCCGCCCGCTCCCTCCCACTTCTGCCCGCGGCAAAGTTCATATCGCTCGCTCCCTCCCGCTCCCGCTCGCTCCCGCCCGCTCCCTCTCGCTTCTGCCCGTGGCAAAGTTAATATTGCTAACTCCCGCCCGCTCCCTCCCGCTTATTTCTGGTCCCGCTCGCTCCAGCTCGCTCCAGCTCGCTCCCGCCCGCTCCCTCCCGCTCCTGCCCGGTCCCGTTCACTCCCTCCCGCTCCCGCTAGCTCCCGCCCGCTCCCTCCCGCTCCCGCTCGCTCCCGCCCGCTCCCTCCCACTTCTCTCCCCGGCAAAGTTCACATTGCTCGCTCCCGCCCAATCCCTCCTGCTCCCGCTCGCTCCCGCCCGCTCCCTCCCGCTTCTGCCCGCGGCAAAGTTCCCTAACCCCTAACCCGTCTGATCCAATTCAGAAGTCAACCATCGGGGGTTATTCATTTATTTTAATTTTAAGCCTTTTATTTATTTAAAACTGTAAAAGAAAGAAATGAAATAATAAAAATTAAATTAAAATGATTAAAACAAGCAACAGTCTGGATAAGTTAAAGATATCGTGCAGATTTCATGCACAAACACATGATAAAAGAAATGTTTTTAACCTGGATTTAAAAATGTCTACATTTGTTGACAGTTTAACTCCCGCCCGCTCCCTCCCGCTTCTTCCCGCTTCTGCCCGCGGCAAAGTTCATATTGCTCAATCCCGCTCGCTCACTCCCACCCGCTCCCTCCCGCTTCTGCCCGCGGCAAAGTTCATATTGCTCAATCCCGCTCGCTTCCTCCCGCTCCCGCTCGCTCCCGCCCGCTCCCTCCCGCTCCCGCTCACTCCTACCCGCTCCCTCCCGCTTCTGCCCGCGATAAAGTTCATATTGCTCGCCCCAGCCCAATCCCTCCTGCTCCCGCTCGCTCCCGCCCGCTCCCGCCCGCTCCCTCCCACTTCTGCCCGCGGCAAAGTTCATATCGCTCGCTCCCGCCCGCTCCCTCCCACTCCCGCTCGCTCCCACCCGCTCTCTCCCGCTTCTGCCCTATCCCGCTCGCTCCAGCTCGCTCCCGCCCGCTCCCACCCGCTCCCGCCCGCTCCCTCCCAGTCCCGCTCCATCCCGCTCCCACCCGCTCCCGTTCACTCCCTCCCGGTCCTGCCCGCTCCCTCCCGCTTCCGACAGCGGCAAAGTTCATACTTCTCGCTCCCTCCCAGTCCCGCTCGCTCCCGCCCACTCCCTCCCGCTCCCGCTCGCTCCCGCCCGCTCCCGCCCACTCCCTCCTGCTTCTGCCCGCGGCAAAGTTCATACTGCTCGCTCCCTCCCGCTCCCGCCCACTCCCTCCGGCTTCTGCCCGCTCCCTCCCGCTCCTGCCCGGTCCCGCTCCATCCCGCTCCCACTCCCACCCGCTCCCGCCCGCTCCTACCCGGTCCCGCCCGCTCCCGCTCACTCCCGCCCGCTCCCTCCCACTTCTGCCCAAAGCAAAGTTCATATTGCTCGCTCCCGCCCGCTCCCTCCCGCTCCCGCCCGCTCCATCCCGCTCCCGCCCGCTCCCGCTTGATTCAGCCCGCTCCCTCCCGCTCCCGCTCACTCCCGCCCCCTCCCTCCCGCTCCCGCCCGCTCCCTCCCGCTTCTGCCCGCGGCAAAGTTCATATTGCTCGCTCCCACCCGCTCAAGCCCTTTCCCGCTCGCTCCCGCCTGCTCCCTCCCGCTCCCGCCCGCTCCCTCCCGCTTCCGCCCGCTCCCTCCCGCATCTGCCCGCGGCAAAGTTCATACTGCTCGCTCCCTCCCGCTCCCGCTCGTTCCCGCCCGCTCCCTCCCACTTCTGCCCGGTCCCGCTTGCTCCAGCTCGCTCCCGCCCACTCCCGCTCCCTTTCGCTCCCGCCCGCTCCCTCCCTCTTCTGCCCGTGGCAAAGTTCATACTGCCCACTCCCTCCCGCTCCTGCCCATCCCTTCCCGCTCCTCCCCGCTCCTTCCTGCGGCAAAGTACATACTGCCCACTCCTTCCCGCTCCTGCCCGGTCCCGTTCACTCCCTCCCTCTTCTGCCCGCGGCAAAGTTCATACTGCTCGCTCCCTCCCGCTCCCGCCCGCTCCCTCCCCCTCCTTACCTGCCTGAACATCTTCTGCTCTCTGTTAATGTTGGTTTCACCAACCTAACACTTGTTGAGCCACATTGTCTCACATTCACACCTCTAATCTCTGACCTAACCCTATAAGACCCACGGATGCAAATTTACAACTTTTAACAATTCTCAGGACCACATTTACATACAATGAACAAGAAAAGTTTTCTTTTTGCTCCCATTTTCCATGAGCTAAACTTAAAGTCAAATGTATTTGTGTAGCACATTTCATGTACAATTGCTGGTTGTGGTATAATTACAAAACATGTCCTACGTCCTAACCCTAACCCCTAACCCCTATAAAGTTAATATTGCTCACTCCCACACGCTCCCTCCCGCTCCCGCTCGCTCCCGCCCGCTCCCTCCTGCTTCTGCCCGCGGGAAAGTTCATATTGCTCGCTCCCGCCCGCTCCCTCCCGCTTATTTCTGGTCCCGCTCGCTCCAGCTCGCTCCCGCCCGCTCCCTCCCGCTCCTGCCCGGTCCCGTTCACTCCCTCCCGCTCCCGCTCACTCCCGCCCACTCCCGCTCCCGCTCACTCCCGCCCGCTCCCTCCCACTTCTGCCCGCGGCAAAGTTCATATTGCTCGCTCCCGCCCAATCCCTCCTGCTCCCGCTCGCTCCCGCCCGCTTCTGCCCGCGGCAAAGTTCATATTGCTCGCTCCCACCCGCTCCCGCTCGCTCCCGCCCGCTCCCTCCCACTTCTGCTTGCGGCAAAGTTCATATCGCTCGCTCCCTCCCGCTCCCGCTCGCTCCCGCCCGCTTCTGCCCGCGGCAAAGTTCATATTGCTCGCTCCCACCCGCTCCCGCTCCCGCTCGCTCCCGCCCGCTCCCTCCCGCTTCTGCCCGCGGCAAAGTTCATATTGCTCACTCCCACCCGCTCCCGCCCGCTCCCTCCCGCTTCTGCCCGCGGCAAAGTTCATATTGTTCGCTCCCGCCCGCTCCCTCCCGCTCCTGCCCGGTCCCGTTCACTCCCTCCCGCTCACTCCCGCCCACTCCATCCCGCTCCCGCTCCCGCTCACTCCCGCCCGCTCCCTCCCACTTCTGCCCGCGGCAAAGTTAATATTGCTCACTCCCACCCGCTCCCGCTCGCTCCCGAACCGCTCCCTCCCGCTTCCGCCAGCTCCCTCCCGCTTCTGCCCGCGGCAAAGTTCATACTGCTCGCTCACTCCCACCCGCTTCCGCCCGCTCCCTCCCACTTCTGCCCGCGGCAAAGTTCATATCGCTCGCTCCCTCCCGCTCCCGCTCGCTCCCGCCCGCTCCCTCTCGCTTCTGCCCGTGGCAAAGTTAATATTGCTCACTCCCGCCCGCTCCCTCCCGCTTATTTCTGGTCCCGCTCGCTCCAGCTCGCTCCAGCTCGCTCCCGCCCGCTCCCTCCCGCTCCTGCCCGGTCCCGTTCACTCCCTCCCGCTCCCGCTAGCTCCCGCCCGCTCCCTCCCGCTCCCGCTCGCTCCCGCCCGCTCCCTCCCACTTCTCTCCCCGGCAAAGTTCATATTGCTCGCTCCCGCCCAATCCCTCCTGCTCCCGCTCGCTCCCGCCCGCTCCCTCCCGCTTCTGCCCGCGGCAAAGTTCATATTGCTCGCTCCCCGCCCAATCCCTCCTGCTCCCGCTCGCTCCCGCCCGCTCCCTCCCGCTTCTGCCCGCGGCAAAGTTCATATTGCTCGCTCCCGCCCGCTCCCTCCCGCTTCTGCCCGGTCCCGCTCGCTCCCGCCCGCTCCCTCCCGCTTCTGCCCGCGGCAAAGTTCATATTGCTCGCTCCCGCCCGCTCCCTCCCGCTTCTGCCCGGTCCCGCTCGTTCCAGCTCGCTCCCGCCCGCTCCCTCCCGCTCCTGCCCGGTCCCGTTCACTCCCTCCCGCTCGCTCCCGCCCGCTCCCTCCCGCTCCCGCTCACTCCCGCCCGCTCCCTCCCACTTCTGCCCGCGGCAAAGTTCATATTGCTCGCTCCCGCCCAATCCCTCCCACTCCCGCTCGCTCCCGCCCGCTCCCGCCCAATCCCTCCCGCTTCTGCCCGCGGCAAAGTTCATATTGCTCGCTCCCACCCGCTCCCGCTCGCTCCTGCCCGTTCCGCTCGCTCCCGCCGGCTCTCGCTCGTTCCCGCCCGCTCTCGCTCGATCCCTCCTGCTCCCGCTCCCTCCCGCTTCTGCCCGCGGCAAAGTTCATATTGCTCAATCCCGCTCGCTACCTCCCGCTCCCGCTCGCTCCCTCCCGCTCCCGCTCACTCCCACCCGCTCCCTCCCGCTTCTGCCCGCGGCAAAGTTCATATTGCTCGCTCCAGCCCAATCCCTCCTGCTCCCGCTCGCTCCCGCCCGCTCCCTCCCGCTTCCGCCCGCGGCAAAGTTCATACTGCTCGCTCCCTCCCGTTCCCGCTCCCGCTCGCTCCCGCCCGCTCCCTCCCACTTCTGCCCGCGGCAAAGTTCATATCGCTCGCTCCCGCCCGCTCCCTCCCGCTCCCGCTCGCTCCCACCCGCTCTCTCCCGCTTCTGCCCGATCCCGCTCGCTCCAGCTCGCTCCCGCCCGCTCCCACCCGCTCCCGCCCGCTCCCTCCCGGTCCCGCTCCATCCCGCTCCCACCCGCTCCCGCTCACTCCCTCCCGGTCCTGCCCGCTCCCTCCCGGTCCCGCTCCATCCCGCTCCCACCCGCTCCCGCTCGCTCCCTCCCGTTCCCTCCCGTTCCCTCCCGCTCCTGCCCGCTCCCTCCCGCTCCCGCTGTGAATGGTTTACCTGCTTGAACATCTTCTGATCTCTGTTAATGTTGGTTTCACCAACCTAAAGCTGTCACCTGTGAATGGTTTACCTGCCTGAACATCTTCTGATCTCTGTTAATGTTGGTTTCACCAACCTAACACTTGTTGAGCCACATTGTCTCACATTCACACCTCTATTCTCTGACCTAACCCTATAAAACCCACGCATGCAAATTTACAACTTTTAATAATTCTCAGGACCACATTTACATACAATGAACAAAAATATGAATGCAAGTTTTCTTTTTGCTCCCATTTTCCATGAGCTAAACTTAAAGTCAAATGTATTTGTGTAGCACATTTCATGTACAATTGCTGGTTTTGGTATAATTACAAAACATGTCCTACGTCCTAACCCTAACCCCTAACCCGTCTGATCCAATTCAGAAGTCAACCATCGGGGGTTATTCATTTATTTTATGAATTTTAAGCCTTTTATTTATTTAAAACTGTAAAAGAAAGAAATGAAATAATAAAAATTAAATTAAAATAATTAAAACAAGCAACAGTCTGGATAAGTTAAAGATATCGTGCAGATTTCATGCACAAATACATGATAAAAGAAATGTTTTTAACCTGGATTTAAAAATGTCTACATTTGTTGACAGTTTAACTCCCGCCCGCTCCCTCCCGCTTCTTCCCGCTTCTGCCCGCGGCAAAGTTCATATTGCTCAATCCCGCTCGCTCACTCCCACCCGCTCCCTCCCGCTTCTGCCCGCGGCAAAGTTCATATTGCTCAATCCCGCTCGCTTCCTCCCGCTCCCGCTCGCTCCCGCCCGCTCCCTCCCGCTCCCGCTCACTCCCACCCGCTCCCTCCCGCTTCTGCCCGCGATAAAGTTCATATTGCTCGCCCCAGCCCAATCCCTCCTGCTCCCGCTCGCTCCCGCCCGCTCCCGCCCGCTCCCTCCCACTTCTGCCCGCGGCAAAGTTCATATCGCTCGCTCCCGCCCGCTCCCTCCCACTCCCGCTCGCTCCCACCCGCTCTCTCCCGCTTCTGCCCTATCCCGCTCGCTCCAGCTCGCTCCCGCCCGCTCCCACCCGCTCCCGCCCGCTCCCTCCCAGTCCCGCTCCATCCCGCTCCCACCCGCTCCCGTTCACTCCCTCCCGGTCCTGCCCGCTCCCTCCCGCTTCCGACAGCGGCAAAGTTCATACTTCTCGCTCCCTCCCAGTCCCGCTCGCTCCCGCCCACTCCCTCCCGCTCCCGCTCCCGCTCGCTCCCGCCCGCTCCCGCCCACTCCCTCCTGCTTCTGCCCGCGGCAAAGTTCATACTGCTCGCTCCCTCCCGCTCCCGCCCACTCCCTCCGGCTTCTGCCCGCTCCCTCCCGCTCCTGCCCGGTCCCGCTCCATCCCGCTCCCACTCCCACCCGCTCCCGCCCGCTCCTACCCGGTCCCGCCCGCTCCCGCTCACTCCCGCCCGCTCCCTCCCACTTCTGCCCAAAGCAAAGTTCATATTGCTCGCTCCCGCCCGCTCCCTCCCGCTCCCGCCCGCTCCATCCCGCTCCCGCCCGCTCCCGCTTGATTCAGCCCGCTCCCTCCCGCTCCCGCTCACTCCCGCCCCCTCCCTCCCGCTCCCGCCCGCTCCCTCCCGCTTCTGCCCGCGGCAAAGTTCATATTGCTCGCTCCCACCCGCTCAAGCCCTTTCCCGCTCGCTCCCGCCTGCTCCCTCCCGCTCCCGCCCGCTCCCTCCCGCTTCCGCCCACTCCCTCCCGCATCTGCCCGCGGCAAAGTTCATACTGCTCGCTCCCTCCCGCTCCCGCTCGTTCCCGCCCGCTCCCTCCCACTTCTGCCCGGTCCCGCTTGCTCCAGCTCGCTCCCGCCCACTCCCGCTCCCTTTCGCTCCCGCCCGCTCCCTCCCTCTTCTGCCCGTGGCAAAGTTCATACTGCCCACTCCCTCCCGCTCCTGCCCATCCCCGCCCGCTCCTCCCCGCTCCTTCCTGCGGCAAAGTACATACTGCCCACTCCTTCCCGCTCCTGCCCGGTCCCGTTCACTCCCTCCCTCTTCTGCCCGCGGCAAAGTTCATACTGCTCGCTCCCTCCCGCTCCCGCCCGCTCCCTCCCCCTCCTTACCTGCCTGAACATCTTCTGCTCTCTGTTAATGTTGGTTTCACCAACCTAACACTTGTTGAGCCACATTGTCTCACATTCACACCTCTAATCTCTGACCTAACCCTATAAGACCCACGGATGCAAATTTACAACTTTTAACAATTCTCAGGACCACATTTACATACAATGAACAAGAAAAGTTTTCTTTTTGCTCCCATTTTCCATGAGCTAAACTTAAAGTCAAATGTATTTGTGTAGCACATTTCATGTACAATTGCTGGTTGTGGTATAATTACAAAACATGTCCTACGTCCTAACCCTAACCCCTAACCCCTATAAAGTTAATATTGCTCACTCCCACACGCTCCCTCCCGCTCCCGCTCGCTCCCGCCCGCTCCCTCCTGCTTCTGCCCGCGGGAAAGTTCATATTGCTCGCTCCCGCCCGCTCCCTCCCGCTTATTTCTGGTCCCGCTCGCTCCAGCTCGCTCCCGCCCGCTCCCTCCCGCTCCTGCCCGGTCCCGTTCACTCCCTCCCGCTCCCGCTCACTCCCGCCCACTCCCGCTCCCGCTCACTCCCGCCCGCTCCCTCCCACTTCTGCCCGCGGCAAAGTTCATATTGCTCGCTCCCGCCCAATCCCTCCTGCTCCCGCTCGCTCCCGCCCGCTTCTGCCCGCGGCAAAGTTCATATTGCTCGCTCCCACCCGCTCCCGCTCGCTCCCGCCCGCTCCCTCCCACTTCTGCTTGCGGCAAAGTTCATATCGCTCGCTCCCTCCCGCTCCCGCTCGCTCCCGCCCGCTTCTGCCCGCGGCAAAGTTCATATTGCTCGCTCCCACCCGCTCCCGCTCCCGCTCGCTCCCGCCCGCTCCCTCCCGCTTCTGCCCGCGGCAAAGTTCATATTGCTCACTCCCACCCGCTCCCGCCCGCTCCCTCCCGCTTCTGCCCGCGGCAAAGTTCATATTGTTCGCTCCCGCCCGCTCCCTCCCGCTTCTGCCCGGTCCCGCTCGCTCCAGCTCGCTCCCGCCCGCTCCCTCCCGCTCCTGCCCGGTCCCGTTCACTCCCTCCCGCTCACTCCCGCCCACTCCATCCCGCTCCCGCTCCCGCTCACTCCCGCCCGCTCCCTCCCACTTCTGCCCGCGGCAAAGTTAATATTGCTCACTCCCACCCGCTCCCGCTCGCTCCCGAACCGCTCCCTCCCGCTCCCGAACCGCTCCCTCCCGCTTCCGCCAGCTCCCTCCCGCTTCTGCCCGCGGCAAAGTTCATACTGCTCGCTCACTCCCACCCGCTTCCGCCCGCTCCCTCCCACTTCTGCCCGCGGCAAAGTTCATATCGCTCGCTCCCTCCCGCTCCCGCTCGCTCCCGCCCGCTCCCTCTCGCTTCTGCCCGTGGCAAAGTTAATATTGCTCACTCCCGCCCGCTCCCTCCCGCTTATTTCTGGTCCCGCTCGCTCCAGCTCGCTCCAGCTCGCTCCCGCCCGCTCCCGCCCGCTCCCTCCCGCTCCTGCCCGGTCCCGTTCACTCCCTCCCGCTCCCGCTAGCTCCCGCCCGCTCCCTCCCGCTCCCGCTCGCTCCCGCCCGCTCCCTCCCACTTCTCTCCCCGGCAAAGTTCATATTGCTCGCTCCCGCCCAATCCCTCCTGCTCCCGCTCGCTCCCGCCCGCTCCCTCCCGCTTCTGCCCGCGGCAAAGTTCATATTGCTCGCTCCCGCCCAATCCCTCCTGCTCCCGCTCGCTCCCGCCCGCTCCCTCCCGCTTCTGCCCGCGGCAAAGTTCATATTGCTCGCTCCCGCCCGCTCCCTCCCGCTTCTGCCCGGTCCCGCTCGCTCCCGCCCGCTCCCTCCCGCTTCTGCCCGCGGCAAAGTTCATATTGCTCGCTCCCGCCCGCTCCCTCCCGCTTCTGCCCGGTCCCGCTCGTTCCAGCTCGCTCCCGCCCGCTCCCTCCCGCTCCTGCCCGGTCCCGTTCACTCCCTCCCGCTCGCTCCCGCCCGCTCCCTCCCGCTCCCGCTCACTCCCGCCCGCTCCCTCCCACTTCTGCCCGCGGCAAAGTTCATATTGCTCGCTCCCACCCAATCCCTCCCACTCCCGCTCGCTCCCGCCCGCTCCCGCCCAATCCCTCCCGCTTCTGCCTGCGGCAAAGTTCATATTGCTCGCTCCCACCCGCTCCCGCTCGCTCCTGCCCGTTCCGCTCGCTCCCGCCGGCTCTTGCTCGTTCCCGCCCGCTCTCGCTCGATCCCTCCTGCTCCCGCTCCCTCCCGCTTCTGCCCGCGGCAAAGTTCATATTGCTCAATCCCGCTCGCTACCTCCCGCTCCCGCTCGCTCCCTCCCGCTCCCGCTCACTCCCACCCGCTCCCTCCCGCTTCTGCCCGCGGCAAAGTTCATATTGCTCGCTCCAGCCCAATCCCTCCTGCTCCCGCTCGCTCCCGCCCGCTCCCTCCCGCTTCCGCCCGCGGCAAAGTTCATACTGCTCGCTCCCTCCCGTTCCCGCTCCCGCCCGCTCCCTCCCACTTCTGCCCGCGGCAAAGTTCATATCGCTCGCTCCCGCCCGCTCCCTCCCGCTCCCGCTCGCTCCCACCCGCTCTCTCCCGCTTCTGCCCGATCCCGCTCGCTCCAGCTCGCTCCCGCCCGCTCCCACCCGCTCCCGCCCGCTCCCTCCCGGTCCCGCTCCATCCCGCTCCCACCCGCTCCCGCTCACTCCCTCCCGGTCCTGCCCGCTCCCTCCCGGTCCCGCTCCATCCCGCTCCCACCCGCTCCCTCCCGTTCTTTCCCGTTCCCTCCCGCTCCTGCCCGCTCCCTCCCGCTCCCGCTGTGAATGGTTTACCTGCTTGAACATCTTCTGATCTCTGTTAATGTTGGTTTCACCAACCTAAAGCTGTCACCTGTGAATGGTTTACCTGCCTGAACATCTTCTGATCTCTGTTAATGTTGGTTTCACCAACCTAACACTTGTTGAGCCACATTGTCTCACATTCACACCTCTATTCTCTGACCTAACCCTATAAAACCCACGCATGCAAATTTACAACTTTTAATAATTCTCAGGACCACATTTACATACAATGAACAAAAATATGAATGCAAGTTTTCTTTTTGCTCCCATTTTCCATGAGCTAAACTTAAAGTCAAATGTATTTGTGTAGCACATTTCATGTACAATTGCTGGTTTTGGTATAATTACAAAACATGTCCTACGTCCTAACCCTAACCCCTAACCCGTCTGATCCAATTCAGAAGTCAACCATCGGGGGTTATTCATTTATTTTATGAATTTTAAGCCTTTTATTTATTTAAAACTGTAAAAGAAAGAAATGAAATAATAAAAATTAAATTAAAATGATTAAAACAAGCAACAGTCTGGATAAGTTAAAGATATCGTGCAGATTTCATGCACAAACACATGATAAAAGAAATGTTTTTAACCTGGATTTAAAAATGTCTACATTTGTTGACAGTTTAACACCCGCCCGCTCCCTCCCGCTTCTTCCCGCGGCAAAGGTCATATTGCTCGCTCCCGCCCACTCCCGCCCGCTCCCTCCTGCTCCCTCCCACTTCTGCCCGCGGAAAAGTTCATATTGCTCGCTCCCGCCCGCTCCCTCCCGCTTCTGCCCGGTCCCGCTCGCTCCCGCCCGCTCCCTCCCGCTTCTGCCCGCGGCAAAGTTCATATTGCTCGCTCCCGCCCGCTCCCTCCCGCTTCTGCCCGGTCCCGCTCGTTCCATTTCGCTCCCGCCCGCTCCCTCCCGCTCCTGCCCGGTCCCGTTCACTCCCTCCCGCTCGCTCCCGCCCGCTCCCTCCCGCTCCCGCTCACTCCCGCCCGCTCCCGCTCGCTCCCGCCCGCTCCCGCCCAATCCCTCCCGCTTCTGCCCGCGGCAAAGTTCATATTGCTCGCTCCCACCCGCTCCCGCTCGCTCCTGCCCGTTCCGCTCGCTCCCGCCGGCTCTCGCTCGCACCCGCCCGCTCTCGCTCGATCCCTCCTGCTCCCGCTCCCTCCCGCTTCTGCCCGCGGCAAAGTTCATATTGCTCAATCCCGCTCGCTACCTCCCGCTCCCGCTCGCTCCCTCCCGCTCCCGCTCACTCCCACCCGCTCCCTCCCGCTTCTGCCCGCGGCAAAGTTCATATTGCTCGCTCCAGCCCAATCCCTCCTGCTCCCGCTCGCTCCCGCCCGCTCCCTCCCGCTTCCGCCCGCGGCAAAGTTCATACTGCTCGCTCCCTCCCGTTCCCGCTCCCGCTCGCTCGCTCCCGCCCGCTCCCTCCCACTTCTGCCCGCGGCAAAGTTCATATCGCTCGCTCCCGCCCGCTCCCTCCCGCTCCCGCTCGCTCCCACCCGCTCTCTCCCGCTTCTGCCCGATCCCGCTCGCTCCAGCTCGCTCCCGCCCGCTCCCACCCGCTCCCGCCCGCTCCCGCCCGGTCCCGCTCCATCCCGCTCCCACCCGCTCCCGCTCACTCCCTCCCGGTCCTGCCCGCTCCCTCCCGGTCCCGCTCCATCCCGCTCCCACCCGCTCCCGCTCGCTCCCTCCCGTTCCCTCCCGTTCCCTCCCGCTCCTGCCCGCTCCCTCCCGCTCCCGCTGTGAATGGTTTACCTGCTTGAACATCTTCTGATCTCTGTTAATGTTGGTTTCACCAACCTAAAGCTGTCACCTGTGAATGGTTTACCTGCCTGAACATCTTCTGATCTCTGTTAATGTTGGTTTCACCAACCTAACACTTGTTGAGCCACATTGTCTCACATTCACACCTCTATTCTCTGACCTAACCCTATAAAACCCACGCATGCAAATTTACAACTTTTAATAATTCTCAGGACCACATTTACATACAATGAACAAAAATATGAATGCAAGTTTTCTTTTTGCTCCCATTTTCCATGAGCTAAACTTAAAGTCAAATGTATTTGTGTAGCATATTTCATGTACAATTGCTGGTTTTGGTATAATTACAAAACATGTCCTACGTCCTAACCCTAACCCCTAACCCGTCTGATCCAATTCAGAAGTCAACCATCGGGGGTTATTCATTTATTTTATGAATTTTAAGCCTTTTATTTATTTAAAACTGTAAAAGAAAGAAATGAAATAATAAAAATTAAATTAAAATGATTAAAACAAGCAACAGTCTGGATAAGTTAAAGATATCGTGCAGATTTCATGCACAAACACATGATAAAAGAAATGTTTTTAACCTGGATTTAAAAATGTCTACATTTGTTGACAGTTTAACTCCCGCCCGCTCCCTCCCGCTTCTTCCCGCTTCTGCCCGCGGCAAAGTTCATATTGCTCAATCCCGCTCGCTCACTCCCACCCGCTCCCTCCCGCTTCTGCCCGCGGCAAAGTTCATATTGCTCAATCCCGCTCGCTTCCTCCCGCTCCCGCTCGCTCCCGCCCGCTCCCTCCCGCTCCCGCTCACTCCCACCCGCTCCCTCCCACTTCTGCCCGCGGCAAAGTTCATATCGCTCGCTCCCGCCCAATCCCTCCCACTCCCGCTCGCTCCCACCCGCTCTCTCCCGCTTCTGCCCTATCCCGCTCGCTCCAGCTCGCTCCCGCCCGCTCCCACCCGCTCCCGCCCGCTCCCTCCCAGTCCCGCTCCATCCCGCTCCCACCCGCTCCCGTTCACTCCCTCCCGGTCCTGCCCGCTCCCTCCCGCTTCCGACAGCGGCAAAGTTCATACTTCTCGCTCCCTCCCAGTCCCGCTCGCTCCCGCCCACTCCCTCCCGCTCCCGCTCCCGCTCGCTGCCGCCCGCTCCCGCCCACTCCCTCCTGCTTCTGCCCGCGGCAAAGTTCATACTGCTCGCTCCCTCCCGCTCCCGCCCACTCCCTCCGGCTTCTGCCCGCTCCCTCCCGCTCCTGCCCGGTCCCGCTCCATCCCGCTCCCACTCCCACCCGCTCCCGCCCGCTCCTACCCGGTCCCGCCCGCTCCCGCTCACTCCCGCCCGCTCCCTCCCACTTCTGCCCAAAGCAAAGTTCATATTGCTCGCTCCCGCCCGCTCCCTCCCGCTCCCGCCCGCTCCATCCCGCTCCCGCCCGCTCCCGCTTGATTCAGCCCGCTCCCTCCCGCTCCCGCTCGCTCAAGCCCTTTCCCGCTCGCTCCCGCCTGCTCCCTCCCGCTCCCGCCCGCTCCCTTCCGCTTCCGCCCACTCCCTCCCGCATCTGCCCGCGGCAAAGTTCATACTGCTCGCTCCCTCCCGCTCCCGCTCGTTCCCGCCCGCTCCCTCTCACTTCTGCCCGGTCCCGCTTGCTCCAGCTCGCTCCCGCCCACTCCCGCTCCCTTTCGCTCCCGCCCGCTCCCTCCCTCTTCTGCCCGTGGCAAAGTTCATACTGCCCACTCCCTCCCGCTCCTGCCCATCCCCGCCCGCTCCTCCCCGCTCCTTCCTGCGGCAAAGTACATACTGCCCACTCCTTCCCGCTCCTGCCCGGTCCCGTTCACTCCCTCCCTCTTCTGCCCGCGGCAAAGTTCATACTGCTCGCTCCCTCCCGCTCCCGCCCGCTCCCTCCCCCTCCTTACCTGCTTGAACATCTTCTGATCTCTGTTAATGTTGGTTTCACCAACCTAAAGCTGTCACCTGTGAATGGTTTACCTGCCTGAACATCTTCTGCTCTCTGTTAATGTTGGTTTCACCAACCTAACACTTGTTGAGCCACATTGTCTCACATTCACACCTCTAATCTCTGACCTAACCCTATAAGACCCACGGATGCAAATTTACAACTTTTAACAATTCTCAGGACCACATTTACATACAATGAACAAGAAAAGTTTTCTTTTTGCTCCCATTTTCCATGAGCTAAACTTAAAGTCAAATGTATTTGTGTAGCACATTTCATGTACAATTGCTGGTTGTGGTATAATTACAAAACATGTCCTACGTCCTAACCCTAACCCCTAACCCCTATAAAGTTAATATTGCTCACTCCCACACGCTCCCTCCCGCTCCCGCTCGCTCCCGCCCGCTCCCTCCTGCTTCTGCCCGCGGGAAAGTTCATATTGCTCGCTCCCGCCCGCTCCCTCCCGCTTATTTCTGGTCCCGCTCGCTCCAGCTCGCTCCCGCCCGCTCCCTCCCGCTCCTGCCCGGTCCCGTTCACTCCCTCCCGCTCCCGCTCACTCCCGCCCACTCCCGCTCCCGCTCACTCCCGCCCGCTCCCTCCCACTTCTGCCCGCGGCAAAGTTCATATTGCTCGCTCCCGCCCAATCCCTCCTGCTCCCGCTCGCTCCCGCCCGCTTCTGCCCGCGGCAAAGTTCATATTGCTCGCTCCCACCCGCTCCCGCTCGCTCCCGCCCGCTCCCTCCCACTTCTGCTTGCGGCAAAGTTCATATCGCTCGCTCCCTCCCGCTCCCGCTCGCTCCCGCCCGCTTCTGCCCGCGGCAAAGTTCATATTGCTCGCTCCCACCTGCTCCCGCTCCCGCTCGCTCCCGCCCGCTCCCTCCCGCTTCTGCCCGCGGCAAAGTTCATATTGCTCACTCCCACCCGCTCCCGCCCGCTCCCTCCCGCTTCTGCCCGCGGCAAAGTTCATATTGTTCGCTCCCGCCCGCTCCCTCCCGCTTCTGCCCGGTCCCGCTCGCTCCAGCTCGCTCCCGCCCGCTCCCTCCCGCTCCTGCCCGGTCCCGTTCACTCCCTCCCGCTCACTCCCGCCCACTCCATCCCGCTCCCGCTCCCGCTCACTCCCGCCCGCTCCCTCCCACTTCTGCCCGCGGCAAAGTTAATATTGCTCACTCCCACCCGCTCCCGCTCGCTCCCGAACCGCTCCCTCCCGCTCCCACCCGCTCCCTCCCGCTTCCGCCAGCTCCCTCCCGCTTCTGCCCGCGGCAAAGTTCATACTGCTCGCTCACTCCCACCCGCTTCCGCCCGCTCCCTCCCACTTCTGCCCGCGGCAAAGTTCATATCGCTCGCTCCCTCCCGCTCCCGCTCGCTCCCGCCCGCTCCCTCTCGCTTCTGCCCGTGGCAAAGTTAATATTGCTCACTCCCGCCCGCTCCCTCCCGCTTATTTCTGGTCCCGCTCGCTCCAGCTCGCTCCAGCTCGCTCCCGCCCGCTCCCTCCCGCTCCTGCCCGGTCCCGTTCACTCCCTCCCGCTCCCGCTAGCTCCCGCCCGCTCCCTCCCGCTCCCGCTCGCTCCCGCCCGCTCCCTCCCACTTCTCTCCCCGGCAAAGTTCATATTGCTCGCTCCCGCCCAATCCCTCCTGCTCCCGCTCGCTCCCGCCCGCTCCCTCCCGCTTCTGCCCGCGGCAAAGTTCATATTGCTCGCTCCCGCCCAATCCCTCCTGCTCCCGCTCGCTCCCGCCCGCTCCCTCCCGCTTCTGCCCGCGGCAAAGTTCATATTGCTCGCTCCCGCCCGCTCCCTCCCGCTTCTGCCCGGTCCCGCTCGCTCCCGCCCGCTCCCTCCCGCTTCTGCCCGCGGCAAAGTTCATATTGCTCGCTCCCGCCCGCTCCCTCCCGCTTCTGCCCGGTCCCGCTCGTTCCAGCTCGCTCCCGCCCGCTCCCTCCCGCTCCTGCCCGGTCCCGTTCACTCCCTCCCGCTCGCTCCCGCCCGCTCCCTCCCGCTCCCGCTCACTCCCGCCCGCTCCCTCCCACTTCTGCCCGCGGCAAAGTTCATATTGCTCGCTCCCGCCCAATCCCTCCCACTCCCGCTCGCTCCCGCCCGCTCCCGCCCAATTCCTCCCGCTTCTGCCCGCGGCAAAGTTCATATTGCTCGCTCCCACCCGCTCCCGCTCGCTCCTGCCCGTTCCGCTCGCTCCCGCCGGCTCTCGCTCGTTCCCGCCCGCTCTCGCTCGATCCCTCCTGCTCCCGCTCCCTCCCGCTTCTGCCCGCGGCAAAGTTCATATTGCTCAATCCCGCTCGCTACCTCCCGCTCCCGCTCGCTCCCTCCCGCTCCCGCTCACTCCCACCCGCTCCCTCCCGCTTCTGCCCGCGGCAAAGTTCATATTGCTCGTTCCAGCCCAATCCCTCCTGCTCCCGCTCGCTCCCGCCCGCTCCCTCCCGCTTCCGCCCGCGGCAAAGTTCATACTGCTCGCT
Organism: Leuresthes tenuis; assembly: GCA_036924055.1. Taxonomy (NCBI): domain Eukaryota; kingdom Metazoa; phylum Chordata; class Actinopteri; order Atheriniformes; family Atherinopsidae; genus Leuresthes; species Leuresthes tenuis. Next base: position 2,060,607 of record JAVGWW010000016.1, read on the forward strand.
CCCTCCCGTTCCCGCTCCCGCTCGCTCGCTCCCGCCCGCTCCCTCCCACTTCTGCCCGCGGCAAAGTTCATATCGCTCGCTCCCGCCCGCTCCCTCCCGCTCCCGCTCGCTCCCACCCGCTCTCTCCCGCTTCTGCCCGATCCCGCTCGCTCCAGCTCGCTCCCGCCCGCTCCCACCCGCTCCCGCCCGCTCCCGCCCGGTCCCGCTCCATCCCGCTCCCACCCGCTCCCGCTCACTCCCTCCCGGTCCTGCCCGCTCCCTCCCGGTCCCGCTCCATCCCGCTCCCACCCGCTCCCGCTCGCTCCCTCCCGTTCCCTCCCGTTCCCTCCCGCTCCTGCCCGCTCCCTCCCGCTCCCGCTGTGAATGGTTTACCTGCTTGAACATCTTCTGATCTCTGTTAATGTTGGTTTCACCAACCTAAAGCTGTCACCTGTGAATGGTTTACCTGCTTGAACATCTTCTGCTCTCTGTTAATGTTGGTTTCACCAACCTAAAGCTGTCACCTGTGAATGGTTTACCTGCCTGAACATCTTCTGCTCTCTGTTAATGTTGGTTTCACCAACCTAACACTTGTTGAGCCACATTGTCTCACATTCACACCTCTATTCTCTGACCTAACCCTATAAAACCCACGGATGCAAATTTACAACTTTTAACAATTCTCAGGACCACATTTACATACAATGAACAAGAAAAGTTTTCTTTTTGCTCCCATTTTCCATGAGCTAAACTTAAAGTCAAATGTATTTGTGTAGCACATTTCATGTACAATTGCTGGTTGTGGTATAATTACAAAACATGTCCTACGTCCTAACCCTAACCCCTAACCCCTATAAAGTTAATATTGCTCACTCCCACACGCTCCCTCCCGCTCCCGCTCGCTCCCGCCCGCTCCCTCCTGCTTCTGCCCGCGGGAAAGTTCATATTGCTCGCTCCCGCCCGCTCCCTCCGGCTTATTTCTGGTCCCGCTCGCTCCAGCTCGCTCCCGCCCGCTCCCTCCCGCTCCTGCCCGGTCCCGTTCACTCCCTCCCGCTCCCGCTCACTCCCGCCCACTCCCGCTCCCGCTCACTCCCGCCCGCTCCCTCCCACTTCTGCCCGCGGCAAAGTTCATATTGCTCGCTCCCGCCCAATCCCTCCTGCTCCCGCTCGCTCCCGCCCGCTTCTGCCCGCGGCAAAGTTCATATTGCTCGCTCCCACCCGCTCCCGCTCGCTCCCGCCCGCTCCCTCCCACTTCTGCTTGCGGCAAAGTTCATATCGCTCGCTCCCTCCCGCTCCCGCTAGCTCCCGCCCGCTTCTGCCCGCGGCAAAGTTCATATTGCTCGCTCCCACCTGCTCCCGCTCCCGCTCGCTCCCGCCCGCTCCCTCCCGCTTCTGCCCGCGGCAAAGTTCATATTGCTCACTCCCACCCACTCCCGCCCGCTCCCTCCCGCTTCTGCCCGCGGCAAAGTTCATATTGTTCGCTCCCGCCCGCTCCCTCCCGCTTCTGCCCGGTCCCGCTCGCTCCAGCTCGCTCCCGCCCGCTCCCTCCCGCTCCTGCCCGGTCCCGTTCACTCCCTCCCGCTCACTCCCGCCCACTCCATCCCGCTCCCGCTCCCGCTCACTCCCGCCCGCTCCCTCCCACTTCTGCCCGCGGCAAAGTTAATATTGCTCACTCCCACCCGCTCCCGCTCGCTCCCGAACCGCTCCCTCCCGCTCCCACCCGCTCCCTCCCGCTTCCGCCAGCTCCCTCCCGCTTCTGCCCGCGGCAAAGTTCATACTGCTCGCTCACTCCCACCCGCTTCCGCCCGCTCCCTCCCACTTCTGCCCGCGGCAAAGTTCATATCGCTCGCTCCCTCCCGCTCCCGCTCGCTCCCGCCCGCTCCCTCTCGCTTCTGCCCGTGGCAAAGTTAATATTGCTCACTCCCGCCCGCTCCCTCCCGCTTATTTCTGGTCCCGCTCGCTCCAGCTCGCTCCAGCTCGCTCCCGCCCGCTCCCTCCCGCTCCTGCCCGGTCCCGTTCACTCCCTCCCGCTCCCGCTAGCTCCCGCCCGCTCCCTCCCGCTCCCGCTCGCTCCCGCCCGCTCCCTCCCACTTCTCTCCCCGGCAAAGTTCATATTGCTCGCTCCCGCCCAATCCCTCCTGCTCCCGCTCGCTCCCGCCCGCTCCCTCCCGCTTCTGCCCGCGGCAAAGTTCATATTGCTCGCTCCCGCCCAATCCCTCCTGCTCCCGCTCGCTCCCGCCCGCTCCCTCCCGCTTCTGCCCGCGGCAAAGTTCATATTGCTCGCTCCCGCCCGCTCCCTCCCGCTTCTGCCCGGTCCCGCTCGCTCCCGCCCGCTCCCTCCCGCTTCTGCCAGCGGCAAAGTTCATATTGCTCGCTCCCGCCCGCTCCCTCCCGCTTCTGCCCGGTCCCGCTCGTTCCAGCTCGCTCCCGCCCGCTCCCTCCCGCTCCTGCCCGGTCCCGTTCACTCCCTCCCGCTCGCTCCCGCCCGCTCCCTCCCGCTCCCGCTCACTCCCGCCCGCTCCTTCCCACTTCTGCCCGCGGCAAAGTTCATATTGCTCGCTCCCGCCCAATCCCTCCCACTCCCGCTCGCTCCCGCCCGCTCCCGCCCAATTCCTCCTGCTTCTGCCCGCGGCAAAGTTCATATTGCTCGCTCCCACCCGCTCCCGCTCACTCCTGCCCGTTCCGCTCGCTCCCGCCGGCTCTCGCTCGTTCCCGCCCGCTCTCGCTCGATCCCTCCTGCTCCCGCTCCCTCCCGCTTCTGCCCGCGGCAAAGTTCATATTGCTCAATCCCGCTCGCTACCTCCCGCTCCCGCTCGCTCCCTCCCGCTCCCGCTCACTCCCACCCGCTCCCTCCCGCTTCTGCCCGCGGCAAAGTTCATATTGCTCGCTCCAACCCAATCCCTCCTGCTCCCGCTCGCTCCCGCCAGCTCCCTCCCGCTTCCGCCCGCGGCAAAGTTCATACTGCTCGCTCCCTCCCGTTCCCGCTCCCGCTCGCTCGCTCCCGCCCGCTCCCTCCCACTTCTGCCCGCGGCAAAGTTCATATCGCTCGCTCCCGCCCGCTCCCTCCCGCTCCCGCTCGCTCCCACCCGCTCTCTCCCGCTTCGGCCCGATCCCGCTCGCTCCAGCTCGCTCCCGCCCGCTCCCACCCGCTCCCGCCCGCTCCCGCCCGGTCCCGCTCCATCCCGCTCCCACCCGCTCCCGCTCACTCCCTCCCGGTCCTGCCCGCTCCCTCCCGGTCCCGCTCCATCCCGCTCCCACCCGCTCCCGCTCGCTCCCTCCCGTTCCCTCCCGTTCCCTCCCGCTCCTGCCCGCTCCCTCCCGCTCCCGCTGTGAATGGTTTACCTGCTTGAACATCTTCTGATCTCTGTTAATGTTGGTTTCACCAACCTAAAGCTGTCACCTGTGAATGGTTTACCTGCCTGAACATCTTCTGATCTCTGTTAATGTTGGTTTCACCAACCTAACACTTGTTGAGCCACATTGTCTCACATTCACACCTCTATTCTCTGACCTAACCCTATAAAACCCACGCATGCAAATTTACAACTTTTAATAATTCTCAGGACCACATTTACATACAATGAACAAAAATATGAATGCAAGTTTTCTTTTTGCTCCCATTTTCCATGAGCTAAACTTAAAGTCAAATGTATTTGTGTAGCATATTTCATGTACAATTGCTGGTTTTGGTATAATTACAAAACATGTCCTACGTCCTAACCCTAACCCCTAACCCGTCTGATCCAATTCAGAAGTCAACCATCGGGGGTTATTCATTTATTTTATGAATTTTAAGCCTTTTATTTATTTAAAACTGTAAAAGAAAGAAATGAAATAATAAAAATTAAATTAAAATGATTAAAACAAGCAACAGTCTGGATAAGTTAAAGATATCGTGCAGATTTCATGCACAAACACATGATAAAAGAAATGTTTTTAACCTGGATTTAAAAATGTCTACATTTGTTGACAGTTTAACTCCCGCCCGCTCCCTCCCGCTTCTTCCCGCTTCTGCCCGCGGCAAAGTTCATATTGCTCAATCCCGCTCGCTCACTCCCACCCGCTCCCTCCCGCTTCTGCCCGCGGCAAAGTTCATATTGCTCAATCCCGCTCGCTTCCTCCCGCTCCCGCTCACTCCCACCCGCTCCCTCCCGCTTCTGCCCGCGATAAAGTTCATATTGCTCGCCCCAGCCCAATCCCTCCTGCTCCCGCTCGCTCCCGCCCGCTCCCGCCCGCTCCCTCCCACTTCTGCCCGCGGCAAAGTTCATATCGCTCGCTCCCGCCCGCTCCCTCCCACTCCCGCTCGCTCCCACCCGCTCTCTCCCGCTTCTGCCCTATCCCGCTCGCTCCAGCTCGCTCCCGCCCGCTCCCACCCGCTCCCGCCCGCTCCCTCCCAGTCCCGCTCCATCCCGCTCCCACCCGCTCCCGTTCACTCCCTCCCGGTCCTGCCCGCTCCCTCCCGCTTCCGACAGCGGCAAAGTTCATACTTCTCGCTCCCTCCCAGTCCCGCTCGCTCCCGCCCACTCCCTCCCGCTCCCGCTCGCTCCCGCCCGCTCCCGCCCACTCCCTCCTGCTTCTGCCCGCGGCAAAGTTCATACTGCTCGCTCCCTCCCGCTCCCGCCCACTCCCTCCGGCTTCTGCCCGCTCCCTCCCGCTCCTGCCCGGTCCCGCTCCATCCCGCTCCCACTCCCACCAGCTCCCGCCCGCTCCTACCCGGTCCCGCCCGCTCCCGCTCACTCCCGCCCGCTCCCTCCCACTTCTGCCCAAAGCAAAGTTCATATTGCTCGCTCCCGCCCGCTCCCTCCCGCTCCCGCCCGCTCCATCCCGCTCCCGCCCGCTCCCGCTTGATTCAGCCCGCTCCCTCCCGCTCCCGCTCACTCCCGCCCCCTCCCTCCCGCTCCCGCCCGCTCCCTCCCGCTTCTGCCCGCGGCAAAGTTCATATTGCTCGCTCCCACCCGCTCAAGCCCTTTCCCGCTCGCTCCCGCCTGCTCCCTCCCGCTCCCGCCCGCTCCCTCCCGCTTCCGCCCACTCCCTCCCGCATCTGCCCGCGGCAAAGTTCATACTGCTCGCTCCCTCCCGCTCCCGCTCGTTCCCGCCCGCTCCCTCTCACTTCTGCCCGGTCCCGCTTGCTCCAGCTCGCTCCCGCCCACTCCCGCTCCCTTTCGCTCCCGCCCGCTCCCTCCCTCTTCTGCCCGTGGCAAAGTTCATACTGCCCACTCCCTCCCGCTCCTGCCCATCCCCGCCCGCTCCTCCCCGCTCCTTCCTGCGGCAAAGTACATACTGCCCACTCCTTCCCGCTCCTGCCCGGTCCCGTTCACTCCCTCCCTCTTCTGCCCGCGGCAAAGTTCATACTGCTCGCTCCCTCCCGCTCCCGCCCGCTACCTCCCCCTCCTTACCTGCTTGAACATCTTCTGATCTCTGTTAATGTTGGTTTCACCAACCTAAAGCTGTCACCTGTGAATGGTTTACCTGCCTGAACATCTTCTGCTCTCTGTTAATGTTGGTTTCACCAACCTAACACTTGTTGAGCCACATTGTCTCACATTCACACCTCTAATCTCTGACCTAACCCTATAAGACCCACGGATGCAAATTTACAACTTTTAACAATTCTCAGGACCACATTTACATACAATGAACAAGAAAAGTTTTCTTTTTGCTCCCATTTTCCATGAGCTAAACTTAAAGTCAAATGTATTTGTGTAGCACATTTCATGTACAATTGCTGGTTGTGGTATAATTACAAAACATGTCCTACGTCCTAACCCTAACCCCTAACCCCTATAAAGTTAATATTGCTCACTCCCACACGCTCCCTCCCGCTCCCGCTCGCTCCCGCCCGCTCCCTCCTTCTTCTGCCCGCGGGAAAGTTCATATTGCTCGCTCCCGCCCGCTCCCTCCCGCTTATTTCTGGTCCCGCTCGCTCCAGCTCGCTCCCGCCCGCTCCCTCCCGCTCCTGCCCGGTCCCGTTCACTCCCTCCCGCTCCCGCTCACTCCCGCCCACTCCCGCTCCCGCTCACTCCCGCCCGCTCCCTCCCACTTCTGCCCGCGGCAAAGTTCATATTGCTCGCTCCCGCCCAATCCCTCCTGCTCCCGCTCGCTCCCGCCCGCTTCTGCCCGCGGCAAAGTTCATATTGCTCGCTCCCACCCGCTCCCGCTCGCTCCCGCCCGCTCCCTCCCACTTCTGCTTGCGGCAAAGTTCATATCGCTCGCTCCCTCCCGCTCCCGCTCGCTCCCGCCCGCTTCTGCCCGCGGCAAAGTTCATATTGCTCGCTCCCACCCGATCCCGCTCCCGCTCGCTCCCGCCCGCTCCCTCCCGCTTCTGCCCGCGGCAAAGTTCATATTGCTCACTCCCACCCGCTCCCGCCCGCTCCCTCCCGCTTCTGCCCGCGGCAAAGTTCATATTGTTCGCTCCCGCCCGCTCCCTCCCGCTTCTGCCCGGTCCCGCTCGCTCCAGCTCGCTCCCGCCCGCTCCCTCCCGCTCCTGCCCGGTCCCGTTCACTCCCTCCCGCTCACTCCCGCCCACCCCATCCCGCTCCCGCTCCCGCTCACTCCCGCCCGCTCCCTCCCACTTCTGCCCGCGGCAAAGTTAATATTGCTCACTCCCACCCGCTCCCGCTCGCTCCCGAACCGCTCCCTCCCGCTCCCACCCGCTCCCTCCCGCTTCCGCCAGCTCCCTCCCGCTTCTGCCCGCGGCAAAGTTCATACTGCTCGCTCACTCCCACCCGCTTCCGCCCGCTCCCTCCCACTTCTGCCCGCGGCAAAGTTCATATCGCTCGCTCCCTCCCGCTCCCGCTCGCTCCCGCCCGCTCCCTCTCGCTTCTGCCCGTGGCAAAGTTAATATTGCTCACTCCCGCCCGCTCCCTCCCGCTTATTTCTGGTCCCGCTCGCTCCAGCTCGCTCCAGCTCGCTCCCGCCCGCTCCCTCCCGCTCCTGCCCGGTCCCGTTCACTCCCTCCCGCTCCCGCTAGCTCCCGCCCGCTCCCTCCCGCTCCCGCTCGCTCCCGCCCGCTCCCTCCCACTTCTCTCCCCGGCAAAGTTCATATTGCTCGCTCACGCCCAATCCCTCCTGCTCCCGCTCGCTCCCGCCCGCTCCCTCCCGCTTCTGCCCGCGGCAAAGTTCATATTGCTCGCTCCCGCCCAATCCCTCCTGCTCCCGCTCGCTCCCGCCCGCTCCCTCCCGCTTCTGCCCGCGGCAAAGTTCATATTGCTCGCTCCCGCCCGCTCCCTCCCGCTTCTGCCCGGTCCCGCTCGCTCCCGCCCGCTCCCTCCCGCTTCTGCCCGCGGCAAAGTTCATATTGCTCGCTCCCGCCCGCTCCCTCCCGCTACCTCCCCCTCCTTACCTGCTTGAACATCTTCTGATCTCTGTTAATGTTGGTTTCACCAACCTAAAGCTGTCACCTGTGAATGGTTTACCTGCCTGAACATCTTCTGCTCTCTGTTAATGTTGGTTTCACCAACCTAACACTTGTTGAGCCACATTGTCTCACATTCACACCTCTAATCTCTGACCTAACCCTATAAGACCCACGGATGCAAATTTACAACTTTTAACAATTCTCAGGACCACATTTACATACAATGAACAAGAAAAGTTTTCTTTTTGCTCCCATTTTCCATGAGCTAAACTTAAAGTCAAATGTATTTGTGTAGCACATTTCATGTACAATTGCTGGTTGTGGTATAATTACAAAACATGTCCTACGTCCTAACCCTAACCCCTAACCCCTATAAAGTTAATATTGCTCACTCCCACACGCTCCCTCCCGCTCCCGCTCGCTCCCGCCCGCTCCCTCCTGCTTCTGCCCGCGGGAAAGTTCATATTGCTCGTTCCCGCCCGCTCCCTCCCGCTTATTTCTGGTCCCGCTCGCTCCAGCTCGCTCCCGCCCGCTCCCTCCCGCTCCTGCCCGGTCCCGTTCACTCCCTCCCGCTCCCGCTCACTCCCGCCCACTCCCGCTCCCGCTCACTCCCGCCCGCTCCCTCCCACTTCTGCCCGCGGCAAAGTTCATATTGCTCGCTCCCGCCCAATCCCTCCTGCTCCCGCTCGCTCCCGCCCGCTTCTGCCCGCGGCAAAGTTCATATTGCTCGCTCCCACCCGCTCCCGCTCGCTCCCGCCCGCTCCCTCCCACTTCTGCTTGCGGCAAAGTTCATATCGCTCGCTCCCTCCCGCTCCCGCTCGCTCCCGCCCGCTTCTGCCCGCGGCAAAGTTCATATTGCTCGCTCCCACCCGATCCCGCTCCCGCTCGCTCCCGCCCGCTCCCTCCCGCTTCTGCCCGCGGCAAAGTTCATATTGCTCACTCCCACCCGCTCCCGCCCGCTCCCTCCCGCTTCTGCCCGCGGCAAAGTTCATATTGTTCGCTCCCGCCCGCTCCCTCCCGCTTCTGCCCGGTCCCGCTCGCTCCAGCTCGCTCCCGCCCGCTCCCTCCCGCTCCTGCCCGGTCCCGTTCACTCCCTCCCGCTCACTCCCGCCCACCCCATCCCGCTCCCGCTCCCGCTCACTCCCGCCCGCTCCCTCCCACTTCTGCCCGCGGCAAAGTTAATATTGCTCACTCCCACCCGCTCCCGCTCGCTCCCGAACCGCTCCCTCCCGCTCCCACCCGCTCCCTCCCGCTTCCGCCAGCTCCCTCCCGCTTCTGCCCGCGGCAAAGTTCATACTGCTCGCTCACTCCCACCCGCTTCCGCCCGCTCCCTCCCACTTCTGCCCGCGGCAAAGTTCATATCGCTCGCTCCCTCCCGCTCCCGCTCGCTCCCGCCCGCTCCCTCTCGCTTCTGCCCGTGGCAAAGTTAATATTGCTCACTCCCGCCCGCTCCCTCCCGCTTATTTCTGGTCCCGCTCGCTCCAGCTCGCTCCAGCTCGCTCCCGCCCGCTCCCTCCCGCTCCTGCCCGGTCCCGTTCACTCCCTCCCGCTCCCGCTAGCTCCCGCCCGCTCCCTCCCGCTCCCGCTCGCTCCCGCCCGCTCCCTCCCACTTCTCTCCCCGGCAAAGTTCATATTGCTCGCTCCCGCCCAATCCCTCCTGCTCCCGCTCGCTCCCGCCCGCTCCCTCCCGCTTCTGCCCGCGGCAAAGTTCATATTGCTCGCTCCCGCCCAATCCCTCCTGCTCCCGCTCGCTCCCGCCCGCTCCCTCCCGCTTCTGCCCGCGGCAAAGTTCATATTGCTCGCTCCCGCCCGCTCCCTCCCGCTTCTGCCCGGTCCCGCTCGCTCCCGCCCGCTCCCTCCCGCTTCTGCCCGCGGCAAAGTTCATATTGCTCGCTCCCGCCCGCTCCCTCCCGCTTCTGCCCGGTCCCGCTCGTTCCAGCTCGCTCCCGCCCGCTCCCTCCCGCTCCTGCCCGGTCCCGTTCACTCCCTCCCGCTCGCTCCCGCCCGCTCCCTCCCGCTCCCGCTCACTCCCGCCCGCTCCCTCCCACTTCTGCCCGCGGCAAAGTTCATATTGCTCGCTCCCGCCCAATCCCTCCCACTCCCGCTCGCTCCCGCCCGCTCCCGCCCAATTCCTCCCGCTTCTGCCCGCGGCAAAGTTCATATTGCTCGCTCCCACCCGCTCCCGCTCGCTCCTGCCCGTTCCGCTCGCTCCCGCCGGCTCTCGCTCGTCCCCGCCCGCTCTCGCTCGATCATTCCTGCTCCCGCTCCCTCCCGCTTCTGCCCGCGGCAAAGTTCATATTGCTCAATCCCGCTCGCTACCTCCCGCTCCCGCTCGCTCCCTCCCGCTCCCGCTCACTCCCACCCGCTCCCTCCCGCTTCTGCCCGCGGCAAAGTTCATATTGCTCGCTCCAGCCCAATCCCTCCTGCTCCCGCTCGCTCCCGCCCGCTCCCTCCCGCTTCCGCCCGCGGCAAAGTTCATACTGCTCGCTCCCTCCCGTTCCCGCTCCCGCTCGCTCCCGCCCGCTCCCTCCCACTTCTGCCCGCGGCAAAGTTCATATCGCTCGCTCCCGCCCGCTCCCTCCCGCTCCCGCTCGCTCCCACCCGCTCTCTCCCGCTTCTGCCCGATCCCGCTCGCTCCAGCTCGCTCCTGCCCGCTCCCACCCGCTCCCGCCCGCTCCCTCCCGGTCCCGCTCCATCCCGCTCCCACCCGCTCCCGCTCACTCCCTCCCGGTCCTGCCCGCTCCCTCCCGGTCCCGCTCCATCCCGCTCCCACCCGCTCCCGCTCGCTCCCTCCCGTTCCCTCCCGTTCCCTCCCGCTCCTGCCCGCTCCCTCCCGCTCCCGCTGTGAATGGTTTACCTGCTTGAACATCTTCTGATCTCTGTTAATGTTGGTTTCACCAACCTAAAGCTGTCACCTGTGAATGGTTTACCTGCCTTAACATCTTCTGATCTCTGTTAATGTTGGTTTCACCAACCTAACACTTGTTGAGCCACATTGTCTCACATTCACACCTCTATTCTCTGACCTAACCCTATAAAACCCACGCATGCAAATTTACAACTTTTAATAATTCTCAGGACCACATTTACATACAATGAACAAAAATATGAACGCAAGTTTTCTTTTTGCTCCCATTTTCCATGAGCTAAACTTAAAGTCAAATGTATTTGTGTAGCACATTTCATGTACAATTGCTGGTTGTGGTATAATTACAAAACATGTCCTACGTCCTAACCCTAACCCCTAACCCCTATAAAGTTAATATTGCTCACTCCCACACGCTCCCGCCTGCTCCCGCTCGCTCCCGCCCGCTCCCTCCTGCTTCTGCCCGCGGGAAAGTTCATATTGCTCGCTCCCGCCCGCTCCCTCCCGCTTATTTCTGGTCCCGCTCGCTCCAGCTCGCTCCCGCCCGCTCCCTCCCGCTCCTGCCCGGTCCCGTTCACTCCCTCCCGCTCCCGCTCACTCCCGCCCACTCCCGCTCCCGCTCACTCCCGCCCGCTCCCTCCCACTTCTGCCCGCGGCAAAGTTCATATTGCTCGCTCCCGCCCAATCCCTCCTGCTCCCGCTCGCTCCCGCCCGCTTCTGCCCGCGGCAAAGTTCATATTGCTCGCTCCCACCCGCTCCCGCTCGCTCCCGCCCGCTCCCTCCCACTTCTGCTTGCGGCAAAGTTCATATCGCTCGCTCCCTCCCGCTCCCGCTAGCTCCCGCCCGCTTCTGCCCGCGGCAAAGTTCATATTGCTCGCTCCCACCTGCTCCCGCTCCCGCTCGCTCCCGCCCGCTCCCTCCCGCTTCTGCCCGCGGCAAAGTTCATATTGCTCACTCCCACCCACTCCCGCCCGCTCCCTCCCGCTTCTGCCCGCGGCAAAGTTCATATTGTTCGCTCCCGCCCGCTCCCTCCCGCTTCTGCCCGGTCCCGCTCGCTCCAGCTCGCTCCCGCCCGCTCCCTCCCGCTCCTGCCCGGTCCCGTTCACTCCCTCCCGCTCACTCCCGCCCACTCCATCCCGCTCCCGCTCCCGCTCACTCCCGCCCGCTCCCTCCCACTTCTGCCCGCGGCAAAGTTAATATTGCTCACTCCCACCCGCTCCCGCTCGCTCCCGAACCGCTCCCTCCCGCTCCCACCCGCTCCCTCCCGCTTCCGCCAGCTCCCTCCCGCTTCTGCCCGCGGCAAAGTTCATACTGCTCGCTCACTCCCACCCGCTTCCGCCCGCTCCCTCCCACTTCTGCCCGCGGCAAAGTTCATATCGCTCGCTCCCTCCCGCTCCCGCTCGCTCCCGCCCGCTCCCTCTCGCTTCTGCCCGTGGCAAAGTTAATATTGCTCACTCCCGCCCGCTCCCTCCCGCTTATTTCTGGTCCCGCTCGCTCCAGCTCGCTCCAGCTCGCTCCCGCCCGCTCCCTCCCGCTCCTGCCCGGTCCCGTTCACTCCCTCCCGCTCCCGCTAGCTCCCGCCCGCTCCCTCCCGCTCCCGCTCGCTCCCGCCCGCTCCCTCCCACTTCTCTCCCCGGCAAAGTTCATATTGCTCGCTCCCGCCCAATCCCTCCTGCTCCCGCTCGCTCCCGCCCGCTCCCTCCCGCTTCTGCCCGCGGCAAAGTTCATATTGCTCGCTCCCGCCCAATCCCTCCTGCTCCCGCTCGCTCCCGCCCGCTCCCTCCCGCTTCTGCCCGCGGCAAAGTTCATATTGCTCGCTCCCGCCCGCTCCCTCCCGCTTCTGCCCGGTCCCGCTCGCTCCCGCCCGCTCCCTCCCGCTTCTGCCAGCGGCAAAGTTCATATTGCTCGCTCCCGCCCGCTCCCTCCCGCTTCTGCCCGGTCCCGCTCGTTCCAGCTCGCTCCCGCCCGCTCCCTCCCGCTCCTGCCCGGTCCCGTTCACTCCCTCCCGCTCGCTCCCGCCCGCTCCCTCCCGCTCCCGCTCACTCCCGCCCGCTCCCTCCCACTTCTGCCCGCGGCAAAGTTCATATTGCTCGCTCCCGCCCAATCCCTCCCACTCCCGCTCGCTCCCGCCCGCTCCCGCCCAATTCCTCCTGCTTCTGCCCGCGGCAAAGTTCATATTGCTCGCTCCCACCCGCTCCCGCTCACTCCTGCCCGTTCCGCTCGCTCCCGCCGGCTCTCGCTCGTTCCCGCCCGCTCTCGCTCGATCCCTCCTGCTCCCGCTCCCTCCCGCTTCTGCCCGCGGCAAAGTTCATATTGCTCAATCCCGCTCGCTACCTCCCGCTCCCGCTCGCTCCCTCCCGCTCCCGCTCACTCCCACCCGCTCCCTCCCGCTTCTGCCCGCGGCAAAGTTCATATTGCTCGCTCCAACCCAATCCCTCCTGCTCCCGCTCGCTCCCGCCAGCTCCCTCCCGCTTCCGCCCGCGGCAAAGTTCATACTGCTCGCTCCCTCCCGTTCCCGCTCCCGCTCGCTCGCTCCCGCCCGCTCCCTCCCACTTCTGCCCGCGGCAAAGTTCATATCGCTCGCTCCCGCCCGCTCCCTCCCGCTCCCGCTCGCTCCCACCCGCTCTCTCCCGCTTCGGCCCGATCCCGCTCGCTCCAGCTCGCTCCCGCCCGCTCCCACCCGCTCCCGCCCGCTCCCGCCCGGTCCCGCTCCATCCCGCTCCCACCCGCTCCCGCTCACTCCCTCCCGGTCCTGCCCGCTCCCTCCCGGTCCCGCTCCATCCCGCTCCCACCCGCTCCCGCTCGCTCCCTCCCGTTCCCTCCCGTTCCCTCCCGCTCCTGCCCGCTCCCTCCCGCTCCCGCTGTGAATGGTTTACCTGCTTGAACATCTTCTGATCTCTGTTAATGTTGGTTTCACCAACCTAAAGCTGTCACCTGTGAATGGTTTACCTGCCTGAACATCTTCTGATCTCTGTTAATGTTGGTTTCACCAACCTAACACTTGTTGAGCCACATTGTCTCACATTCACACCTCTATTCTCTGACCTAACCCTATAAAACCCACGCATGCAAATTTACAACTTTTAATAATTCTCAGGACCACATTTACATACAATGAACAAAAATATGAATGCAAGTTTTCTTTTTGCTCCCATTTTCCATGAGCTAAACTTAAAGTCAAATGTATTTGTGTAGCATATTTCATGTACAATTGCTGGTTTTGGTATAATTACAAAACATGTCCTACGTCCTAACCCTAACCCCTAACCCGTCTGATCCAATTCAGAAGTCAACCATCGGGGGTTATTCATTTATTTTATGAATTTTAAGCCTTTTATTTATTTAAAACTGTAAAAGAAAGAAATGAAATAATAAAAATTAAATTAAAATGATTAAAACAAGCAACAGTCTGGATAAGTTAAAGATATCGTGCAGATTTCATGCACAAACACATGATAAAAGAAATGTTTTTAACCTGGATTTAAAAATGTCTACATTTGTTGACAGTTTAACTCCCGCCCGCTCCCTCCCGCTTCTTCCCGCTTCTGCCCGCGGCAAAGTTCATATTGCTCAATCCCGCTCGCTCACTCCCACCCGCTCCCTCCCGCTTCTGCCCGCGGCAAAGTTCATATTGCTCAATCCCGCTCGCTTCCTCCCGCTCCCGCTCACTCCCACCCGCTCCCTCCCGCTTCTGCCCGCGATAAAGTTCATATTGCTCGCCCCAGCCCAATCCCTCCTGCTCCCGCTCGCTCCCGCCCGCTCCCGCCCGCTCCCTCCCACTTCTGCCCGCGGCAAAGTTCATATCGCTCGCTCCCGCCCGCTCCCTCCCACTCCCGCTCGCTCCCACCCGCTCTCTCCCGCTTCTGCCCTATCCCGCTCGCTCCAGCTCGCTCCCGCCCGCTCCCACCCGCTCCCGCCCGCTCCCTCCCAGTCCCGCTCCATCCCGCTCCCACCCGCTCCCGTTCACTCCCTCCCGGTCCTGCCCGCTCCCTCCCGCTTCCGACAGCGACAAAGTTCATACTTCTCGCTCCCTCCCAGTCCCGCTCGCTCCCGCCCACTCCCTCCCGCTCCCGCTCGCTCCCGCCCGCTCCCGCCCACTCCCTCCTGCTTCTGCCCGCGGCAAAGTTCATACTGCTCGCTCCCTCCCGCTCCCGCCCACTCCCTCCGGCTTCTGCCCGCTCCCTCCCGCTCCTGCCCGGTCCCGCTCCATCCCGCTCCCACTCCCACCCGCTCCCGCCCGCTCCTACCCGGTCCCGCCCGCTCCCGCTCACTCCCGCCCGCTCCCTCCCACTTCTGCCCAAAGCAAAGTTCATATTGCTCGCTCCCGCCCGCTCCCTCCCGCTCCCGCCCGCTCCATCCCGCTCCCGCCCGCTCCCGCTTGATTCAGCCCGCTCCCTCCCGCTCCCGCTCACTCCCGCCCCCTCCCTCCCGCTCCCGCCCGCTCCCTCCCGCTTCTGCCCGCGGCAAAGTTCATATTGCTCGCTCCCACCCGCTCAAGCCCTTTCCCGCTCGCTCCCGCCTGCTCCCTCCCGCTCCCGCCCGCTCCCTCCCGCTTCCGCCCACTCCCTCCCGCATCTGCCCGCGGCAAAGTATACTGCTCGCTCCCTCCCGCTCCCGCTCGTTCCCGCCCGCTCCCTCTCACTTCTGCCCGGTCCCGCTTGCTCCAGCTCGCTCCCGCCCACTCCCGCTCCCTTTCGCTCCCGCCCGCTCCCTCCCTCTTCTGCCCGTGGCAAAGTTCATACTGCCCACTCCCTCCCGCTCCTGCCCATCCCCGCCCGCTCCTCCCCGCTCCTTCCTGCGGCAAAGTACATACTGCCCACTCCTTCCCGCTCCTGCCCGGTCCCGTTCACTCCCTCCCTCTTCTGCCCGCGGCAAAGTTCATACTGCTCGCTCCCTCCCGCTCCCGCCCGCTACCTCCCCCTCCTTACCTGCTTGAACATCTTCTGATCTCTGTTAATGTTGGTTTCACCAACCTAAAGCTGTCACCTGTGAATGGTTTACCTGCCTGAACATCTTCTGCTCTCTGTTAATGTTGGTTTCACCAACCTAACACTTGTTGAGCCACATTGTCTCACATTCACACCTCTAATCTCTGACCTAACCCTATAAGACCCACGGATGCAAATTTACAACTTTTAACAATTCTCAGGACCACATTTACATACAATGAACAAGAAAAGTTTTCTTTTTGCTCCCATTTTCCATGAGCTAAACTTAAAGTCAAATGTATTTGTGTAGCACATTTCATGTACAATTGCTGGTTGTGGTATAATTACAAAACATGTCCTACGTCCTAACCCTAACCCCTAACCCCTATAAAGTTAATATTGCTCACTCCCACACGCTCCCTCCCGCTCCCGCTCGCTCCCGCCCGCTCCCTCCTGCTTCTGCCCGCGGGAAAGTTCATATTGCTCGCTCCCGCCCGCTCCCTCCCGCTTATTTCTGGTCCCGCTCGCTCCAGCTCGCTCCCGCCCGCTCCCTCCCGCTCCTGCCCGGTCCCGTTCACTCCCTCCCGCTCCCGCTCACTCCCGCCCACTCCCGCTCCCGCTCACTCCCGCCCGCTCCCCTCCCACTTCTGCCCGCGGCAAAGTTCATATTGCTCGCTCCCCGCCCAATCCCTCCTGCTCCCGCTCGCTCCCGCCCGCTTCTGCCCGCGGCAAAGTTCATATTGCTCGCTCCCACCCGCTCCCGCTCGCTCCCGCCCGCTCCCTCCCACTTCTGCTTGCGGCAAAGTTCATATCGCTCGCTCCCTCCCGCTCCCGCTCGCTCCCGCCCGCTTCTGCCCGCGGCAAAGTTCATATTGCTCGCTCCCACCCGATCCCGCTCCCGCTCGCTCCCGCCCGCTCCCTCCCGCTTCTGCCCGCGGCAAAGTTCATATTGCTCACTCCCACCCGCTCCCGCCCGCTCCCTCCCGCTTCTGCCCGCGGCAAAGTTCATATTGTTCGCTCCCGCCCGCTCCCTCCCGCTTCTGCCCGGTCCCGCTCGCTCCAGCTCGCTCCCGCCCGCTCCCTCCCGCTCCTGCCCGGTCCCGTTCACTCCCTCCCGCTCACTCCCGCCCACCCCATCCCGCTCCCGCTCCCGCTCACTCCCGCCCGCTCCCTCCCACTTCTGCCCGCGGCAAAGTTAATATTGCTCACTCCCACCCGCTCCCGCTCGCTCCCGAACCGCTCCCTCCCGCTCCCACCCGCTCCCTCCCGCTTCCGCCAGCTCCCTCCCGCTTCTGCCCGCGGCAAAGTTCATACTGCTCGCTCACTCCCACCCGCTTCCGCCCGCTCCCTCCCACTTCTGCCCGCGGCAAAGTTCATATCGCTCGCTCCCTCCCGCTCCCGCTCGCTCCCGCCCGCTCCCTCTCGCTTCTGCCCGTGGCAAAGTTAATATTGCTCACTCCCGCCCGCTCCCTCCCGCTTATTTCTGGTCCCGCTCGCTCCAGCTCGCTCCAGCTCGCTCCCGCCCCGCTCCCTCCCGCTCCTGCCCGGTCCCGTTCACTCCCTCCCGCTCCCGCTAGCTCCCGCCCGCTCCCTCCCGCTCCCGCTCGCTCCCGCCCGCTCCCTCCCACTTCTCTCCCCGGCAAAGTTCATATTGCTCGCTCACGCCCAATCCCTCCTGCTCCCGCTCGCTCCCGCCCGCTCCCTCCCGCTTCTGCCCGCGGCAAAGTTCATATTGCTCGCTCCCCGCCCAATCCCTCCTGCTCCCGCTCGCTCCCGCCCGCTCCCTCCCGCTTCTGCCCGCGGCAAAGTTCATATTGCTCGCTCCCGCCCGCTCCCTCCCGCTTCTGCCCGGTCCCGCTCGCTCCCGCCCGCTCCCTCCCGCTTCTGCCCGCGGCAAAGTTCATATTGCTCGCTCCCGCCCGCTCCCTCCCGCTACCTCCCCCTCCTTACCTGCTTGAACATCTTCTGATCTCTGTTAATGTTGGTTTCACCAACCTAAAGCTGTCACCTGTGAATGGTTTAACTGCCTGAACATCTTCTGCTCTCTGTTAATGTTGGTTTCACCAACCTAACACTTGTTGAGCCACATTGTCTCACATTCACACCTCTAATCTCTGACCTAACCCTATAAGACCCACGGATGCAAATTTACAACTTTTAACAATTCTCAGGACCACATTTACATACAATGAACAAGAAAAGTTTTCTTTTTGCTCCCATTTTCCATGAGCTAAACTTAAAGTCAAATGTATTTGTGTAGCACATTTCATGTACAATTGCTGGTTGTGGTATAATTACAAAACATGTCCTACGTCCTAACCCTAACCCCTAACCCCTATAAAGTTAATATTGCTCACTCCCACACGCTCCCTCCCGCTCCCGCTCGCTCCCGCCCGCTCCCTCCTGCTTCTGCCCGCGGGAAAGTTCATATTGCTCGCTCCCGCCCGCTCCCTCCCGCTTATTTCTGGTCCCGCTCGCTCCAGCTCGCTCCCGCCCGCTCCCTCCCGCTCCTGCCCGGTCCCGTTCACTCCCTCCCGCTCCCGCTCACTCCCGCCCACTCCCGCTCCCGCTCACTCCCGCCCGCTCCCTCCCACTTCTGCCCGCGGCAAAGTTCATATTGCTCGCTCCCGCCCAATCCCTCCTGCTCCCGCTCGCTCCCGCCCGCTTCTGCCCGCGGCAAAGTTCATATTGCTCGCTCCCACCCGCTCCCGCTCGCTCCCGCCCGCTCCCTCCCACTTCTGCTTGCGGCAAAGTTCATATCGCTCGCTCCCTCCCGCTCCCGCTAGCTCCCGCCCGCTTCTGCCCGCGGCAAAGTTCATATTGCTCGCTCCCACCTGCTCCCGCTCCCGCTCGCTCCCGCCCGCTCCCTCCCGCTTCTGCCCGCGGCAAAGTTCATATTGCTCACTCCCACCCACTCCCGCCCGCTCCCTCCCGCTTCTGCCCGCGGCAAAGTTCATATTGTTCGCTCCCGCCCGCTCCCTCCCGCTTCTGCCCGGTCCCGCTCGCTCCAGCTCGCTCCCGCCCGCTCCCTCCCGCTCCTGCCCGGTCCCGTTCACTCCCTCCCGCTCACTCCCGCCCACTCCATCCCGCTCCCGCTCCCGCTCACTCCCGCCCGCTCCCTCCCACTTCTGCCCGCGGCAAAGTTAATATTGCTCACTCCCACCCGCTCCCGCTCGCTCCCGAACCGCTCCCTCCCGCTCCCACCCGCTCCCTCCCGCTTCCGCCAGCTCCCTCCCGCTTCTGCCCGCGGCAAAGTTCATACTGCTCGCTCACTCCCACCCGCTTCCGCCCGCTCCCTCCCACTTCTGCCCGCGGCAAAGTTCATATCGCTCGCTCCCTCCCGCTCCCGCTCGCTCCCGCCCGCTCCCTCTCGCTTCTGCCCGTGGCAAAGTTAATATTGCTCACTCCCGCCCGCTCCCTCCCGCTTATTTCTGGTCCCGCTCGCTCCAGCTCGCTCCAGCTCGCTCCCGCCCGCTCCCTCCCGCTCCTGCCCGGTCCCGTTCACTCCCTCCCGCTCCCGCTAGCTCCCGCCCGCTCCCTCCCGCTCCCGCTCGCTCCCGCCCGCTCCCTCCCACTTCTCTCCCCGGCAAAGTTCATATTGCTCGCTCCCGCCCAATCCCTCCTGCTCCCGCTCGCTCCCGCCCGCTCCCTCCCGCTTCTGCCCGCGGCAAAGTTCATATTGCTCGCTCCCGCCCAATCCCTCCTGCTCCCGCTCGCTCCCGCCCGCTCCCTCCCGCTTCTGCCCGCGGCAAAGTTCATATTGCTCGCTCCCGCCCGCTCCCTCCCGCTTCTGCCCGGTCCCGCTCGCTCCCGCCCGCTCCCTCCCGCTTCTGCCAGCGGCAAAGTTCATATTGCTCGCTCCCGCCCGCTCCCTCCCGCTTCTGCCCGGTCCCGCTCGTTCCAGCTCGCTCCCGCCCGCTCCCTCCCGCTCCTGCCCGGTCCCGTTCACACCCTCCCGCTCGCTCCCGCCCGCTCCCTCCCGCTCCCGCTCACTCCCGCCCGCTCCCTCCCACTTCTGCCCGCGGCAAAGTTCATATTGCTCGCTCCCGCCCAATCCCTCCCACTCCCGCTCGCTCCCGCCCGCTCCCGCCCAATTCCTCCTGCTTCTGCCCGCGGCAAAGTTCATATTGCTCGCTCCCACCCGCTCCCGCTCACTCCTGCCCGTTCCGCTCGCTCCCGCCGGCTCTCGCTCGTTCCCGCCCGCTCTCGCTCGATCCCTCCTGCTCCCGCTCCCTCCCGCTTCTGCCCGCGGCAAAGTTCATATTGCTCAATCCCGCTCGCTACCTCCCGCTCCCGCTCGCTCCCTCCCGCTCCCGCTCACTCCCACCCGCTCCCTCCCGCTTCTGCCCGCGGCAAAGTTCATATTGCTCGCTCCAACCCAATCCCTCCTGCTCCCGCTCGCTCCCGCCAGCTCCCTCCCGCTTCCGCCCGCGGCAAAGTTCATACTGCTCGCTCCCTCCCGTTCCCGCTCCCGCTCGCTCGCTCCCGCCCGCTCCCTCCCACTTCTGCCCGCGGCAAAGTTCATATCGCTCGCTCCCGCCCGCTCCCTCCCGCTCCCGCTCGCTCCCACCCGCTCTCTCCCGCTTCGGCCCGATCCCGCTCGCTCCAGCTCGCTCCCGCCCGCTCCCACCCGCTCCCGCCCGCTCCCCGCCCGGTCCCGCTCCATCCCGCTCCCACCCGCTCCCGCTCACTCCCTCCCGGTCCTGCCCGCTCCCTCCCGGTCCCGCTCCATCCCGCTCCCACCCGCTCCCGCTCGCTCCCTCCCGTTCCCTCCCGTTCCCTCCCGCTCCTGCCCGCTCCCTCCCGCTCCCGCTGTGAATGGTTTACCTGCTTGAACATCTTCTGATCTCTGTTAATGTTGGTTTCACCAACCTAAAGCTGTCACCTGTGAATGGTTTACCTGCCTGAACATCTTCTGATCTCTGTTAATGTTGGTTTCACCAACCTAACACTTGTTGAGCCACATTGTCTCACATTCACACCTCTATTCTCTGACCTAACCCTATAAAACCCACGCATGCAAATTTACAACTTTTAATAATTCTCAGGACCACATTTACATACAATGAACAAAAATATGAATGCAAGTTTTCTTTTTGCTCCCATTTTCCATGAGCTAAACTTAAAGTCAAATGTATTTGTGTAGCATATTTCATGTACAATTGCTGGTTTTGGTATAATTACAAAACATGTCCTACGTCCTAACCCTAACCCCTAACCCGTCTGATCCAATTCAGAAGTCAACCATCGGGGGTTATTCATTTATTTTATGAATTTTAAGCCTTTTATTTATTTAAAACTGTAAAAGAAAGAAATGAAATAATAAAAATTAAATTAAAATGATTAAAACAAGCAACAGTCTGGATAAGTTAAAGATATCGTGCAGATTTCATGCACAAACACATGATAAAAGAAATGTTTTTAACCTGGATTTAAAAATGTCTACATTTGTTGACAGTTTAACTCCCGCCCGCTCCCTCCCGCTTCTTCCCGCTTCTGCCCGCGGCAAAGTTCATATTGCTCAATCCCGCTCGCTCACTCCCACCCGCTCCCTCCCGCTTCTGCCCGCGGCAAAGTTCATATTGCTCAATCCCGCTCGCTTCCTCCCGCTCCCGCTCACTCCCACCCGCTCCCTCCCGCTTCTGCCCGCGATAAAGTTCATATTGCTCGCCCCAGCCCAATCCCTCCTGCTCCCGCTCGCTCCCGCCCGCTCCCGCCCGCTCCCTCCCACTTCTGCCCGCGGCAAAGTTCATATCGCTCGCTCCCGCCCGCTCCCTCCCACTCCCGCTCGCTCCCACCCGCTCTCTCCCGCTTCTGCCCTATCCCGCTCGCTCCAGCTCGCTCCCGCCCGCTCCCACCCGCTCCCGCCCGCTCCCTCCCAGTCCCGCTCCATCCCGCTCCCACCCGCTCCCGTTCACTCCCTCCCGGTCCTGCCCGCTCCCTCCCGCTTCCGACAGCGGCAAAGTTCATACTTCTCGCTCCCTCCCAGTCCCGCTCGCTCCCGCCCACTCCCTCCCGCTCCCGCTCGCTCCCGCCCGCTCCCGCCCACTCCCTCCTGCTTCTGCCCGCGGCAAAGTTCATACTGCTCGCTCCCTCCCGCTCCCGCCCACTCCCTCCGGCTTCTGCCCGCTCCCTCCCGCTCCTGCCCGGTCCCGCTCCATCCCGCTCCCACTCCCACCCGCTCCCGCCCGCTCCTACCCGGTCCCGCCCGCTCCCGCTCACTCCCGCCCGCTCCCTCCCACTTCTGCCCAAAGCAAAGTTCATATTGCTCGCTCCCGCCCGCTCCCTCCCGCTCCCGCCCGCTCCATCCCGCTCCCGCCCGCTCCCGCTTGATTCAGCCCGCTCCCTCCCGCTCCCGCTCACTCCCGCCCCCTCCCTCCCGCTCCCGCCCGCTCCCTCCCGCTTCTGCCCGCGGCAAAGTTCATATTGCTCGCTCCCACCCGCTCAAGCCCTTTCCCGCTCGCTCCCGCCTGCTCCCTCCCGCTCCCGCCCGCTCCCTCCCGCTTCCGCCCACTCCCTCCCGCATCTGCCCGCGGCAAAGTTCATACTGCTCGCTCCCTCCCGCTCCCGCTCGTTCCCGCCCGCTCCCTCTCACTTCTGCCCGGTCCCGCTTGCTCCAGCTCGCTCCCGCCCACTCCCGCTCCCTTTCGCTCCCGCCCGCTCCCTCCCTCTTCTGCCCGTGGCAAAGTTCATACTGCCCACTCCCTCCCGCTCCTGCCCATCCCCGCCCGCTCCTCCCCGCTCCTTCCTGCGGCAAAGTACATACTGCCCACTCCTTCCCGCTCCTGCCCGGTCCCGTTCACTCCCTCCCTCTTCTGCCCGCGGCAAAGTTCATACTGCTCGCTCCCTCCCGCTCCCGCCCGCTACCTCCCCCTCCTTACCTGCTTGAACATCTTCTGATCTCTGTTAATGTTGGTTTCACCAACCTAAAGCTGTCACCTGTGAATGGTTTACCTGCCTGAACATCTTCTGCTCTCTGTTAATGTTGGTTTCACCAACCTAACACTTGTTGAGCCACATTGTCTCACATTCACACCTCTAATCTCTGACCTAACCCTATAAGACCCACGGATGCAAATTTACAACTTTTAACAATTCTCAGGACCACATTTACATACAATGAACAAGAAAAGTTTTCTTTTTGCTCCCATTTTCCATGAGCTAAACTTAAAGTCAAATGTATTTGTGTAGCACATTTCATGTACAATTGCTGGTTGTGGTATAATTACAAAACATGTCCTACGTCCTAACCCTAACCCCTAACCCCTATAAAGTTAATATTGCTCACTCCCACACGCTCCCTCCCGCTCCCGCTCGCTCCCGCCCGCTCCCTCCTGCTTCTGCCCGCGGGAAAGTTCATATTGCTCGCTCCCGCCCGCTCCCTCCCGCTTATTTCTGGTCCCGCTCGCTCCAGCTCGCTCCCGCCCGCTCCCTCCCGCTCCTGCCCGGTCCCGTTCACTCCCTCCCGCTCCCGCTCACTCCCGCCCACTCCCGCTCCCGCTCACTCCCGCCCGCTCCCTCCCACTTCTGCCCGCGGCAAAGTTCATATTGCTCGCTCCCGCCCAATCCCTCCTGCTCCCGCTCGCTCCCGCCCGCTTCTGCCCGCGGCAAAGTTCATATTGCTCGCTCCCACCCGCTCCCGCTCGCTCCCGCCCGCTCCCTCCCACTTCTGCTTGCGGCAAAGTTCATATCGCTCGCTCCCTCCCGCTCCCGCTCGCTCCCGCCCGCTTCTGCCCGCGGCAAAGTTCATATTGCTCGCTCCCACCCGATCCCGCTCCCGCTCGCTCCCGCCCGCTCCCTCCCGCTTCTGCCCGCGGCAAAGTTCATATTGCTCACTCCCACCCGCTCCCGCCCGCTCCCTCCCGCTTCTGCCCGCGGCAAAGTTCATATTGTTCGCTCCCGCCCGCTCCCTCCCGCTTCTGCCCGGTCCCGCTCGCTCCAGCTCGCTCCCGCCCGCTCCCTCCCGCTCCTGCCCGGTCCCGTTCACTCCCTCCCGCTCACTCCCGCCCACCCCATCCCGCTCCCGCTCCCGCTCACTCCCGCCCGCTCCCTCCCACTTCTGCCCGCGGCAAAGTTAATATTGCTCACTCCCACCCGCTCCCGCTCGCTCCCGAACCGCTCCCTCCCGCTCCCACCCGCTCCCTCCCGCTTCCGCCAGCTCCCTCCCGCTTCTGCCCGCGGCAAAGTTCATACTGCTCGCTCACTCCCACCCGCTTCCGCCCGCTCCCTCCCACTTCTGCCCGCGGCAAAGTTCATATCGCTCGCTCCCTCCCGCTCCCGCTCGCTCCCGCCCGCTCCCTCTCGCTTCTGCCCGTGGCAAAGTTAATATTGCTCACTCCCGCCCGCTCCCTCCCGCTTATTTCTGGTCCCGCTCGCTCCAGCTCGCTCCAGCTCGCTCCCGCCCGCTCCCTCCCGCTCCTGCCCGGTCCCGTTCACTCCCTCCCGCTCCCGCTAGCTCCCGCCCGCTCCCTCCCGCTCCCGCTCGCTCCCGCCCGCTCCCTCCCACTTCTCTCCCCGGCAAAGTTCATATTGCTCGCTCACGCCCAATCCCTCCTGCTCCCGCTCGCTCCCGCCCGCTCCCTCCCGCTTCTGCCCGCGGCAAAGTTCATATTGCTCGCTCCCGCCCAATCCCTCCTGCTCCCGCTCGCTCCCGCCCGCTCCCTCCCGCTTCTGCCCGCGGCAAAGTTCATATTGCTCGCTCCCGCCCGCTCCCTCCCGCTTCTGCCCGGTCCCGCTCGCTCCCGCCCGCTCCCTCCCGCTTCTGCCCGCGGCAAAGTTCATATTGCTCGCTCCCGCCCGCTCCCTCCCGCTACCTCCCCCTCCTTACCTGCTTGAACATCTTCTGATCTCTGTTAATGTTGGTTTCACCAACCTAAAGCTGTCACCTGTGAATGGTTTACCTGCCTGAACATCTTCTGCTCTCTGTTAATGTTGGTTTCACCAACCTAACACTTGTTGAGCCACATTGTCTCACATTCACACCTCTAATCTCTGACCTAACCCTATAAGACCCACGGATGCAAATTTACAACTTTTAACAATTCTCAGGACCACATTTACATACAATGAACAAGAAAAGTTTTCTTTTTGCTCCCATTTTCCATGAGCTAAACTTAAAGTCAAATGTATTTGTGTAGCACATTTCATGTACAATTGCTGGTTGTGGTATAATTACAAAACATGTCCTACGTCCTAACCCTAACCCCTAACCCCTATAAAGTTAATATTGCTCACTCCCACACGCTCCCTCCCGCTCCCGCTCGCTCCCGCCCGCTCCCTCCTGCTTCTGCCCGCGGGAAAGTTCATATTGCTCGCTCCCGCCCGCTCCCTCCCGCTTATTTCTGGTCCCGCTCGCTCCAGCTCGCTCCCGCCCGCTCCCTCCCGCTCCTGCCCGGTCCCGTTCACTCCCTCCCGCTCCCGCTCACTCCCGCCCACTCCCGCTCCCGCTCACTCCCGCCCGCTCCCTCCCACTTCTGCCCGCGGCAAAGTTCATATTGCTCGCTCCCGCCCAATCCCTCCTGCTCCCGCTCGCTCCCGCCCGCTTCTGCCCGCGGCAAAGTTCATATTGCTCGCTCCCACCCGCTCCCGCTCGCTCCCGCCCGCTCCCTCCCACTTCTGCTTGCGGCAAAGTTCATATCGCTCGCTCCCTCCCGCTCCCGCTCGCTCCCGCCCGCTTCTGCCCGCGGCAAAGTTCATATTGCTCGCTCCCACCCGATCCCGCTCCCGCTCGCTCCCGCCCGCTCCCTCCCGCTTCTGCCCGCGGCAAAGTTCATATTGCTCACTCCCACCCGCTCCCGCCCGCTCCCTCCCGCTTCTGCCCGCGGCAAAGTTCATATTGTTCGCTCCCGCCCGCTCCCTCCCGCTTCTGCCCGGTCCCGCTCGCTCCAGCTCGCTCCCGCCCGCTCCCTCCCGCTCCTGCCCGGTCCCGTTCACTCCCTCCCGCTCACTCCCGCCCACCCCATCCCGCTCCCGCTCCCGCTCACTCCCGCCCGCTCCCTCCCACTTCTGCCCGCGGCAAAGTTAATATTGCTCACTCCCACCCGCTCCCGCTCGCTCCCGAACCGCTCCCTCCCGCTCCCACCCGCTCCCTCCCGCTTCCGCCAGCTCCCTCCCGCTTCTGCCCGCGGCAAAGTTCATACTGCTCGCTCACTCCCACCCGCTTCCGCCCGCTCCCTCCCACTTCTGCCCGCGGCAAAGTTCATATCGCTCGCTCCCTCCCGCTCCCGCTCGCTCCCGCCCGCTCCCTCTCGCTTCTGCCCGTGGCAAAGTTAATATTGCTCACTCCCGCCCGCTCCCTCCCGCTTATTTCTGGTCCCGCTCGCTCCAGCTCGCTCCAGCTCGCTCCCGCCCGCTCCCTCCCGCTCCTGCCCGGTCCCGTTCACTCCCTCCCGCTCCCGCTAGCTCCCGCCCGCTCCCTCCCGCTCCCGCTCGCTCCCGCCCGCTCCCTCCCACTTCTCTCCCCGGCAAAGTTCATATTGCTCGCTCCCGCCCAATCCCTCCTGCTCCCGCTCGCTCCCGCCCGCTCCCTCCCGCTTCTGCCCGCGGCAAAGTTCATATTGCTCGCTCCCGCCCAATCCCTCCCGCTCCCGCTCGCTCCCGCCCGCTCCCTCCCGCTTCTGCCCGCGGCAAAGTTCATATTGCTCGCTCCCGCCCGCTCCCTCCCGCTTCTGCCCGGTCCCGCTCGCTCCCGCCCGCTCCCTCCCGCTTCTGCCCGCGGCAAAGTTCATATTGCTCGCTCCCGCCCGCTCCCTCCCGCTTCTGCCCGGTCCCGCTCGTTCCAGCTCGCTCCCGCCCGCTCCCTCCCGCTCCTGCCCGGTCCCGTTCACTCCCTCCCGCTCGCTCCCGCCCGCTCCCTCCCGCTCCCGCTCACTCCCGCCCGCTCCCTCCCACTTCTGCCCGCGGCAAAGTTCATATTGCTCGCTCCCGCCCAATCCCTCCCACTCCCGCTCGCTCCCCGCCCGCTCCCGCCCAATTCCTCCCGCTTCTGCCCGCGGCAAAGTTCATATTGCTCGCTCCCACCCGCTCCCGCTCGCTCCTGCCCGTTCCGCTCGCTCCCGCCGGCTCTCGCTCGTCCCCGCCCGCTCTCGCTCGATCATTCCTGCTCCCGCTCCCTCCCGCTTCTGCCCGCGGCAAAGTTCATATTGCTCAATCCCGCTCGCTACCTCCCGCTCCCGCTCGCTCCCTCCCGCTCCCGCTCACTCCCACCCGCTCCCTCCCGCTTCTGCCCGCGGCAAAGTTCATATTGCTCGCTCCAGCCCAATCCCTCCTGCTCCCGCTCGCTCCCGCCCGCTCCCTCCCGCTTCCGCCCGCGGCAAAGTTCATACTGCTCGCTCCCTCCCGTTCCCGCTCCCGCTCGCTCCCGCCCGCTCCCTCCCACTTCTGCCCGCGGCAAAGTTCATATCGCTCGCTCCCGCCCGCTCCCTCCCGCTCCCGCTCGCTCCCACCCGCTCTCTCCCGCTTCTGCCCGATCCCGCTCGCTCCAGCTCGCTCCTGCCCGCTCCCACCCGCTCCCGCCCGCTCCCTCCCGGTCCCGCTCCATCCCGCTCCCACCCGCTCCCGCTCACTCCCTCCCGGTCCTGCCCGCTCCCTCCCGGTCCCGCTCCATCCCGCTCCCACCCGCTCCCGCTCGCTCCCTCCCGTTCCCTCCCGTTCCCTCCCGCTCCTGCCCGCTCCCTCCCGCTCCCGCTGTGAATGGTTTACCTGCTTGAACATCTTCTGATCTCTGTTAATGTTGGTTTCACCAACCTAAAGCTGTCACCTGTGAATGGTTTACCTGCCTTAACATCTTCTGATCTCTGTTAATGTTGGTTTCACCAACCTAACACTTGTTGAGCCACATTGTCTCACATTCACACCTCTATTCTCTGACCTAACCCTATAAAACCCACGCATGCAAATTTACAACTTTTAATAATTCTCAGGACCACATTTACATACAATGAACAAAAATATGAACGCAAGTTTTCTTTTTGCTCCCATTTTCCATGAGCTAAACTTAAAGTCAAATGTATTTGTGTAGCACATTTCATGTACAATTGCTGGTTGTGGTATAATTACAAAACATGTCCTACGTCCTAACCCTAACCCCTAACCCCTATAAAGTTAATATTGCTCACTCCCACACGCTCCCGCCCGCTCCCGCTCGCTCCCCGCCCGCTCCCTCCTGCTTCTGCCCGCGGCAAAGTTCATATTGCTCGCTCCCGCCCGCTCCCTCCCGCTTATTTCTGGTCCCGCTCGCTCCAGCTCGCTCCCGCCCGCTCCCTCCCGCTCCTGCCCGGTCCCGTTCACTCCCTCCCGCTCCCGCTCACTCCCGCCCACTCCCGCTCCCGCTCACTCCCGCCCGCTCCCTCCCACTTCTACCCGCGGCAAAGTTCATATTGCTCGCTCCCGCCCAATCCCTCCTGCTTCCGCTCGCTCCCGCCCGCTTCTGCCCGCGGCAAAGTTCATATTGCTCGCTCCCACCCGTTCCCGCTCCCGCCCGCTCCCTCCCACTTCTGCCTGCGGCAAAGTTCATATCGCTCGCTCCCTCCCGCTCCCGCTCGCTCCCGCCCGCTCCCTCCCGCTTCTGCCCGCGGCAAAGTTCATATTGCTCACTCCCACCCGCTCCCGCCCGCTCCCTGCCGCTTCTGCCCGCGGCAAAGTTCATATTGCTCGCTCCCGCCCGCTCCCTCCCGCTTCTGCCCGGTCCCGCTCGCTCCAGCTCACTCCCGCCCGCTCCCTCCCGCTCCTGCCCGGTCCCGTTCACTCCCTCCCGCTCGCTCCCGCCCACTCCATCCCGCTCCCGCTCCCGCTCACTCCCGCCCGCTCCCTCCCACTTCTGCCCGCGGCAAAGTTAATATTGCTCACTCCCACCCGCTCCCGCTCGCTCCCGAACCGCTCCCTCCCGCTCCCACCCGCTCCCTCCCTCTTCCGCCAGCTCCCTCCCGCTTCTGCCCGCGGCAAAGTTCATACTGCTCGCTCACTCCCGCTCGCTTCCGCCCGCTCCCTCCCACTTCTGCCCGCGGCAAAGTTCATATCGCTCGCTCCCTCCCGCTCCCACTCGCTCCCGCCCGCTCCCGCCCGCTCCCCCTCGCTTCTGCCCGTGGCAAAGTTAATATTGCTCACTCCCACCCACTCCCGCCCGCTCCCGCCCGCTCCCTCCTGCTTCTGCCCGCGGCAAAGTTCATATTGCTCGCTCCCGCCCGCTCCCTCCCGCTTATTTCTGGTCCCGCTCGCTCCAGCTCGCTCCCGCCCGCTCCCTCCCGCTCCTGCCCGGTCCCGTTCACTCCCTCCCGCTCCCGCTAGCTCCCGCCCGCTCCCTCCCGCTCCCGCTCGCTCCCGCCCGCTCCCTCCCACTTCTCTCCCCGGCAAAGTTCATATTGCTCGCTCCCGCTCCCACCCGCTCCCGCCCGCTCCTACCCGGTCCCGCCCGCTCCCGCTCACTCCCGCCCGCTCCCTCCCACTTCTGCCCAAAGCAAAGTTCATATTGCTCGCTCCCGCCCACTCCCTCCCGCTCCCGCCCGCTCCATCCCGCTCCCGCCCGCTCCCGCTTGATTCAGCCCGCTCCCTCCCGCTCCCGCTCCCGCTCACTCCCGCCCACTCTCTCCCGCTCCCGCCCGCTCCCTCCCGCTTCTTTCCGCGGCAAAGTTCATATTGCTCGCTCCCACCCGCTCCCGCCCTTTCCCGCTCGCTCCCGCCCGCTCCCTCCCGCTCCCGCCCGCTCCCTCCCGCTTCCGCCCACTCCCTCCCGCATCTGCCCGCGGCAAAGTTCATACTGCTCGCTCCCTCCCGCTCCCGCTCCCGCTCGCTCCTGCCCGCTCCCTCCCACTTCTGCCCGGTCCCGCTCGCTCCAGCTCGCTCCCGCCCACTCCCGCTCCCGCTCGCTCCCGCCCGCTCCCTCCCTCTTCTGCCCGTGGCAAAGTTCATACTGCCCACTCCCTCCCGCTCCTGCCCATCCCCGCCCGCTCCCCCCCGCTCCTTCCTGCGGCAAAGTACATACTGCCCACTCCTTCCCGCTCCCGCCAGCTCCCGCTCGATTCAGCCCGCTCCCTCCCGCTCCCTCCCGCTCCCGCTCACTCCCGCTTCTGCCCACAGCAAAGTTCATATTGCTCGCTCCCGCCCCCTCCCTCCCGCTCCCACCCGCTCCCGCCCTTTCCCGCTCGCTCCCGCCCGCTCCCTCCCGCTTCTGCCCGCGGCAAAGTTCATATTGCTCGCTCCCACCCGCTCCTGCCCGTTCCGCTCGCTCTCGCTCGCTCCCGCCCGCTCTCGCTCGATCCCTCCTGCTCCCGCTCCCTCCCGCTTCTGCCCGCGGCAAAGTTCATATTGCTCAATCCCGCTCGCTCCCTCCCATTCCCGCTCGCTCCCTCCCGCTCCCGCTCACTCCCACCCGCTCCCTCCCGCTTCTGCCCGCGGCAAAGTTCATATTGCTCGCTCCAGCCCAATCCCTCCTGCTCCCGCTCGCTCCCGCCCGCTCCCTCCCGCTTCCGCCCGCGGCAAAGTTCATACTGCTCGTTCCCTCCCGTTCCCACTCCCGCTTGCTCCCGCCCGCTCCCTCCCACTTCTGCCCGCGGCAAAGTTCATATCGCTCGCTCTCGCCCGCTCCCTACCGCTCCCGCTCGCTCCCACCCGCTCTCACCCGCTCCCGCCCGCTCCCGCCCTCTCCCTCCTGCTCCAGCCCACTCCCTCCCGCTTCTGCCCGCGGCAAAGGTCATATTGCTCGCTCCCGCTCCCACCCGCTCCCGCCCGCTCCTACCCGGTCCCGCCCGCTCCCGCTCACTCCCGCCCGCTCCCTCCCACTTCTGCCCAAAGCAAAGTTCATATTGCTCGCTCCCGCCCACTCCCTCCCGCTCCCGCCCGCTCCATCCCGCTCCCGCCCGCTCCCGCTTGATTCAGCCCGCTCCCTCCCGCTCCCGCTCCCGCTCACTCCCGCCCACTCTCTCCCGCTCCCGCCCGCTCCCTCCCGCTTCTTTCCGCGGCAAAGTTCATATTGCTCGCTCCCACCCGCTCCCGCCCTTTCCCGCTCGCTCCCGCCCGCTCCCTCCCGCTCCCGCCCGCTCCCTCCCGCTTCCGCCCACTCCCTCCCGCATCTGCCCGCGGCAAAGTTCATACTGCTCGCTCCCTCCCGCTCCCGCTCCCGCTCCCGCTCCCGCTCGCTCCTGCCCGCTCCCTCCCACTTCTGCCCGGTCCCGCTCGCTCCAGCTCGCTCCCGCCCACTCCCGCTCCCGCTCGCTCCCGCCCGCTCCCTCCCTCTTCTGCCCGTGGCAAAGTTCATACTGCCCACTCCCTCCCGCTCCTGCCCATCCCCGCCCGCTCCCCCCCCGCTCCTTCCTGCGGCAAAGTACATACTGCCCACTCCTTCCCGCTCCCGCCAGCTCCCGCTCGATTCAGCCCGCTCCCTCCCGCTCCCTCCCGCTCCCGCTCACTCCCGCTTCTGCCCACAGCAAAGTTCATATTGCTCGCTCCCGCCCCCTCCCTCCCGCTCCCACCCGCTCCCACCCTTTCCCGCTCGCTCCCGCCCGCTCCCTACCGCTTCTGCCCGCGGCAAAGTTCATATTGCTCGCTCCCACCCGCTCCTGCCCGTTCCGCTCGCTCTCGCTCGCTCCCGCCCGCTCTCGCTCGATCCCTCCTGCTCCCGCTCCCTCCCGCTTCTGCCCGCGGCAAAGTTCATATTGCTCAATCCCGCTCGCTCCCTCCCATTCCCGCTCGCTCCCTCCCGCTCCCGCTCACTCCCACCCGCTCCCTCCCGCTTCTGCCCGCGGCAAAGTTCATATTGCTCGCTCCAAACCAATCCCTCCTGCTCCCGCTCGCTCCCGCCCGCTCCCTCCCGCTTCCGCCCGCGGCAAAGTTCATACTGCTCGTTCCCTCCCGTTCCCACTCCCGCTTGCTCCCGCCCGCTCCCTCCCACTTCTGCCCGCGGCAAAGTTCATATCGCTCGCTCTCGCCCGCTCCCTACCGCTCCCGCTCGCTCCCACCCGCTCTCACCCGCTCCCGCCCGCTCCCGCCCTCTCCCTCCTGCTCCAGCCCACTCCCTCCCGCTTCTGCCCGCGGCAAAGGTCATATTGCTCGCTCCCGCTCCCACCCGCTCCCGCCCGCTCCTACCCGGTCCCGCCCGCTCCCGCTCACTCCCGCCCGCTCCCTCCCACTTCTGCCCAAAGCAAAGTTCATATTGCTCGCTCCCGCCCACTCCCTCCCGCTCCCGCCCGCTCCATCCCGCTCCCGCCCGCTCCCGCTTGATTCAGCCCGCTCCCTCCCGCTCCCGCTCCCGCTCACTCCCGCCCACTCTCTCCCGCTCCCGCCCGCTCCCTCCCGCTTCTTTCCGCGGCAAAGTTCATATTGCTCGCTCCCACCCGCTCCCGCCCTTTCCCGCTCGCTCCCGCCCGCTCCCTCCCGCTCCCGCCCGCTCCCTCCCGCTTCCGCCCACTCCCTCCCGCATCTGCCCGCGGCAAAGTTCATACTGCTCGCTCCCTCCCGCTCCCGCTCCCGCTCCCGCTCCCGCTCGCTCCTGCCCGCTCCCTCCCACTTCTGCCCGGTCCCGCTCGCTCCAGCTCGCTCCCGCCCACTCCCGCTCCCGCTCGCTCCCGCCCGCTCCCTCCCTCTTCTGCCCGTGGCAAAGTTCATACTGCCCACTCCCTCCCGCTCCTGCCCATCCCCGCCCGCTCCCCCCCGCTCCTTCCTGCGGCAAAGTACATACTGCCCACTCCTTCCCGCTCCCGCCAGCTCCCGCTCGATTCAGCCCGCTCCCTCCCGCTCCCTCCCGCTCCCGCTCACTCCCGCTTCTGCCCACAGCAAAGTTCATATTGCTCGCTCCCGCCCCCTCCCTCCCGCTCCCACCCGCTCCCACCCTTTCCCGCTCGCTCCCGCCCGCTCCCTACCGCTTCTGCCCGCGGCAAAGTTCATATTGCTCGCTCCCACCCGCTCCTGCCCGTTCCGCTCGCTCTCGCTCGCTCCCGCCCGCTCTCGCTCGATCCCTCCTGCTCCCGCTCCCTCCCGCTTCTGCCCGCGGCAAAGTTCATATTGCTCAATCCCGCTCGCTCCCTCCCATTCCCGCTCGCTCCCTCCCGCTCCCGCTCACTCCCACCCGCTCCCTCCCGCTTCTGCCCGCGGCAAAGTTCATATTGCTCGCTCCAAACCAATCCCTCCTGCTCCCGCTCGCTCCCGCCCGCTCCCTCCCGCTTCCGCCCGCGGCAAAGTTCATACTGCTCGTTCCCTCCCGTTCCCACTCCCGCTTGCTCCCGCCCGCTCCCTCCCACTTCTGCCCGCGGCAAAGTTCATATCGCTCGCTCTCGCCCGCTCCCTACCGCTCCCGCTCGCTCCCACCCGCTCTCACCCGCTCCCGCCCGCTCCCGCCCTCTCCCTCCTGCTCCAGCCCACTCCCTCCCGCTTCTGCCCGCGGCAAAGGTCATATTGCTCGCTCCCGCCCGCTCCCGCCCGCTCTCGCTCGCTCCCTCCTGCTCCCGCTCGCTCCCTCCCGCTCCCTCCCGCTTCTGCCCGTGGCAAAGTTCATATTGCTCACTCCCACCCGCTCCCGCCCGCTCCTGCTCGCTCCCGCCCACTCCCTCCCGCTCCCGCCCGCTCCCTCCCGCTCCCGCTCGCTCCCGCCTGCTCCCTCCCACTTCTGCCCGCGGCAAAGTTCATATCACTCACTCCCACCCGCTCCCGCTCGCTTCCGCCCGCTCCCTCCCGCTCCCGCTCACTCCCGCCCGCTCCCTCCCGCTCCCGCTCGCTCCATCCCGCTCCCTCCCGCTCCCGCTCACTCCCGCCCGCTCCCTCCTGCTTCTGCCCGCGGCAAAGTTCATATCGCTCACTCCCACCCGCTCCCGCCCGCTATCCGCTTCAGCCCGCGGCAAAGTTCATACTGCTCGCTCCCGCACGCTCCCACCCGCTCCCGCCCGCTCCCGCCCTCTCCCTCCTGCTCCAGCCCACTCCCTCCCGCTTCTGCCCGTGGCAAAGTTCATATTGCTCGCTCC
Source organism: Leuresthes tenuis (assembly GCA_036924055.1). Lineage (NCBI taxonomy): Eukaryota > Metazoa > Chordata > Actinopteri > Atheriniformes > Atherinopsidae > Leuresthes > Leuresthes tenuis. The sequence continues at coordinate 2,093,682 of JAVGWW010000016.1, forward strand.
CACCCGCTCCCGCCCACTCCCGCTCCCTTTCGCTCCCGCCCGCTCCCTCCCTCTTCTGCCCGTGGCAAAGTTCATACTGCCCACTCCCTCCCGCTCCTGCCCATCCCCGCCCGCTCCCCCCCGCTCCTTCCTGCGGCAAAGTACATACTGCCCACTCCTTCCCGCTCCTGCCCGGTCCCGTTCACTCCCTCCCGCTCCCTCCCGTTCCCTCCCGCTCCTGCCCGCTCCCTCCCGCTCCCGCTGTGAATGGTTTACCTGCTTGAACATCTTCTGCTCTCTGTTAATGTTGGTTTCACCAACCTAAAGCTGTCACCTGTGAATGGTTTACCTGCCTGAACATCTTCTGCTCTCTGTTAATGTTGGTTTCACCAACCTAACACTTGTTGAGCCACATTGTCTCACATTCACACCTCTATTCTCTGACCTAACCCTATAAGACCCACGGATGCAAATTTACAACTTTTAACAATTCTCAGGACCACATTTACATACAATGAACAAAAATATGAACGCAAGTTTTCTTTTTGCTCCCATTTTCCATGAGCTAAACTTAAAGTCAAATGTATTTGTGTAGCACATTTCATGTACATTTGCTGGTTGTGGTATAATTACAAAACATGTCCTACGTCCTAACCCTAACCCCTAACCCGTCTGATCCAATTTAGAAGTCAACCATCGGGGGTTATTCATTTATTTTATGAATTTTACGCCTTTTATTTATTTAAAACTGTAAAAGAAAGAAATGAAATAATAAAAATTAAATTAAAATTATTAAAACAAGCAACAGCCTGGATAAGTTAAAGATATCGTGCAGATTTCATGCACAAACACATGAGAAAATAAATGTTTTTAAACTGGATTTAAAAATGTCTACATTTGGTGACAGTTTAACTCCCGCTCGCTCCCGCCCGCTATCCGCTTCTGCCGGCGGCAAAGTTCATACTGCTCGCTCCCTCCCGCTCCGGCCCGCTCCCTCCCGCTTCTGCCCGCTCCCTCGCGCTCCTTCCCGGTCCCGCTCACTCCCTCCCGCTCCCGCCCGCTCTCTCCCGGTCCCGCTCCATCCCGCTCCCGCTCCCACCCGCTCCCGCCCGCTCCTACCCGGTCCCGCCCGCTCCCGCTGTGAATGGTTTACCTGCTTGAACATCTTCTGATCTCTGTTAATGTTGGTTTCACCAACCTAAAGCTGTCACCTGTGAATGGTTTACCTGCCTGAACATCTTCTGCTCTCTGTTAATGTTGGTTTCACCAACCTAACACTTGTTGAGCCACATTGTCTCACATTCACACCTCTATTCTCTGACCTAACCCTATAAAAAAAAGCATATTAACACATGAGAAAAGAAATGTTTTTAACCTGGATTTAAAAATGTCTACATTTGTTGACAGTTTAACTCCCGCCCGCTCCCTCCCGCTTCTGCCCGCGGCAAAGTTCATATTGCTCAATCCCGCTCGCTCCCTCCCGCTCCCGCTCAATTCCGCCCACTCCCTCCCGCTCCCGCTCACTCCCGCTTCTGCCCGCGGCAAAGTTCATATTTTTCGCTCCCGCCCGCTCACTCCCACCCGCTCCCTCCCACTTCTGCCAGCGGCAAAGTTCATATTGCTCAATCCCGCTCGCTCCCTCCCGCTCCCGCTCGCTCCCGCCCGCTCCCTCCCGCTCCCGCTCACTCCCATCCGCTCCCTCCCGCTTCTGCCCGCGGCAAAGTTCATATTGCTCGCTCCAGCCCAATCCCTCCTGCTCCCGCTCGCTCCCGCCCGCTCCCGCCCGCTCCCGCCCGCTCCCTCCCACTTCTGCCCGCGGCAAAGTTCATATCGCTCGCTCCCGCCCGCTCCCGCCCGCTCTCTCCCGCTCCCGCTCGCTCCCACCCGCTCTCTCCCGCTTATGCCCGATCCCGCTCGCTCCAGCTCGCTCCCGCCCGCTCCCACCCGCTCCCGCCCGCTCCCTCCCGGTCCCGCTCCATCCCGCTCCCACCCGCTCCCGCTCACTCCCTCCCGGTCCTGCCCGCTCCCTCCCGGTCCCGCTCCATCCCGCTCCCACCCGCTCCCGCTCGCTCCCTCCCGTTCCCTCCCGTTCCCTCCCGCTCCTGCCCGCTCCCTCCCGCTCCCGCTGTGAATGGTTTACCTACTTGAACATCTTCTGATCTCTGTTAATGTTGGTTTCACCAACCTAAAGCTGTCACCTGTGAATGGTTTACCTGCCTTAACATCTTCTGATCTCTGTTAATGTTGGTTTCACCAACCTAACACTTGTTGAGCCACATTGTCTCACATTCACACCTCTATTCTCTGACCTAACCCTATAAAACCCACGCATGCAAATTTACAACTTTTAATAATTCTCAGGACCACATTTACATACAATGAACAAAAATATGAATGCAAGTTTTCTTTTTGCTCCCATTTTCCATGAGCTAAACTTAAAGTCAAATGTATTTGTGTAGCACATTTCATGTACAATTGCTGGTTTTGGTATAATTACAAAACATGTCCTACGTCCTAACCCTAACCCCTAACCCGTCTGATCCAATTCAGAAGTCAACCATCGGGGGTTATTCATTTATTTTATGAATTTTAAGCCTTTTATTTATTTAAAACTGTAAAAGAAAGAAATGAAATAATAAAAATTAAATTAAAATGATTAAAACAAGCAACAGTCTGGATAAGTTAAAGATATCGTGCAGATTTCATGCACAAACACATGATAAAAGAAATGTTTTTAACCTGGATTTAAAAATGTCTACATTTGTTGACAGTTTAACTCCCGCCCGCTCCCTCCCGCTTCTTCCCGCGGCAAAGGTCATATTGCTCGCTCCCGCCCACTCCCGCCCGCTCCCTCCTGCTCCCTCCCACTTCTGCCCGCGGAAAAGTTCATATTGCTCGCTCCCGCCCGCTCCCTCCCGCTTCTGCCCGGTCCCGCTCGCTCCCGCCCGCTCCTTCCCGCTTCTGCCCGCGGCAAAGTTCATATTGCTCGCTCCCGCCCGCTCCCTCCCGCTTCTGCCCGGTCCCGCTCGTTCCAGCTCGCTCCCGCCCGCTCCCTCCCGCTCCTGCCCGGTCCCGTTCACTCCCTCCCGCTTGCTCCCTCCCGCTCCCTCCCGCTCCCTCCCGCTCCCGCTCACTCCCGCCCGCTCCCTCCCACTTCTGCCCGCGACAAAGTTCATATTGCTCGCTCCCGCCCAATCCCTCCCGCTCCCGCTCGCTCCCGCCCGCTCCCGCCCACTCCCTCCCGCTTCTGCCCGCGGCAAAGTTCATGCTGCACGCTCCCTCCCGCTCCCGCCCGCTCCCTCCCGCTCCTGAACGGTCCCGCTCACTCCCTCCCGCTCCCGCCCGCTCCCGCCCGCTCCCACCCGCTCTCTCCCGGTCCCGCTCCATCCCGCTCCCACCCGTTCCCGCCCGCTCCTACCCGGTCCCGCCCGCTCCCGCTGTGAATGGTTTACCTGCTTGAACATCTTCTGATCTCTGTTAATGTTGGTTTCACCAACCTAAAGCTGTCACCTGTGAATGGTTTACCTGCCTGAACATCTTCTGCTCTCTGTTAATGTTGGTTTCACCAACCTAACACTTGTTGAGCCACATTGTCTCACATTCACACCTCTATTCTCTGACCTAACCCTATAAAAAAAAGCATATTAACACATGAGAAAAGAAATGTTTTTAACCTGGATTTAAAAATGTCTACATTTGTTGACAGTTTAACTCCCGCCCGCTCCCTCCCGCTTCTGCCCGCGGCAAAGTTCATATTTTTCGCTCCCGCCCGCTCACTCCCACCCGCTCCCTCCCACTTCTGCCAGCGGCAAAGTTCATATTGCTCAATCCCGCTCGCTCCCTCCCGCTCCCGCTCGCTCCCGCTCGCTCCCTCCCGCTCCCGCTCAATTCCGCCCACTCCCTCCCGCTCCCGCTCACTCCCGCTTCTGCCCGCGGCAAAGTTCATATTTTTCGCTCCCGCCCGCTCCCTCCCACTTCTGCCAGCGGCAAAGTTCATATTGCTCAATCCCGCTCGCTCCCTCCCGCTCCCGCTCACTCCCATCCCGCTCCCTCCCGCTTCTGCCCGCGGCAAAGTTCATATTGCTCGCTCCAGCCCAATCCCTCCTGCTCCCGCTCGCTCCCGCCCGCTCCCGCCCGCTCCCTCCCACTTCTGCCCGCGGCAAAGTTCATATCGCTCGCTCCCGCCCGCTCCCGCCCGCTCCCTCCCGCTCCCGCTCGCTCCCACCCGCTCTCTCCCGCTTATGCCCGATCCCGCTCCTTCCAGCTCGCTCCCGCCCGCTCCCACCCGCTCCCGCCCGCTCCCTCCCAGTCCCGCTCCATCCCGCTCCCACCCGCTCCCGTTCACTCCCTCCCGGTCCTGCCCGCTCCCTCCCGCTTCCGCCAGCGGCAAAGTTCATACTTCTCGCTCCCTCCCAGTCCCGCTCGCTCCCGCCCACTCCCTCCCGCTCCCGCTCGCTCCCGCCCGCTCCCGCCCACTCCCTCCCGCTCCCGCCCGCTCCCTCCGGCTTCTGCCCGCTCCCTCCCGCTCCTGCCCGGTCCCGCTCCATCCCGCTCCCGCTCCCACCCGCTCCCGCCCGCTCCTACCCGGTCCCGCCCGCTCCCGCTCACTCCCACCCGCTCCCTCCCACTTCTGCCCAAAGCAAAGTTCATATTGCTCGCTCCCGCCCGCTCCCTCCCGCTCCCGCCCGCTCCATCCCGCTCCCGCTTGATTCAGCCCGCTCCCTCCCGCTCCCGCTCCCTCCCGCTCCCAATCACTCCCGCCCCCTCCCTCCCGCTCCCGCCCGCTCCCTCCCGCTTCTGCCCGCGGCAAAGTTCATATTGCTCGCTCCCACCCGCTCCCTCCCGCTTATTTCTGGTCCCGCTCGCTCCAGCTCGCTCCCGCCCGCTTCCGCCCACTCCCTCCCGCATCTGCCCGCGGCAAAGTTCATACTGCTCGCTCCCTCCCGCTCCCGCTCCCGCTCGCTCCCGCCCGCTCCCTCCCACTTCTGCCCGGTCCCGCTCGCTCCAGCTCGCTCCCGCCCACTCCCGCTCCCGCCCGCTCCCGCCCGCTCCCGCCCGCTCCCTCCCTCTTCTGCCCGTGGCAAAGTTCATACTGCCCATTCCCTCCCGCTCCTGCCCATCCCCGCCCGCTCCCCCCCGCTCCTACCTGCGGCAAAGTACATACTGCCCACTCCTTCCCGCTCCTGCCCGGTCCCGTTCACTCCCTCCCTCTTCTGCCCGCGGCAAAGTTCATAATGCTCTCTCCCTCCCGCTCCCGCCCGCTCCCTCCCGCTCCTGCCCGGTCCCGCTCACTCCCTCCCGCTCCCGCCCGCTCCCGCCCGCTCCCTCCCGGTCCCGCTCCCACCCGCTCCCGCTCGCTCCCTCCCGTTCCCTCCCGCTCCTGCCCGCTCCCTCCCGCTCCCGCTGTGAATGGTTTACCTGCTTGAACATCTTCTGATCTCTGTTAATGTTGGTTTCACCAACCTAACACTTGTTGAGCCACATTGTCTCACATTCACACCTCTAATCTCTGACCTAACCCTATAAGACCCACGGATGCAAATTTACAACTTTTAACAATTCTCAGGACCACATTTACATACAATGAACAAAAATATGAACGCAAGTTTTCTTTTTGCTCCCATTTTCCATGAGCTAAACTTAAAGTCAAATGTATTTGTGTAGCACATTTCATGTACAATTGCTGGTTGTGGTATAATTACAAAACATGTCCTACGTCCTAACCCTAACCCCTAACCCCTATAAAGTTAATATTGCTCACTCCCACACGCTCCCGCCCGCTCCCGCTCGCTCCCGCCCGCTCCCTCCTGCTTCTGCCCGCGGCAAAGTTCATATTGCTCGCTCCCGCCCGCTCCCTCCCGCTTATTTCTGGTCCCGCTCGCTCCAGCTCGCTCCCGCCCGCTCCCTCCCGCTCCTGCCCGGTCCCGTTCACTCCCTCCCGCTCCCGCTCACTCCCGCCCACTCCCGCTCCCGCTCACTCCCGCCCGCTCCCTCCCACTTCTACCCGCGGCAAAGTTCATATTGCTCGCTCCCGCCCAATCCCTCCTGCTTCCGCTCGCTCCCGCCCGCTTCTGCCCGCGGCAAAGTTCATATTGCTCGCTCCCACCCGCTCCCGCTCCCGCCCGCTCCCTCCCACTTCTGCCTGCGGCAAAGTTCATATCGCTCGCTCCCTCCCGCTCCCGCTCGCTCCCGCCCGCTCCCTCCCGCTTCTGCCCGCGGCAAAGTTCATATTGCTCACTCCCACCCGCTCCCGCCCGCTCCCTGCCGCTTCTGCCCGCGGCAAAGTTCATATTGCTCGCTCCCCGCCCGCTCCCTCCCGCTTCTGCCCGGTCCCGCTCGCTCCAGCTCACTCCCGCCCGCTCCCTCCCGCTCCTGCCCGGTCCCGTTCACTCCCTCCCGCTCGCTCCCGCCCACTCCATCCCGCTCCCGCTCCCGCTCACTCCCGCCCGCTCCCTCCCACTTCTGCCCGCGGCAAAGTTAATATTGCTCACTCCCACCCGCTCCCGCTCGCTCCCGAACCGCTCCCTCCCGCTCCCACCCGCTCCCTCCCGCTTCCGCCAGCTCCCTCCCGCTTCTGCCCGCGGCAAAGTTCATACTGCTCGCTCACTCCCGCTCGCTTCCGCTCGCTTCCGCCCGCTCCCTCCCACTTCTGCCCGCGGCAAAGTTCATATCGCTCGCTCCCTCCCGCTCCCACTCGCTCCCGCCCGCTCCCGCCCGCTCCCTCTCGCTTCTGCCCGTGGCAAAGTTAATATTGCTCACTCCCACCCACTCCCGCCCGCTCCCGCCCGCTCCCTCCTGCTTCTGCCCGCGGCAAAGTTCATATTGCTCGCTCCCGCCCCGCTCCCTCCCGCTTATTTCTGGTCCCGCTCGCTCCAGCTCGCTCCCGCCCGCTCCCTCCCGCTCCTGCCCGGTCCCGTTCACTCCCTCCCGCTCCCGCTAGCTCCCGCCCGCTCCCTCCCGCTCCCGCTGTGAATGGTTTACCTGCTTGAACATCTTCTGCTCTCTGTTAATGTTGGTTTCACCAACCTAAAGCTGTCACCTGTGAATGGTTTACCTGCCTGAACATCTTCTGCTCTCTGTTAATGTTGGTTTCACCAACCTAACACTTGTTGAGCCACATTGTCTCACATTCACACCTCTATTCTCTGACCTAACCCTATAAGACCCACGGATGCAAATTTACAACTTTTAACAATTCTCAGGACCACATTTACATACAATGAACAAAAATATGAACGCAAGTTTTCTTTTTGCTCCCATTTTCCATGAGCTAAACTTAAAGTCAAATGTATTTGTGTAGCACATTTCATGTACATTTGCTGGTTGTGGTATAATTACAAAACATGTCCTACGTCCTAACCCTAACCCCTAACCCGTCTGATCCAATTTAGAAGTCAACCATCGGGGGTTATTCATTTATTTTATGAATTTTACGCCTTTTATTTATTTAAAACTGTAAAAGAAAGAAATGAAATAATAAAAATTAAATTAAAATTATTAAAACAAGCAACAGCCTGGATAAGTTAAAGATATCGTGCAGATTTCATGCACAAACACATGAGAAAATAAATGTTTTTAAACTGGATTTAAAAATGTCTACATTTGGTGACAGTTTAACTCCCGCTCGCTCCCGCCCGCTATCCGCTTCTGCCGGCGGCAAAGTTCATACTGCTCGCTCCCTCCCGCTCCGGCCCGCTCCCTCCCGCTTCTGCCCGCTCCCTCGCGCTCCTTCCCGGTCCCGCTCACTCCCTCCCGCTCCCGCCCGCTCCCGCCCGCTCTCTCCCGGTCCCGCTCCATCCCGCTCCCGCTCCCACCCGCTCCCGCCCGCTCCTACCCGGTCCCGCCCGCTCCCGCTGTGAATGGTTTACCTGCTTGAACATCTTCTGATCTCTGTTAATGTTGGTTTCACCAACCTAAAGCTGTCACCTGTGAATGGTTTACCTGCCTGAACATCTTCTGCTCTCTGTTAATGTTGGTTTCACCAACCTAACACTTGTTGAGCCACATTGTCTCACATTCACACCTCTATTCTCTGACCTAACCCTATAAAAAAAAGCATATTAACACATGAGAAAAGAAATGTTTTTAACCTGGATTTAAAAATGTCTACATTTGTTGACAGTTTAACTCCCGCCCGCTCCCTCCCGCTTCTGCCCGCGGCAAAGTTCATATTGCTCAATCCCGCTCGCTCCCTCCCGCTCCCGCTCAATTCCGCCCACTCCCTCCCGCTCCCGCTCACTCCCGCTTCTGCCCGCGGCAAAGTTCATATTTTTCGCTCCCACCCGCTCCCGCCCGCTCCCTCCCGGTCCCGCTCCATCCCGCTCCCACCCGCTCCCGCTCACTCCCTCCCGGTCCTGCCCGCTCCCTCCCGGTCCCGCTCCATCCCGCTCCCACCCGCTCCCGCTCGCTCCCTCCCGTTCCCTCCCGTTCCCTCCCGCTCCTGCCCGCTCCCTCCCGCTCCCGCTGTGAATGGTTTACCTGCTTGAACATCTTCTGATCTCTGTTAATGTTGGTTTCACCAACCTAAAGCTGTCACCTGTGAATGGTTTACCTGCCTGAACATCTTCTGATCTCTGTTAATGTTGGTTTCACCAACCTAACACTTGTTGAGCCACATTGTCTCACATTCACACCTCTATTCTCTGACCTAACCCTATAAAACCCACGCATGCAAATTTACAACTTTTAATAATTCTCAGGACCACATTTACATACAATGAACAAAAATATGAATGCAAGTTTTCTTTTTGCTCCCATTTTCCATGAGCTAAACTTAAAGTCAAATGTATTTGTGTAGCATATTTCATGTACAATTGCTGGTTTTGGTATAATTACAAAACATGTCCTACGTCCTAACCCTAACCCCTAACCCGTCTGATCCAATTCAGAAGTCAACCATCGGGGGTTATTCATTTATTTTATGAATTTTAAGCCTTTTATTTATTTAAAACTGTAAAAGAAAGAAATGAAATAATAAAAATTAAATTAAAATGATTAAAACAAGCAACAGTCTGGATAAGTTAAAGATATCGTGCAGATTTCATGCACAAACACATGAGAAAATAAATGTTTTTAAACTGGATTTAAAAATGTCTACATTTGGTGACAGTTTAACTCCCGCTCGCTCCCGCCCGCTATCCGCTTCTGCCGGCGGCAAAGTTCATACTGCTCGCTCCCTCCCGCTCCGGCCCGCTCCCTCCCGCTTCTGCCCGCTCCCTCGCGCTCCTTCCCGGTCCCGCTCACTCCCTCCCGCTCCCGCCCGCTCCCGCCCGCTCCCGCCCGCTCTCTCCCGGTCCCGCTCCATCCCGCTCCCGCTCCCACCCGCTCCCACCCGCTCCCGCCCGCTCCTACCCGGTCCCGCCCGCTCCCGCTGTGAATGGTTTACCTGCTTGAACATCTTCTGATCTCTGTTAATGTTGGTTTCACCAACCTAAAGCTGTCACCTGTGAATGGTTTACCTGCCTGAACATCTTCTGCTCTCTGTTAATGTTGGTTTCACCAACCTAACACTTGTTGAGCCACATTGTCTCACATTCACACCTCTATTCTCTGACCTAACCCTATAAAAAAAAGCATATTAACACATGAGAAAAGAAATGTTTTTAACCTGGATTTAAAAATGTCTACATTTGTTGACAGTTTAACTCCCGCCCGCTCCCTCCCGCTTCTGCCCGCGGCAAAGTTCATATTGCTCAATCCCGCTCGCTCCCTCCCGCTCCCGCTCAATTCCGCCCACTCCCTCCCGCTCCCGCTCACTCCCGCTTCTGCCCGCGGCAAAGTTCATATTTTTCGCTCCCGCCCGCTCACTCCCACCCGCTCCCTCCCACTTCTGCCAGCGGCAAAGTTCATATTGCTCAATCCCGCTCGCTCCCTCCCGCTCCCGCTCGCTCCCGCCCGCTCCCTCCCGCTCCCGCTCACTCCCATCCGCTCCCTCCCGCTTCTGCCCGCGGCAAAGTTCATATTGCTCGCTCCAGCCCAATCCCTCCTGCTCCCGCTCGCTCCCGCCCGCTCCCGCCCGCTCCCTCCCACTTCTGCCCGCGGCAAAGTTCATATCGCTCGCTCCCGCCCGCTCCCGCCCGCTCCCTCCCGCTCCCGCTCGCTCCCACCCGCTCTCTCCCGCTTATGCCCGATCCCGCTCGCTCCAGCTCGCTCCCGCCCGCTCCCACCCGCTCCCGCCCGCTCCCTCCCGGTCCCGCTCCATCCCGCTCCCACCCGCTCCCGCTCACTCCCTCCCGGTCCTGCCCGCTCCCTCCCGGTCCCGCTCCATCCCGCTCCCACCCGCTCCCGCTCGCTCCCTCCCGTTCCCTCCCGTTCCCTCCCGCTCCTGCCCGCTCCCTCCCGCTCCCGCTGTGAATGGTTTACCTACTTGAACATCTTCTGATCTCTGTTAATGTTGGTTTCACCAACCTAAAGCTGTCACCTGTGAATGGTTTACCTGCCTTAACATCTTCTGATCTCTGTTAATGTTGGTTTCACCAACCTAACACTTGTTGAGCCACATTGTCTCACATTCACACCTCTATTCTCTGACCTAACCCTATAAAACCCACGCATGCAAATTTACAACTTTTAATAATTCTCAGGACCACATTTACATACAATGAACAAAAATATGAATGCAAGTTTTTTTTTTGCTCCCATTTTCCATGAGCTAAACTTAAAGTCAAATGTATTTGTGTAGCACATTTCATGTACAATTGCTGGTTTTGGTATAATTACAAAACATGTCCTACGTCCTAACCCTAACCCCTAACCCGTCTGATCCAATTCAGAAGTCAACCATCGGGGGTTATTCATTTATTTTATGAATTTTAAGCCTTTTATTTATTTAAAACTGTAAAAGAAAGAAATGAAATAATAAAAATTAAATTAAAATGATTAAAACAAGCAACAGTCTGGATAAGTTAAAGATATCGTGCAGATTTCATGCACAAACACATGATAAAAGAAATGTTTTTAACCTGGATTTAAAAATGTCTACATTTGTTGACAGTTTAACTCCCGCCCGCTCCCTCCCGCTTCTTCCCGCGGCAAAGGTCATATTGCTCGCTCCCGCCCACTCCCGCCCGCTCCCTCCTGCTCCCTCCCACTTCTGCCCGCGGAAAAGTTCATATTGCTCGCTCCCCGCCCGCTCCCTCCCGCTTCTGCCCGGTCCCGCTCGCTCCCGCCCGCTCCCTCCCGCTTCTGCCCGCGGCAAAGTTCATATTGCTCGCTCCCGCCCGCTCCCTCCCGCTTCTGCCCGGTCCCGCTCGTTCCAGCTCGCTCCCGCCCGCTCCCTCCCGCTCCTGCCCGGTCCCGTTCACTCCCTCCCGCTTGCTCCCTCCCGCTCCCTCCCGCTCCCTCCCGCTCCCGCTCACTCCCGCCCGCTCCCTCCCACTTCTGCCCGCGACAAAGTTCATATTGCTCGCTCCCGCCCAATCCCTCCCGCTCCCGCTCGCTCCCGCCCGCTCCCGCCCACTCCCTCCCGCTTCTGCCCGCGGCAAAGTTCATGCTGCACGCTCCCTCCCGCTCCCGCCCGCTCCCTCCCGCTCCTGCCCGGTCCCGCTCACTCCCTCCCGCTCCCGCCCGCTCCCGCCCGCTCCCACCCGCTCTCTCCCGGTCCCGCTCCATCCCGCTCCCACCCGTTCCCGCCCGCTCCTACCCGGTCCCGCCCGCTCCCGCTGTGAATGGTTTACCTGCTTGAACATCTTCTGATCTCTGTTAATGTTGGTTTCACCAACCTAAAGCTGTCACCTGTGAATGGTTTACCTGCCTGAACATCTTCTGCTCTCTGTTAATGTTGGTTTCACCAACCTAACACTTGTTGAGCCACATTGTCTCACATTCACACCTCTATTCTCTGACCTAACCCTATAAAAAAAAGCATATTAACACATGAGAAAAGAAATGTTTTTAACCTGGATTTAAAAATGTCTACATTTGTTGACAGTTTAACTCCCGCCCGCTCCCTCCCGCTTCTGCCCGCGGCAAAGTTCATATTTTTCGCTCCCGCCCGATCACTCCCACCCGCTCCCTCCCACTTCTGCCAGCGGCAAAGTTCATATTGCTCAATCCCGCTCGCTCCCTCCCGCTCCCGCTCGCTCCCGCTCGCTCCCTCCCGCTCCCGCTCAATTCCGCCCACTCCCTCCCGCTCCCGCTCACTCCCGCTTCTGCCCGCGGCAAAGTTCATATTTTTCGCTCCCGCCCGCTCCCTCCCACTTCTGCCAGCGGCAAAGTTCATATTGCTCAATCCCGCTCGCTCCCTCCCGCTCCCGCTCGCTCCCGCCCGCTCCCTCCCGCTCCCGCTCACTCCCATCCCGCTCCCTCCCGCTTCTGCCCGCGGCAAAGTTCATATTGCTCGCTCCAGCCCAATCCCTCCTGCTCCCGCTCGCTCCCGCCCGCTCCCGCCCGCTCCCTCCCACTTCTGCCCGCGGCAAAGTTCATATCGCTCGCTCCCGCCCGCTCCCGCCCGCTCCCTCCCGCTCCCGCTCGCTCCCACCCGCTCTCTCCCGCTTATGCCCGATCCCGCTCCTTCCAGCTCGCTCCCGCCCGCTCCCACCCGCTCCCGCCCGCTCCCTCCCAGTCCCGCTCCATCCCGCTCCCACCCGCTCCCGTTCACTCCCTCCCGGTCCTGCCCGCTCCCTCCCGCTTCCGCCAGCGGCAAAGTTCATACTTCTCGCTCCCTCCCAGTCCCGCTCGCTCCCGCCCACTCCCTCCCGCTCCCGCTCGCTCCCGCCCGCTCCCGCCCACTCACTCCCACCCGCTCCCTCCCACTTCTGCCAGCGGCAAAGTTCATATTGCTCAATCCCGCTCGCTCCCTCCCGCTCCCGCTCGCTCCCGCTCGCTCCCTCCCGCTCCCGCTCAATTCCGCCCACTCCCTCCCGCTCCCGCTCACTCCCGCTTCTGCCCGCGGCAAAGTTCATATTTTTCGCTCCCGCCCGCTCCCTCCCACTTCTGCCAGCGGCAAAGTTCATATTGCTCAATCCCGCTCGCTCCCTCCCGCTCCCGCTCGCTCCCGCCCGCTCCCTCCCGCTCCCGCTCACTCCCATCCCGCTCCCTCCCGCTTCTGCCCGCGGCAAAGTTCATATTGCTCGCTCCAGCCCAATCCCTCCTGCTCCCGCTCGCTCCCGCCCGCTCCCGCCCGCTCCCTCCCACTTCTGCCCGCGGCAAAGTTCATATCGCTCGCTCCCGCCCGCTCCCGCCCGCTCCCTCCCGCTCCCGCTCGCTCCCACCCGCTCTCTCCCGCTTATGCCCGATCCCGCTCCTTCCAGCTCGCTCCCGCCCGCTCCCACCCGCTCCCGCCCGCTCCCTCCCAGTCCCGCTCCATCCCGCTCCCACCCGCTCCCGTTCACTCCCTCCCGGTCCTGCCCGCTCCCTCCCGCTTCCGCCAGCGGCAAAGTTCATACTTCTCGCTCCCTCCCAGTCCCGCTCGCTCCCGCCCACTCCCTCCCGCTCCCGCTCGCTCCCGCCCGCTCCCGCCCACTCCCTCCCGCTTCTGCCCGCGGCAAAGTTCATACTGCTCGCTCCCTCCCGCTCCCGCCCGCTCCCTCCGGCTTCTGCCCGCTCCCTCCCGCTCCTGCCCGGTCCCGCTCCATCCCGCTCCCGCTCCCACCCGCTCCCGCCCGCTCCTACCCGGTCCCGCCCGCTCCCGCTCACTCCCACCCGCTCCCTCCCACTTCTGCCCAAAGCAAAGTTCATATTGCTCGCTCCCGCCCGCTCCCTCCCGCTCCCGCCCGCTCCATCCCGCTCCCGCTTGATTCAGCCCGCTCCCTCCCGCTCCCGCTCCCTCCCGCTCCCAATCACTCCCGCCCCCTCCCTCCCGCTCCCGCCCGCTCCCTCCCGCTTCTGCCCGCGGCAAAGTTCATATTGCTCGCTCCCACCCGCTCCCTCCCGCTTATTTCTGGTCCCGCTCGCTCCAGCTCGCTCCCGCCCGCTTCCGCCCACTCCCTCCCGCATCTGCCCGCGGCAAAGTTCATACTGCTCGCTCCCTCCCGCTCCCGCTCCCGCTCGCTCCCGCCCGCTCCCTCCCACTTCTGCCCGGTCCCGCTCGCTCCAGCTCGCTCCCGCCCACTCCCGCTCCCGCCCGCTCCCGCCCGCTCCCTCCCTCTTCTGCCCGTGGCAAAGTTCATACTGCCCATTCCCTCCCGCTCCTGCCCATCCCCGCCCGCTCCCCCCCGCACCTTCCTGCGGCAAAGTACATACTGCCCACTCCTTCCCGCTCCTGCCCGGTCCCGTTCACTCCCTCCCTCTTCTGCCCGCGGCAAAGTTCATACTGCTCTCTCCCTCCCGCTCCCGCCCGCTCCCTCCCGCTCCTGCCCGGTCCCGCTCACTCCCTCCCGCTCCCGCCCGCTCCCGCCCGCTCCATCCCGCTCCCGCTCCCACCCGCTCCCGCCCACTCCAGCTCGCTCCCTCTCCCGCCCGGTCCTGCCCGCTCCCTCCCGGTCCCGCTCCCACCCGCTCCCGCTCGCTCCCTCCCGTTCCCTCCCGCTCCTGCCCGCTCCCTCCCGCTCCCGCTGTGAATGGTTTACCTGCTTGAACATCTTCTGATCTCTGTTAATGTTGGTTTCACCAACCTAACACTTGTTGAGCCACATTGTCTCACATTCACACCTCTAATCTCTGACCTAACCCTATAAGACCCACGGATGCAAATTTACAACTTTTAACAATTCTCAGGACCACATTTACATACAATGAACAAAAATATGAACGCAAGTTTTCTTTTTGCTCCCATTTTCCATGAGCTAAACTTAAAGTCAAATGTATTTGTGTAGCACATTTCATGTACAATTGCTGGTTGTGGTATAATTACAAAACATGTCCTACGTCCTAACCCTAACCCCTAACCCCTATAAAGTTAATATTGCTCACTCCCACACGCTCCCGCCCGCTCCCGCTCGCTCCCGCCCGCTCCCTCCTGCTTCTGCCCGCGGCAAAGTTCATATTGCTCGCTCCCGCCCGCTCCCTCCCGCTTATTTCTGGTCCCGCTCGCTCCAGCTCGCTCCCGCCCGCTCCCTCCCGCTCCTGCCCGGTCCCGTTCACTCCCTCCCGCTCCCGCTCACTCCCGCCCACTCCCGCTCCCGCTCACTCCCGCCCGCTCCCTCCCACTTCTACCCGCGGCAAAGTTCATATTGCTCGCTCCCGCCCAATCCCTCCTGCTTCCGCTCGCTCCCGCCCGCTTCTGCCCGCGGCAAAGTTCATATTGCTCGCTCCCACCCGCTCCCGCTCCCGCCCGCTCCCTCCCACTTCTGCCTGCGGCAAAGTTCATATCGCTCGCTCCCTCCCGCTCCCGCTCGCTCCCGCCCGCTCCCTCCCGCTTCTGCCCGCGGCAAAGTTCATATTGCTCACTCCCACCCGCTCCCGCCCGCTCCCTGCCGCTTCTGCCCGCGGCAAAGTTCATATTGCTCGCTCCCGCCCGCTCCCTCCCGCTTCTGCCCGGTCCCGCTCGCTCCAGCTCACTCCCGCCCGCTCCCTCCCGCTCCTGCCCGGTCCCGTTCACTCCCTCCCGCTCGCTCCCGCCCACTCCATCCCGCTCCCGCTCCCGCTCACTCCCGCCCGCTCCCTCCCACTTCTGCCCGCGGCAAAGTTAATATTGCTCACTCCCACCCGCTCCCGCTCGCTCCCGAACCGCTCCCTCCCGCTCCCACCCGCTCCCTCCCGCTTCCGCCAGCTCCCTCCCGCTTCTGCCCGCGGCAAAGTTCATACTGCTCGCTCACTCCCGCTCGCTTCCGCTCGCTTCCGCCCGCTCCCTCCCACTTCTGCCCGCGGCAAAGTTCATATCGCTCGCTCCCTCCCGCTCCCACTCGCTCCCGCCCGCTCCCGCCCGCTCCCTCTCGCTTCTGCCCGTGGCAAAGTTAATATTGCTCACTCCCACCCACTCCCGCCCGCTCCCGCCCGCTCCCTCCTGCTTCTGCCCGCGGCAAAGTTCATATTGCTCGCTCCCGCCCGCTCCCTCCCGCTTATTTCTGGTCCCGCTCGCTCCAGCTCGCTCCCGCCCGCTCCCTCCCGCTCCTGCCCGGTCCCGTTCACTCCCTCCCGCTCCCGCTAGCTCCCGCCCGCTCCCTCCCGCTCCCGCTGTGAATGGTTTACCTGCTTGAACATCTTCTGCTCTCTGTTAATGTTGGTTTCACCAACCTAAAGCTGTCACCTGTGAATGGTTTACCTGCCTGAACATCTTCTGCTCTCTGTTAATGTTGGTTTCACCAACCTAACACTTGTTGAGCCACATTGTCTCACATTCACACCTCTATTCTCTGACCTAACCCTATAAGACCCACGGATGCAAATTTACAACTTTTAACAATTCTCAGGACCACATTTACATACAATGAACAAAAATATGAACGCAAGTTTTCTTTTTGCTCCCATTTTCCATGAGCTAAACTTAAAGTCAAATGTATTTGTGTAGCACATTTCATGTACATTTGCTGGTTGTGGTATAATTACAAAACATGTCCTACGTCCTAACCCTAACCCCTAACCCGTCTGATCCAATTTAGAAGTCAACCATCGGGGGTTATTCATTTATTTTATGAATTTTACGCCTTTTATTTATTTAAAACTGTAAAAGAAAGAAATGAAATAATAAAAATTAAATTAAAATTATTAAAACAAGCAACAGCCTGGATAAGTTAAAGATATCGTGCAGATTTCATGCACAAACACATGAGAAAATAAATGTTTTTAAACTGGATTTAAAAATGTCTACATTTGGTGACAGTTTAACTCCCGCTCGCTCCCGCCCGCTATCCGCTTCTGCCGGCGGCAAAGTTCATACTGCTCGCTCCCTCCCGCTCCGGCCCGCTCCCTCCCGCTTCTGCCCGCTCCCTCGCGCTCCTTCCCGGTCCCGCTCACTCCCTCCCGCTCCCGCCCGCTCCCGCCCGCTCTCTCCCGGTCCCGCTCCATCCCGCTCCCGCTCCCACCCGCTCCCGCCCGCTCCTACCCGGTCCCGCCCGCTCCCGCTGTGAATGGTTTACCTGCTTGAACATCTTCTGATCTCTGTTAATGTTGGTTTCACCAACCTAAAGCTGTCACCTGTGAATGGTTTACCTGCCTGAACATCTTCTGCTCTCTGTTAATGTTGGTTTCACCAACCTAACACTTGTTGAGCCACATTGTCTCACATTCACACCTCTATTCTCTGACCTAACCCTATAAAAAAAAGCATATTAACACATGAGAAAAGAAATGTTTTTAACCTGGATTTAAAAATGTCTACATTTGTTGACAGTTTAACTCCCGCCCGCTCCCTCCCGCTTCTGCCCGCGGCAAAGTTCATATTGCTCAATCCCGCTCGCTCCCTCCCGCTCCCGCTCAATTCCGCCCACTCCCTCCCGCTCCCGCTCACTCCCGCTTCTGCCCGCGGCAAAGTTCATATTTTTCGCTCCCGCCCGCTCACTCCCACCCGCTCCCTCCCACTTCTGCCAGCGGCAAAGTTCATATTGCTCAATCCCGCTCGCTCCCTCCCGCTCCCGCTCGCTCCCGCCCGCTCCCTCCCGCTCACTCCCATCCGCTCCCTCCCGCTTCTGCCCGCGGCAAAGTTCATATTGCTCGCTCCAGCCCAATCCCTCCTGCTCCCGCTCGCTCCCGCCCGCTCCCGCCCGCTCCCTCCCACTTCTGCCCGCGGCAAAGTTCATATCGCTCGCTCCCGCCCGCTCCCGCCCGCTCCCTCCCGCTCCCGCTCGCTCCCACCCGCTCTCTCCCGCTTATGCCCGATCCCGCTCGCTCCAGCTCGCTCCCGCCCGCTCCCACCCGCTCCCGCCCGCTCCCTCCCGGTCCCGCTCCATCCCGCTCCCACCCGCTCCCGCTCACTCCCTCCCGGTCCTGCCCGCTCCCTCCCGGTCCCGCTCCATCCCGCTCCCACCCGCTCCCGCTCGCTCCCTCCCGTTCCCTCCCGTTCCCTCCCGCTCCTGCCCGCTCCCTCCCGCTCCCGCTGTGAATGGTTTACCTGCTTGAACATCTTCTGATCTCTGTTAATGTTGGTTTCACCAACCTAAAGCTGTCACCTGTGAATGGTTTACCTGCCTGAACATCTTCTGATCTCTGTTAATGTTGGTTTCACCAACCTAACACTTGTTGAGCCACATTGTCTCACATTCACACCTCTATTCTCTGACCTAACCCTATAAAACCCACGCATGCAAATTTACAACTTTTAATAATTCTCAGGACCACATTTACATACAATGAACAAAAATATGAATGCAAGTTTTCTTTTTGCTCCCATTTTCCATGAGCTAAACTTAAAGTCAAATGTATTTGTGTCGCACATTTCATGTACATTTGCTGGTTGTGGTATAATTACAAAACATGTCCTACGTCCTAACCCTAACCCCTAACCCGTCTGATCCAATTCAGAAGTCAACCATCGGGGGTTATTCATTTATTTTATGAATTTTAAGCCTTTTATTTATTTAAAACTGTAAAAGAAAGAAATGAAATAATAAAAATTAAATTAAAATGATTAAAACAAGCAACAGTCTGGATAAGTTAAAGATATCGTGCAGATTTCATGCACAAACACATGATAAAAGAAATGTTTTTAACCTGGATTTAAAAATGTCTACATTTGTTGACAGTTTAACTCCCGCCCGCTCCCTCCCGCTTCTTCCCGCGGCAAAGGTCATATTGCTCGCTCCCGCCCACTCCCGCCCGCTCCCTCCTGCTCCCTCCCACTTCTGCCCGCGGAAAAGTTCATATTGCTCGCTCCCGCCCGCTCCCTCCCGCTTCTGCCCGGTCCCGCTCGCTCCCGCCCGCTCCCTCCCGCTTCTGCCCGCGGCAAAGTTCATATTGCTCGCTCCCGCCCGCTCCCTCCCGCTTCTGCCCGGTCCCGCTCGTTCCAGCTCGCTCCCGCCCGCTCCCTCCCGCTCCTGCCCGGTCCCGTTCACTCCCTCCCGCTTGCTCCCTCCCGCTCCCTCCCGCTCCCTCCCGCTCCCGCTCACTCCCGCCCGCTCCCTCCCACTTCTGCCCGCGACAAAGTTCATATTGCTCGCTCCCGCCCAATCCCTCCCGCTCCCGCTCGCTCCCGCCCGCTCCCGCCCACTCCCTCCCGCTTCTGCCCGCGGCAAAGTTCATGCTGCACGCTCCCTCCCGCTCCCGCCCGCTCCCTCCCGCTTCTGCCCGCTCCCTCCCGCTCCTGCCCGGTCCCGCTCACTCCCTCCCGCTCCCGCCCGCTCCCACCCGCTCTCTCCCGGTCCCGCTCCATCCCGCTCCCACCCGTTCCCGCCCGCTCCTACCCGGTCCCGCCCGCTCCCGCTGTGAATGGTTTACCTGCTTGAACATCTTCTGATCTCTGTTAATGTTGGTTTCACCAACCTAAAGCTGTCACCTGTGAATGGTTTACCTGCCTGAACATCTTCTGCTCTCTGTTAATGTTGGTTTCACCAACCTAACACTTGTTGAGCCACATTGTCTCACATTCACACCTCTATTCTCTGACCTAACCCTATAAAAAAAAGCATATTAACACATGAGAAAAGAAATGTTTTTAACCTGGATTTAAAAATGTCTACATTTGTTGACAGTTTAACTCCCGCCCGCTCCCTCCCGCTTCTGCCCGCGGCAAAGTTCATATTGCTCAATCCCGCTCGCTCCCTCCCGCTCCCGCTCAATTCCGCCCACTCCCTCCCGCTCCCGCTCACTCCCGCTTCTGCCCGCGGCAAAGTTCATATTTTTCGCTCCCGCCCGCTCACTCCCACCCGCTCCCTCCCACTTCTGCCAGCGGCAAAGTTCATATTGCTCAATCCCGCTCGCTCCCTCCCGCTCCCGCTCGCTCCCGCCCGCTCCCTCCCGCTCCCGCTCACTCCCATCCCGCTCCCTCCCGCTTCTGCCCGCGGCAAAGTTCATATTGCTCGCTCCAGCCCAATCCCTCCTGCTCCCGCTCGCTCCCGCCCGCTCCCGCCCGCTCCCTCCCACTTCTGCCCGCGGCAAAGTTCATATCGCTCGCTCCCGCCCGCTCCCGCCCGCTCCCTCCCGCTCCCGCTCGCTCCCACCCGCTCTCTCCCGCTTATGCCCGATCCCGCTCCTTCCAGCTCGCTCCCGCCCGCTCCCACCCGCTCCCGCCCGCTCCCTCCCAGTCCCGCTCCATCCCGCTCCCACCCGCTCCCGTTCACTCCCTCCCGGTCCTGCCCGCTCCCTCCCGCTTCCGCCAGCGGCAAAGTTCATACTTCTCGCTCCCTCCCAGTCCCGCTCGATCCCGCCCACTCCCTCCCGCTCCCGCTCGCTCCCGCCCGCTCCCGCCCACTCCCTCCCGCTTCTGCCCGCGGCAAAGTTCATACTGCTCGCTCCCTCCCGCTCCCGCCCGCTCCCTCCGGCTTCTGCCCGCTCCCTCCCGCTCCTGCCCGGTCCCGCTCCATCCCGCTCCCGCTCCCACCCGCTCCCGCCCGCTCCTACCCGGTCCCGCCCGCTCCCGCTCACTCCCACCCGCTCCCTCCCACTTCTGCCCAAAGCAAAGTTCATATTGCTCGCTCCCGCCCGCTCCCTCCCGCTCCCGCCCGCTCCATCCCGCTCCCGCTTGATTCAGCCCGCTCCCTCCCGCTCCCGCTCCCTCCCGCTCCCAATCACTCCCGCCCCCTCCCTCCCGCTCCCGCCCGCTCCCTCCCGCTTCTGCCCGCGGCAAAGTTCATATTGCTCGCTCCCACCCGCTCCCTCCCGCTTATTTCTGGTCCCGCTCGCTCCAGCTCGCTCCCGCCCGCTTCCGCCCACTCCCTCCCGCATCTGCCCGCGGCAAAGTTCATACTGCTCGCTCCCTCCCGCTCCCGCTCCCGCTCGCTCCCGCCCGCTCCCTCCCACTTCTGCCCGGTCCCGCTCGCTCCAGCTCGCTCCCGCCCACTCCCGCTCCCTTTCGCTCCCGCCCGCTCCCTCCCTCTTCTGCCCGTGGCAAAGTTCATACTGCCCATTCCCTCCCGCTCCTGCCCATCCCCGCCCGCTCCCCCCCGCTCCTTCCTGCGGCAAAGTACATACTGCCCACTCCTTCCCGCTCCTGCCCGGTCCCGTTCACTCCCTCCCTCTTCTGCCCGCGGCAAAGTTCATACTGCTCGCTCCCTCCCGCTCCCGCCCGCTCCCTCCCGCTCCTGCCCGGTCCCGCTCACTCCCTCCCGCTCCCGCCCGCTCCCGCCCGCTCCATCCCGCTCCCGCTCCCACCCGCTCCCGCCCACTCCAGCTCGCTCCCTCTCCCGCCCGGTCCTGCCCGCTCCCTCCCGGTCCCGCTCCCACCCGCTCCTGCTCGCTCCCTCCCGTTCCCTCCCGCTCCTGCCCGCTCCCTCCCGCTCCCGCTGTGAATGGTTTACCTGCTTGAACATCTTCTGATCTCTGTTAATGTTGGTTTCACCAACCTAACACTTGTTGAGCCACATTGTCTCACATTCACACCTCTAATCTCTGACCTAACCCTATAAGACCCACGGATGCAAATTTACAACTTTTAACAATTCTCAGGACCACATTTACATACAATGAACAAAAATATGAACGCAAGTTTTCTTTTTGCTCCCATTTTCCATGAGCTAAACTTAAAGTCAAATGTATTTGTGTAGCACATTTCATGTACAATTGCTGGTTGTGGTATAATTACAAAACATGTCCTACGTCCTAACCCTAACCCCTAACCCCTATAAAGTTAATATTGCTCACTCCCACACGCTCCCGCCCGCTCCCGCTCGCTCCCGCCCGCTCCCTCCTGCTTCTGCCCGCGGCAAAGTTCATATTGCTCGCTCCCGCCCGCTCCCTCCCGCTTATTTCTGGTCCCGCTCGCTCCAGCTCGCTCCCGCCCGCTCCCTCCCGCTCCTGCCCAGTCCCGTTCACTCCCTCCCGCTCCCGCTCACTCCCGCCCACTCCCGCTCCCGCTCACTCCCGCCCGCTCCCTCCCACTTCTACCCGCGGCAAAGTTCATATTGCTCGCTCCCGCCCAATCCCTCCTGCTTCCGCTCGCTCCCGCCCGCTTCTGCCCGCGGCAAAGTTCATATTGCTCGCTCCCACCCGCTCGCTTCCGCCCGCTCCCTCCCACTTCTGCCCGCGGCAAAGTTCATATCGCTCGATCCCTCCCGCTCCCACTCGCTCCCGCCCGCTCCCGCCCGCTCCCTCTCGCTTCTGCCCGTGGCAAAGTTAATATTGCTCACTCCCACCCACTCCCGCCCGCTCCCGCCCGCTCCCTCCTGCTTCTGCCCGCGGCAAAGTTCATATTGCTCGCTCCCGCCCGCTCCCTCCCGCTTATTTCTGGTCCCGCTCGCTCCAGCTCGCTCCCGCCCGCTCCCTCCCGCTCCTGCCCGGTCCCGTTCACTCCCTCCCGCTCCCGCTAGCTCCCGCCCGCTCCCTCCCGCTCCCGCTCGCTCCCGCCCGCTCCCTCCCACTTCTCTCCCCGGCAAAGTTCATATTGCTCGCTCCCGCTCCCACCCGCTCCCGCCCGCTCCTACCCGGTCCCGCCCGCTCCCGCTCACTCCCGCCCGCTCCCTCCCACTTCTGCCCAAAGCAAAGTTCATATTGCTCGCTCCCGCCCACTCCCTCCCGCTCCCGCCCGCTCCATCCCGCTCCCGCCCGCTCCCGCTTGATTCAGCCCGCTCCCTCCCGCTCCCGCTCCCGCTCACTCCCGCCCACTCCCTCCCGCTCCCGCCCGCTCCCTCCCGCTTCTTTCCGCGGCAAAGTTCATATTGCTCGCTCCCACCCGCTCCCGCCCTTTCCCGCTCGCTCCCGCCCGCTCCCTCCCGCTCCCGCCCGCTCCCTCCCGCTTCCGCCCACTCCCTCCCGCATCTGCCCGCGGCAAAGTTCATACTGCTCGCTCCCTCCCGCTCCCGCTCCCGCTCGCTCCTGCCCGCTCCCTCCCACTTCTGCCCGGTCCCGCTCGCTCCAGCTCGCTCCCGCCCACTCCCAGTCCCGCTCGCTCCCGCCCGCTCCCTCCCTCTTCTGCCCGTGGCAAAGTTCATACTGCCCACTCCCTCCCGCTCCTGCCCATCCCCGCCCGCTCCCCCCCGCTCCTTCCTGCGGCAAAGTACATACTGCCCACTCCTTCCCGCTCCCGCCAGCTCCCGCTCGATTCAGCCCGCTCCCTCCCGCTCCCTCCCGCTCCCGCTCAATCCCGCTTCTGCCCACAGCAAAGTTCATATTGCTCGCTCCCGCCCCCTCCCTCCCGCTCCCACCCGCTCCCACCCTTTCCCGCTCGCTCCCGCCCGCTCCCTCCCGCTTCTGCCCGCGGCAAAGTTCATATTGCTCGCTCCCACCCGCTCCTGCCCGTTCCGCTCGCTCTCGCTCGCTCCCGCCCGCTCTCGCTCGATCCCTCCTGCTCCCGCTCCCTCCCGCTTCTGCCCGCGGCAAAGTTCATATTGCTCAATCCCGCTCGCTCCCTCCCATTCCCGCTCGCTCCCTCCCGCTCCCGCTAGCTCCCGCCCGCTCCCTCCCGCTCCCGCTCGCTCCCGCCCGCTCCCTCCCACTTCTCTCCCCGGCAAAGTTCATATTGCTCGCTCCCGCTCCCACCCGCTCCCGCCCGCTCCTACCCGGTCCCGCCCGCTCCCGCTCACTCCCGCCCGCTCCCTCCCACTTCTGCCCAAAGCAAAGTTCATATTGCTCGCTCCCGCCCACTCCCTCCCGCTCCCGCCCGCTCCATCCCGCTCCCGCCCGCTCCCGCTTGATTCAGCCCGCTCCCTCCCGCTCCCGCTCCCGCTCACTCCCGCCCACTCCCTCCCGCTCCCGCCCGCTCCCTCCCGCTTCTTTCCGCGGCAAAGTTCATATTGCTCGCTCCCACCCGTTCCCGCCCTTTCCCGCTCGCTCCCGCCCACTCCCTCCCGCTCCCGCCCGCTCCCTCCCGCTTCCGCCCACTCCCTCCCGCATCTGCCCGCGGCAAAGTTCATACTGCTCGCTCCCTCCCGCTCCCGCTCCCGCTCCCGCTCCCGCTCCCGCTCCCGCTCCCGCTCCCGCTCCCGCTCCCGCTCCCGCTCCCGCTCGCTCCTGCCCGCTCCCTCCCACTTCTGCCCGGTCCCGCTCGCTCCAGCTCGCTCCCGCCCACTCCCGCTCCGCTCGCTCCCGCCCGCTCCCTCCCTCTTCTGCCCGTGGCAAAGTTCATACTGCCCACTCCCTCCCGCTCCTGCCCATCCCCGCCCGCTCCCCCCCGCTCCTTCCTGCGGCAAAGTACATACTGCCCACTCCTTCCCGCTCCCGCCAGCTCCCGCTCGATTCAGCCCGCTCCCTCCCGCTCCCACCCGCTCCCGCCCGCTCCTACCCGGTCCCGCCCGCTCCCGCTCACTCCCGCCCGCTCCCTCCCGCTTCTGCCCACAGCAAAGTTCATATTGCTCGCTCCCGCCCCCTCCCTCCCGCTCCCACCCGCTCCCACCCTTTCCCGCTCGCTCCCGCCCGCTCCCTCCCGCTTCTGCCCGCGGCAAAGTTCATATTGCTCGCTCCCACCCGCTCCTGCCCGTTCCGCTCGCTCTCGCTCGCTCCCGCCCGCTCTCGCTCGATCCCTCCTGCTCCCGCTCCCTCCCGCTTCTGCCCGCGGCAAAGTTCATATTGCTCAATCCCGCTCGCTCCCTCCCATTCCCGCTCGCTCCCTCCCGCTCCCGCTCACTCCCACCCGCTCCCTCCCGCTTCTGCCCGCGGCAAAGTTCATATTGCTCGCTCCAGCCCAATCCCTCCTGCTCCCGCTCGCTCCCGCCCGCTCCCTCCCGCTTCCGCCCGCGGCAAAGTTCATACTGCTCGTTCCCTCCCGTTCCCACTCCCGCTCAATCCCGCCCGCTCCCTCCCACTTCTGCCCGCGGCAAAGTTCATATCGCTCGCTCCCGCCCGCTCCCTACCGCTCCCGCTCGCTCCCACCCGCTCTCACCCGCTCCCGCCCGCTCCCGCCCTCTCCCTCCTGCTCCAGCCCACTCCCTCCCGCTTCTGCCGGCGGCAAAGTTCATACTGCTCGCTCCCTCCCGCTCCGGCCCGCTCCCTCCCGCTTCTGCCCGCTCCCTCGCGCTCCTTCCCGGTCCCGCTCACTCCCTCCCGCTCCCGCCCGCTCCCGCCCGCTCTCTCCCGGTCCCGCTCCATCCCGCTCCCGCTCCCACCCGCTCCCGCCCGCTCCTACCCGGTCCCGCCCGCTCCCGCTGTGAATGGTTTACCTGCTTGAACATCTTCTGATCTCTGTTAATGTTGGTTTCACCAACCTAAAGCTGTCACCTGTGAATGGTTTACCTGCCTGAACATCTTCTGATCTCTGTTAATGTTGGTTTCACCAACCTAACACTTGTTGAGCCACATTGTCTCACATTCACACCTCTATTCTCTGACCTAACCCTATAAAACCCACGTATGCAAATTTACAACTTTTAACAATTCTCAGGACCACATTTACATACAATGAACAAAAATATGAACGCAAGTTTTCTTTTTGCTCCCATTTTCCATGAGCTAAACTTAAAGTCAAATGTATTTGTGTAGCACATTTCATGTACAATTGCTGGTTGTGGTAAAATTACAAAACATATCATACGTCCTAACTCTAACCCCTAACCCGTCTGATCCAATTTAGAAGTCAACCATCGGGGGTTATTCATTTATTATATGAATTTTACGCCTTTTATTTATTTAAAACTGCTCCCTCCCGCTTCTGCCCGCGGCAAAGTTCATATTGCTCGCTCCCGCCCGCTCACTCCCACCCGCTCGCTCCCGCCCGCTCCCTCCCGCTTCCGCCAGCGAAAAAGTTCATACTGCTCGCTCCCTCCCGTTCCCGCTCCCGCTCGCTCCCGCCCGCTCCCTCCCACTTCTGCCCGCGGCAAAGTTCATATCGCTCGCTCCCGCCCGCTCCCTCCCGCTCCCGCTCGCTCCCACCCGCTCCCACCCGCTCTCTCCCGCTTCTGCCCGATCCCGCCCGCTCCAACCCGTCTGATCCAATTTAGAAGTCAACCATCGGGGGTTATTCATTTATTTTATGAATTTTACGCCTTTTATTTATTTAAAACTGCTCCCTCCCGATTCTGCCCGCGGCAAAGTTCATATTGCTCCCTCCCGCTTCTGCCCGCGGCAAAGTTCATATTGCTCAATCCCGCTCGCTCCCGCCCGCTCCCTCCCACTCCCGCCCGCTCCCTCCCGCTTCCGCCCACTCCCTCCCACTTCTGCCCGGTCCCCGCTCGCTCCAGCTCGCTCCCGCCCACTCCCGCCCCCGCTCGCTCCCGCCCGCTCCCTCCCTCTTCTGCCCGTGGCAAAGTTCATACTGCCCACTCCCTCCCGCTCCTGCCCATCCCCACCCGCTCCTTCCTGCGGCAAAGTACATACTGCCCACTCCCTCCCGCTCCTGCCCGGTCCCGTTCACTCCCTCCCTCTTCTGCCCGCGGCAAAGTTCATACTGCTCGCTTCCTCCCGCTCCCACCCGCTCACTCCCGCTTCTGCCTGCGGCAAAGTTCATACTGCTCGCTCCCTCCCGCTCCCGCCCGCTCCCTCCCGCTCCTGCCCGGTCCCGCTCACTCCCTCCCGCTCCAACCCGCTCCCGCCCGCTCCCGCCCGCTCCATCCCGCTCCCGCTCCCACCCGCTACCGCCCGCTCCAGCTCGCTCCAGCTCCCTCCCGCTCCCTCCCGCTCCCGCCCGCTCCCGCCCGCTCCCGCCCGCTCCCGCCCGCTCCATCCCATTCCGCTCCCACCCGCTCCCGCCCACTCCAGCTCGCTCCCGCTCCCGCCCGCTCCCGCCCGCTCCCGCCCGCTCCATCCCGCTCCCGCTCCCACCCGCTCCCGCCCGCTCCAGCTCGCTCCCGCCCGCTCCCGCTCCCACCCGCTCCCGCCCGCTCCAGCTCGCTCCCGCTCCCTCCCGCTCCCTCCCGCTCCCGCCCGCTCCCGCTGTGAATGCTTTACCTGCTTGAACATCTTCTGATCTCTGTTAATGTTGGTTTCACCAACCTAAAGCTGTCACCTGTGAATGGTTTACCTGCCTGAACATCTTCTGCTCTCTCTTAATGTTGGTTTCACCAACCTAACACTTGTTGAGCCACATTGTCTCACATTCACACCTCTAATCTCTGACCTAACCCTATAAGACCCACGGATGCAAATTTACAACTTTTAACAATTCTCAGGACCACATTTACATACAATGAACAAAAATATGAACGCAAGTTTTCTTTTTGCTCCCATTTTCCATGAGCTAAACTTAAAGTCAAATGTAAATTTAAATTAAAATTATTAAAACAAGCAACAGTCTGGATAAGTTAAAGATATCGTGCAGATTTCATGCACAAACACATGAGAAAAGAAATGCTTTTAACCTGGATTTAAAAATGTCTACATTTGGTGACAGTTTAACTCCCGCTCGCTCCCGCTCGCTCCCGCCCGCTCCCTCCCACTTCTACCCGCGGCAAAGTTCATATAGCTCACTCCCACCCTTTCCCGCTCACTTCTGCCAGCGGCAAAGTTCATATTGCTCAATCCCGGCCGCTCCCTCCCGCTCCCGCTCACTCCCGCCCGCTCCCTCCCGCACCCGCCCGCTCCCACTCGATTCCGCCCTCTCCCTCCCGCTCCCGCTCCCTCCCGCTTCTGCCCACAGCAAAGTTCATATTGCTCGCTCCCGCCCGCTCCCTCCCGCTTATTTCTGGTCCCGCTCGCTCCAGCTCGCTCCCGCCCGCTCCCTCCCGCTCCTGCCCGGTCCCGTTCACTCCCTCCCGCTCCCGCTCACTCCCGCCCACTCCCGCTCCCGCTCACTCCCGCCCGCTTCTGCCCGCGGCAAAGTTCATATTGCTCGCTCCCACCCGCTCCCGCTCCCGCTCGCTCCCGCCCGCTCCCTCCCACTTCTGCCTGCGGCAAAGTTCATATCGCTCGCTCCCTCCCGCTCCCGCTCGCTCCCGCCCGCTCCCTCCCGCTTCTGCCCGCGGCAAAGTTCATATTGCTCACTCCCACCCGCTCCCGCCCGCTCCCTGCCGCTTCTGCCCGCGGCAAAGTTCATATTGCTCGCTCCCGCCCGCTCCCTCCCGCTTCTGCCCGGTCCCGATCGCTCCAGCTCACTCCCGCCCGCTCCCTCCCGCTCCTGCCCGGTCCCGTTCACTCCCTCCCGCTCGCTCCCGCCCACTCCATCCCGCTCCCGCTCCCGCTCACTCCCGCCCGCTCCCTCCCACTTCTGCCCGCGGCAAAGTTAATATTGCTCACTCCCACCCGCTCCCGCTCGCTCCCGAACCGCTCCCTCCCGCTCCCACCCGCTCCCTCCCGCTTCCGCCAGCTCCCTCCCGCTTCTGCCCGCGGCAAAGTTCATACTGCTCGCTCACTCCCGCTCGCTTCCGCTCGCTTCCGCCCGCTCCCTCCCACTTCTGCCCGCGGCAAAGTTCATATCGCTCGCTCCCTCCCGCTCCCACTCGCTCCCCGCCCGCTCCCGCCCGCTCCCTCTCGCTTCTGCCCGTGGCAAAGTTAATATTGCTCACTCCCACCCACTCCCGCCCGCTCCCGCCCGCTCCCTCCTGCTTCTGCCCGCGGCAAAGTTCATATTGCTCGCTCCCGCCCGCTCCCTCCCGCTTATTTCTGGTCCCGCTCGCTCCAGCTCGCTCCCGCCCGCTCCCTCCCGCTCCTGCCCGGTCCCGTTCACTCCCTCCCGCTCCCGCTAGCTCCCGCCCGCTCCCTCCCGCTCCCGCTCGCTCCCGCCCGCTCCCTCCCACTTCTCTCCCCGGCAAAGTTCATATTGCTCGCTCCCGCTCCCACCCGCTCCCGCCCGCTCCTACCCGGTCCCGCCCGCTCCCGCCTACTCCCGCCCGCTCCCTCCCACTTCTGCCCAAAGCAAAGTTCATATTGCTCGCTCCCGCCCACTCCCTCCCGCTCCCGCCCGCTCCATCCCGCTCCATCCCGCTCCCGCTTGATTCAGCCCGCTCCCTCCCGCTCCCGCTCCCGCTCACTCCCGCCCGCTCCCTCCCGCTCCCGCCCGCTCCCTCCCGCTTCTTTCCGCGGCAAAGTTCATATTGCTCGCTCCCACCCGCTCCCGCCCTTTCCCGCTCGCTCCCGCCCGCTCCCTCCCGCTTCCGCCCACTCCCTCCCGCATCTGCCCGCGGCAAAGTTCATACTGCTCGCTCCCTCCCGCTCCCGCTCCCGCTCCCGCTCCCGCTCGCTCCTGCCCGCTCCCTCCCACTTCTGCCCGGTCCCGCTCGCTCCAGCTCGCTCCCGCCCACTCCCGCTCCCGCTCGCTCCCGCCCGCTCCCTCCCTCTTCTGCCCGTGGCAAAGTTCATACTGCCCACTCCCTCCCGCTCCTGCCCATCCCCGCCCGCTCCCCCCCGCTCCTTCCTGCGGCAAAGTACATACTGCCCACTCCTTCCCGCTCCCGCCAGCTCCCGCTCACTCCCGCTTCTGCCCACAGCAAAGTTCATATTGCTCGCTCCCGCCCCCTCCCTCCCGCTCCCACCCGCTCCCACCCTTTCCCGCCCGCTCCCTCCCGCTTCTGCCCGCGGCAAAGTTCATACTGCCCACTCCCTCCCGCTCCTGCCCATCCCCACCCGCTCCTTCCTGCGGCAAAGTACATACTGCCCACTCCCTCCCGCTCCTGCCCGGTCCCGTTCACTCCCTCCCTCTTCTGCCCGCGGCAAAGTTCATACTGCTCGCTTCCTCCCGCTCCCACCCGCTCACTCCCGCTTCTGCCTGCGGCAAAGTTCATATTGCTCGCTCCCGCCCCCTCCCTCCCGCTCCCACCCGCTCCCACCCTTTCCCGCTCGCTCCCGCCCGCTCCCTCCCTCTTCTGCCCGTGGCAAAGTTCATACTGCCCACTCCCTCCCGCTCCTGCCCATCCCCACCCGCTCCCCCCCCGCTCCTTCCTGCGGCAAAGTACATACTGCCCACTCCCTCCCGCTCCTGCCCGGTCCCGTTCACTCCCTCCCTCTTCTGCCCGCGGCAAAGTTCATACTGCTCGCTTCCTCCCGCTCCCACCCGCTCCCTCCCGCTTCTGCCTGCGGCAAAGTTCATACTGCTCGCTCCCTCCCGCTCCCGCCCGCTCCCTCCCGCTCCTGCCCGGTCCCGCTCACTCCCTCCCGCTCCAACCCGCTCCCGCCCGCTCCCGCCCGCTCCATCCCGCTCCCGCTCGCTCCCGCCTGCTCCCTCCCACTTCTGCCCGCGGCAAAGTTCATATCACTCACTCCCACCCGCTCCCGCTCGCTTCCGCCCGCTCCCTCCCGCTCCCGCTCACTCCCGCCCGCTCCCTCCCGCTCCCGCCCGCTCCCGCTCGCTCCATCCCGCTCCCTCCCGCTCCCGCTCACTCCCGCCCGCTCCCTCCTGCTTCTGCCCGCGGCAAAGTTCATATCGCTCACTCCCACCCGCTCCCGCCCGCTATCCGCTTCAGCCCGCGGCAAAGTTCATACTGCTCGCTCCCGCACGCTCCCACCCGCTCCCGCCCGCTCCCGCCCTCTCCCTCCTGCTCCAGCCCACTCCCTCCCGCTTCTGCCCGTGGCAAAGTTCATATTGCTCGCTCCCACCCGCTCCCGCCCACTCCCGCTCCCTTTCGCTCCCGCCCGCTCCCTCCCTCTTCTGCCCGTGGCAAAGTTCATACTGCCCACTCCCTCCCGCTCCTGCCCATCCCCGCCCGCTCCCCCCCGCTCCTTCCTGCGGCAAAGTACATACTGCCCACTCCTTCCCGCTCCTGCCCGGTCCCGTTCACTCCCTCCCGCTCCCTCCCGTTCCCTCCCGCTCCTGCCCGCTCCCTCCCGCTCCCGCTGTGAATGGTTTACCTGCTTGAACATCTTCTGCTCTCTGTTAATGTTGGTTTCACCAACCTAAAGCTGTCACCTGTGAATGGTTTACCTGCCTGAACATCTTCTGCTCTCTGTTAATGTTGGTTTCACCAACCTAACACTTGTTGAGCCACATTGTCTCACATTCACACCTCTATTCTCTGACCTAACCCTATAAGACCCACGGATGCAAATTTACAACTTTTAACAATTCTCAGGACCACATTTACATACAATGAACAAAAATATGAACGCAAGTTTTCTTTTTGCTCCCATTTTCCATGAGCTAAACTTAAAGTCAAATGTATTTGTGTAGCACATTTCATGTACATTTGCTGGTTGTGGTATAATTACAAAACATGTCCTACGTCCTAACCCTAACCCCTAACCCGTCTGATCCAATTTAGAAGTCAACCATCGGGGGTTATTCATTTATTTTATGAATTTTACGCCTTTTATTTATTTAAAACTGTAAAAGAAAGAAATGAAATAATAAAAATTAAATTAAAATTATTAAAACAAGCAACAGCCTGGATAAGTTAAAGATATCGTGCAGATTTCATGCACAAACACATGAGAAAATAAATGTTTTTAACCTGGATTTAAAAATGTCTACATTTGGTGACAGTTTAACTCCCGCTCGCTCCCGCCCGCTCTCCTCTTCTGCCGGCGGCAAAGTTCATACTGCTCGCTCCCTCCCGCTCCGGCCCGCTCCCTCCCGCTTCTGCCCGCTCCCTCGCGCTCCTTCCCGGTCCCGCTCACTCCCTCCCGCTCCCGCCCGCTCCCGCCCGCTCTCTCCCGGTCCCGCTCCATCCCGCTCCCCGCTCCCACCCGCTCCCGCCCGCTCCTACCCGGTCCCGCCCGCTCCCGCTGTGAATGGTTTACCTGCTTGAACATCTTCTGATCTCTGTTAATGTTGGTTTCACCAACCTAAAGCTGTCACCTGTGAATGGTTTACCTGCCTGAACATCTTCTGATCTCTGTTAATGTTGGTTTCACCAAACTAACACTTGTTGAGCCACATTGTCTCACATTCACACCTCTATTCTCTGACCTAACCCTATAAAACCCACGTATGCAAATTTACAACTTTTAACAATTCTCAGGACCACATTTACATACAATGAACAAAAATATGAACGCAAGTTTTCTTTTTGCTCCCATTTTCCAAGAGCTAAACTTAAAGTCAAATGTATTTGTGTAGCACATTTCATGTACAATTGCTGGTTGTGGTAAAATTACAAAACATATCATACGTCCTAACTCTAACCCCTAACCCGTCTGATCCAATTTAGAAGTCAACCATCGGGGGTTATTCATTTATTATATGAATTTTACGCCTTTTATTTATTTAAAACTGCTCCCTCCCGCTTCTGCCCGCGGCAAAGTTCATATTGCTCGCTCCCGCCCGCTCACTCCCACCCGCTCGCTCCCGCCCGCTCCCTCCCGCTTCCGCCAGCGAAAAAGTTCATACTGCTCGCTCCCTCCCGTTCCCGCTCCCGCTCGCTCCCGCCCGCTCCCTCCCACTTCTGCCCGCGGCAAAGTTCATATCGCTCGCTCCCGCCCGCTCCCTCCCGCTCCCGCTTGCTCCCACCCGCTCCCACCCGCTCTCTCCCGCTTCTGCCCGATCCCGCCCGCTCCAACCCGTCTGATCCAATTTAGAAGTCAACCATCGGGGGTTATTCATTTATTTTATGAATTTTACGCCTTTTATTTATTTAAAACTGCTCCCTCCCGATTCTGCCCGCGGCAAAGTTCATATTGCTCCCTCCCGCTTCTGCCCGCGGCAAAGTTCATATTGCTCAATCCCGCTCGCTCCCGCCCGCTCCCTTCCACTCCCGCCCGCTCCCTCCCGCTTCCGCCCACTCCCTCCCACTTCTGCCCGGTCCCGCTCGCTCCAGCTCGCTCCCGCCCACTCCCGCTCCCGCTCGCTCCCGCCCGCTCCCTCCCTCTTCTGCCCGTGGCAAAGTTCATACTGCCCACTCCCTCCCGCTCCTGCCCATCCCCACCCGCTCCCCCCCGCTCCTTCCTGCGGCAAAGTACATACTGCCCACTCCCTCCCGCTCCCGCCCGGTCCCGTTCACTCCCTCCCTCTTCTGCCACATTTACATACAATGAACAAAAACAAAAATATGAACGCAAGTTTTCTTTTTGCTCCCATTTTCCATGAGCTAAACTTAAAGTCAAATGTAAATTTAAATTAAAATTATTAAAACAAGCAACAGTCTGGATAAGTTAAAGATATCGTGCAGATTTCATGCACAAACACATGAGAAAAGAAATGCTTTTAACCTGGATTTAAAAATGTCTACATTTGGTGACAGTTTAACTCCCGCTCGCTCCCGCTCGCTCCCGCCCGCTCCCTCCCACTTCTACCCGCGGCAAAGTTCATATAGCTCACTCCCACCCTTTCCCGCTCACTTCTGCCAGCGGCAAAGTTCATATTGCTCAATCCCGGCCGCTCCCTCCCGCTCCCGCTCGCTCCCGCCCGCTCCCTCCCGCACCCGCCCGCTCCCACTCGATTCCGCCCTCTCCCTCCCGCTCCCGCTCCCTCCTGCTTCTGCCCGCGGTAAAGTTCATATTGCTCAATCCCGCTCGCTCCTTCCCGCTCCCGCTCGCTTCCGCCCACTCCCTCCCGCTCCCGCTCACTCCTGCCCGCTCCCTCCCGCTTCTGCCCGCGGCAAAGTTCATATTGCTCGCTCCCGCCCGCTCACTCCCACCCACTCCCTCCCGCTTCTGCCCGCGGCAAAGTTCATATTGCTCAATCCCGCTCGCTCCCTCCCGCTCCCGCTCGCTCCCGCCCGCTCCCTCCCGCTCCCGCTCACTCCCACCCGCTCCCTCCCGCTTCTGCCCGCGGCAAAGTTCATATTGCTCGCTCCAGCCCGCTCCCTCCCGCTCCCGCCCGCTCCCTCCCACTTCCGCCCACGGCAAAGTTCATACTGCTCGCTTCCTCCCGCTCCCATCCGCTCCCTCCCACTTCCGCCCGCGGCAAAGTTCATATTGCTCGCTCCCACCCGCTCCCGCTCGCTCCCGCCCGTTCCGCTCGCTCCCGCCTGCTCTAGCTCGCTCCCTCCTGCTCCTGCTCCCTCCCGCTTCTGCCCGCGGCAACGTTCATATTGTTCAATCCCGCTCGGTCCCTTCCGCTCCCACTCGCTTCCGCCCACTCCCTCCCGCTCCCGCTCACTCCCGCCCGCTCCCTCCCGCTCCCGCCCTCTCCCGCTCGCTCCATCCCACTCCCTCCCGCTCCCGCTCACTCCCGCCCGCTCCCTCCCACTTCTGCCCAAAGCAAAGTTCATATTGCTCGCTCCCGCCCGCCCGCTCCCTCCCGCTCCCGCCCGCTCCATCCCGCTCCCGCCCGCTCCCGCTCGATTCAGCCCGCTCCCTCCCGCTCCCGCTCCCTCCCGCTCCCGCTCACTCCCGCCCACTCCCTCCCGCTTCTGCCCACAGCAGAGTTCATATTGTTCGCATCCGCCCCCTCCCTCCCGCTCCCGTCCGCTCCCTCCCGCTTCTGCTCGCGGCAAAGTTCATATTGCTCGCTCCCACCCGCTCCCGCCCTTTCCCGCTCGCTCCCGCCCGCTCCCTCCCACTCCCGCCCGCTCCCTCCCGCTTCCGCCCACTCCCTCCCACTTCTGCCCGGTCCCGCTCGCTCCAGCTCGCTCCCGCCCACTCCCGCTCCCGCTCGCTCCCGCCCGCTCCCTCCCTCTTCTGCCCGTGGCAAAGTTCATACTGCCCACTCCCTCCCGCTCCTGCCCATCCCCACCCGCTCCCCCCCGCTCCTTCCTGCGGCAAAGTACATACTGCCCACTCCCTCCCGCTCCTGCCCGGTCCCGTTCACTCCCTCCCTCTTCTGCCCGCGGCAAAGTTCATACTGCTCGCTTCCTCCCGCTCCCACCCGCTCCCTCCCGCTTCTGCCTGCGGCAAAGTTCATACTGCTCGCTCCCTCCCGCTACCGCCCACTCCCTCCCGCTCCTGCCCGGTCCCGCTCACTCCCTCCCGCTCCCGCCCGCTCCCGCCCGCTCCCGCCCGCTCCCGCCCGCTCCCGCCCGCTCCCGCTCCCACTCGCTCCCGCCCGCTCCAGCTCGCTCCAGCTCCCTCCCGCTCCCTCCCGCTCCCGCTCCCACCCGCTCCCGCCCGCTCCATCCCGCTCCCACCCGCTCCCGCACGCTCCCGCACGCTCCCTCCCGCTTCTGCCCGGTCCCGCTCGCTCCAGCTCGCTCCCGCCCACTCCCTCTCCCGCTTGCTCCCGCCCTCTCCCTCCCTCTTCTGCCCGTGGCAAAGTTCATACTGCCCACTCCCTCCCGCTCCTGCCCAGTCCCGTTCACTCCCTCCCGCTCCCGCCCGCTCCCTCCCTCCCACATTTCATGTACATTTGCTGGTTGTGGTATAATTACAAAACATGTCCTACGTCCTAACCCTAACCCCTAACCCGTCTGATCCAATTTAGAAGTCAACCATCGGGGGTTATTCATTTATTTTATGAATTTTAAGACTTTTATTTATTTAAAACTGTAAAAGAAAGAAATGAAATAATAAAAATTATATTAAAATTATTAAAACAAGCAACAGCCTGGATAAGTTAAAGATATCGTGCAGATTTCATGCACAAACACATGAGAAAATAAATGTTTTTAACCTGGATTTAAAAATGTCTACATTTGGTGTCAGTTTAACTCCCGCTCGCTCCCGCCCGCTATCCGCTTCTGCCGGCGGCAAAGTTCATACTGCTCGCTCCCTCCCGCTCCGGCCCGCTCCCTCCCGCTTCTGCCCGCTCCCTCCCGCTCCTTCCCGGTCCCGCTCACTCCCTCCCGCTCCCGCCAGCTCCCGCCCGCTCTCTACCGGTCCCGCTCCATCCCGCTCCCGCTCCCACCCGCTCCCGCCCGCTCCCCCCCGCTCCTTCCTGCGGCAAAGTACATACTGCCCACTCCCTCCCGCTCCTGCCCGGTCCCGTTCACTCCCTCCCTCTTCTGCCCGCGGCAAAGTTCATACTGCTCGCTTCCTCCCGCTCCCACCCGCTCCCTCCCGCTTCTGCCTGCGGCAAAGTTCATACTGCTCGCTCCCTCCCGCTCCCGCCCGCTCCCTCCCGCTCCTGCCCGGTCCCGCTCACTCCCTCCCGCTCCAACCCGCTCCCGCCCGCTCCCGCCCGCTCCATCCCGCTCCCGCTCCCACCCGCTACCCGCCCGCTCCAGCTCGCTCCAGCTCCCTCCCGCTCCCTCCCGCTCCCGCCCGCTCCCGCCCGCTCCAGCTCGCTCCCGCTCGCTCCCGCTCCCTCCCGCTCCCGCCCGCTCCCGCCCGCTCCATCCCACTCCCGCTCCCACCCGCTCCCGCCCGCTCCAGCTCGCTCCCGCTCCCGCCCGCTCCCGCCCGCTCCATCCCGCTCCCGCTCCCACCCGCTCCCGCCCGCTCCAGCTCGCTCCCGCCCGCTCCCGCTCCCACCCGCTCCCGCCCGCTCCAGCTCGCTCCCGCCCGCTCCCGCTGTGAATGGTTTACCTGCTTGAACATCTTCTGATCTCTGTTAATGTTGGTTTCACCAACCTAAAGCTGTCACCTGTGAATGGTTTACCTGCCTGAACATCTTCTGCTCTCTCTTAATGTTGGTTTCACCAACCTAACACTTGTTGAGCCACATTGTCTCACATTCACACCTCTAATCTCTGACCTAACCCTATAAGACCCACGGATGCAAATTTACAACTTTTAACAATTCTCAGGACCACATTTACATACAATGAACAAAAATATGAACGCAAGTTTTCTTTTTGCTCCCATTTTCCATGAGCTAAACTTAAAGTCAAATGTAAATTTAAATTAAAATTATTAAAACAAGCAACAGTCTGGATAAGTTAAAGATATCGTGCAGATTTCATGCACAAACACATGAGAAAAGAAATGCTTTTAACCTGGATTTAAAAATGTCTACATTTGGTGACAGTTTAACTCCCGCTCGCTCCCGCTCGCTCCCGCCCGCTCCCTCCCACTTCTACCCGCGGCAAAGTTCATATAGCTCACTCCCACCCTTTCCCGCTCACTTCTGCCAGCGGCAAAGTTCATATTGCTCAATCCCGGCCGCTCCCTCCCGCTCCCGCTCGCTCCCGCCCGCTCCCTCCCGCACCCGCCCGCTCCCACTCGCTCCCGCCCCCTCCCTCCCGCTCCCGCCCGCTCCTTCCCGCTTCTGCCCGCGGCAAAGTTCATATTGCTCGCTCCCACCCGCTCCCGCTCCATCCCGCTCCCACCCGCTTCTGCCTGCGGCAAAGTTCATACTGCTCGCTCCCTCCCGCTCCCGCCCGCTCCCTCCCGCTCCTGCCCGGTCCCGCTCACTCCCTCCCGCTCCAACCCGCTCCCGCCCGCTCCCGCCCGCTCCATCCCGCTCCCGCTCCCACCCGCTACCGCCCGCTCCAGCTCGCTCCAGCTCCCTCCCGCTCCCTCCCGCTCCCGCCCGCTCCCGCCCGCTCCAGCTCGCTCCCGCTCGCTCCCGCTCCCTCCCGCTCCCGCCCGCTCCCGCCCGCTCCATCCCACTCCCGCTCCCACCCGCTCCCGCCCGCTCCAGCTCGCTCCCGCTCCCGCCCGCTCCGCCCGCTCCATCCCGCTCCCGCTCCCACCCGCTCCCGCCCGCTCCAGCTCGCTCCCGCCCGCTCCCGCTCCCACCCGCTCCCGCCCGCTCCAGCTCGCTCCCGCCCGCTCCCGCTGTGAATGGTTTACCTGCTTGAACATCTTCTGATCTCTGTTAATGTTGGTTTCACCAACCTAAAGCTGTCACCTGTGAATGGTTTACCTGCCTGAACATCTTCTGCTCTCTCTTAATGTTGGTTTCACCAACCTAACACTTGTTGAGCCACATTGTCTCACATTCACACCTCTAATCTCTGACCTAACCCTATAAGACCCACGGATGCAAATTTACAACTTTTAACAATTCTCAGGACCACATTTACATACAATGAACAAAAATATGAACGCAAGTTTTCTTTTTGCTCCCATTTTCCATGAGCTAAACTTAAAGTCAAATGTAAATTTAAATTAAAATTATTAAAACAAGCAACAGTCTGGATAAGTTAAAGATATCGTGCAGATTTCATGCACAAACACATGAGAAAAGAAATGCTTTTAACCTGGATTTAAAAATGTCTACATTTGGTGACAGTTTAACTCCCGCTCGCTCCCGCTCGCTCCCGCCCGCTCCCTCCCACTTCTACCCGCGGCAAAGTTCATATAGCTCACTCCCACCCTTTCCCGCTCACTTCTGCCAGCGGCAAAGTTCATATTGCTCAATCCCGGCCGCTCCCTCCCGCTCCCGCTCGCTCCCGCCCGCTCCCTCCCGCACCCGCCCGCTCCCACTCGCTCCCGCCCCCTCCCTCCCGCTCCCGCCCGCTCCTTCCCGCTTCTGCCCGCGGCAAAGTTCATATTGCTCGCTCCCACCCGCTCCCGCTCCATCCCGCTCCCACCCGCTCCCGCCCGCTCCTACCCGGTCCCGCCCGCTCCCGCTGTGAATGGTTTACCTGCTTGAACATCTTCTGATCTCTGTTAATGTTGGTTTCACCAACCTAAAGCTGTCACCTGTGAATGGTTTACCTGCTTGAACATCTTCTGCTCTCTGTTAATGTTGGTTTCACCAACCTAACACTTGTTGAGCCACATTGTCTCACATTCACACCTCTATTCTCTGACCTAACCCTATAAGACCCACGGATGCAAATTTACAACTTTTAACAATTCTCAGGACCACATTTACATACAATGAACAAAAATATGAACGCAAGTTTTCTTTTTGCTCCCATTTTCCATGAGCTAAACTTAAAGTCAAATGTATTTGTGTAGCACATTTCATGTACATTTGCTGGTTGTGGTATAATTACAAAACATGTCCTACGTCCTAACCCTAACCCCTAACCCGTCTGATCCAATTTAGAAGTCAACCATCGGGGGTTATTCATTTATTTTATGAATTTTAAGACTTTTATTTATTTAAAACTGTAAAAGAAAGAAATGAAATAATAAAAATTATATTAAAATTATTAAAACAAGCAACAGCCTGGATAAGTTAAAGATATCGTGCAGATTTCATGCACAAACACATGAGAAAATAAATGTTTTTAACCTGGATTTAAAAATGTCTACATTTGGTGTCAGTTTAACTCCCGCTCGCTCCCGCCCGCTATCCGCTTCTGCCGGCGGCAAAGTTCATACTGCTCGCTCCCTCCCGCTCCGGCCCGCTCCCTCCCGCTTCTGCCCGCTCCCTCCCGCTCCTTCCCGGTCCCGCTCACTCCCTCCCGCTCCCGCCAGCTCCCGCCCGCTCTCTACCGGTCCCGCTCCATCCCGCTCCCGCTCCCACCCGCTCCCGCCCGCTCCCCCCCGCTCCTTCCTGCGGCAAAGTACATACTGCCCACTCCCTCCCGCTCCTGCCCGGTCCCGTTCACTCCCTCCCTCTTCTGCCCGCGGCAAAGTTCATACTGCTCGCTTCCTCCCGCTCCCACCCGCTCCCTCCCGCTTCTGCCTGCGGCAAAGTTCATACTGCTCGCTCCCTCCCGCTCCCGCCCGCTCCCTCCCGCTCCTGCCCGGTCCCGCTCACTCCCACCCGCTCCCGCCCTTTCCCGCTCGCTCCCGCCCGCTCCCTACCGCTCCCGCCCGCTCCCTCCCGCTCCCGCTCACTCCCGCCCACTCCCGCTCGCTCCCGCCCGCTCCCTCCCACATATGCCCGCGGCAAAGGTCATATTGCTCGCTCCCGCCCGCTCCCGCCCGCTCTCGATCGCTCCCTCCCGCTCCCGCTCGCTCCCGCCTGCTCCCTCCCACTTCTGCCCGCGGCAAAGTTCATATCGCTCACTCCCACTCGCTCCCGCTCGCTTCCGCCCGCTCCCTCCCGCTCCCGCTCACTCCCGCCCACTCCCTCCCGCTCCCGCTCGCTCCATCCCGCTCCCTCCCGCTTCTGCCCACAGCAAAGTTCATATTGCTCGCTCCCGCCCGCTCCCTCCCGCTCCCGCTCGCTCCCGCCCGCTCCATCCCGCTCCCGCTCGATTCAGCCCGCTCCCTCCCGCTCCCGCTCACTCCCGCCCGCTCCCTCCCGCTTCTGCCCACAGCAAAGTTCATATTG
Source organism: Leuresthes tenuis (assembly GCA_036924055.1). Taxonomy (NCBI): domain Eukaryota; kingdom Metazoa; phylum Chordata; class Actinopteri; order Atheriniformes; family Atherinopsidae; genus Leuresthes; species Leuresthes tenuis. The sequence continues at coordinate 2,133,358 of JAVGWW010000016.1, forward strand.
CTCGCTCCCGCCCCCTCCCTCCCGCTCCCGCCCGCTCCTTCCCGCTTCTGCCCGCGGCAAAGTTCATATTGCTCGCTCCCACCCGCTCCCGCCCTTTCCCGCTCGCTCCCGCCCGCTCCCTACCGCTCCCGCCCTCTCCCTCCCGCTCCCGCTCACTCCCGCCCACTCCCGCTCGCTCCCGCCCGCTCCCTCCCACATATGCCCACGGCAAAGGTCATATTGCTCGCTCCCGCCCGCTCCCGCCCGCTCTCGATCGCTCCCTCCTGCTCCCGCTCGCTCCCGCCCTATCCCTCCCGCTTCTGCCCGCGGCAAAGTTCATATTGCTCGCTCCCACCCGCTCCCGCTCGCTCCCTCCCGCTCTCGTTCACTCCCTCCTGCTACCGCTCCCTCCTGCTTCTGCCCGCGGTAAAGTTCATATTGCTCAATCCCGCTCGCTCCTTCCCGCTCCCGCTCGCTTCCGCCCACTCCCTCCCGCTCCCGCTCACTCCTGCCCGCTCCCTCCCGCTTCTGCCCGCGGCAAAGTTCATATTGCTCGCTCCCGCCCGCTCACTCCCACCCACTCCCTCCCGCTTCTGCCCGCGGCAAAGTTCATATTGCTCAATCCCGCTCGCTCCCTCCCGCTCCCGCTCGCTCCCGCCCGCTCCGTCCCGCTCCCGCTCACTCCCACCCGCTTCTGCCCGCGGCAAAGTTCATATTGCTCGCTCCAGCCCAATCCCTCCTGCTCCCGCTCGCTCCCGCCCGCTCCCTCCCACTTCCGCCCGCGGCAAAGTTCATACTGCTCGCTTCCTCCCGCTCCCACCCGCTCCCTCCCACTTCCGCCCGCGGCAAAGTTCATATTGCTCGCTCCCACCCGCTCCCGCTCGCTCCCGCCCGTTCCGCTCGCTCCCGCCTGCTCTAGCTCGCTCCCTCCTGCTCCTGCTCCCTCCCGCTTCTGCCCGCGGCAACGTTCATATTGTTCAATCCCGCTTGGTCCCTCCCGCTCCCACTCGCTTCCGCCCACTCCCTCCCGCTCCCGCTCACTCCCGCCCGCTCCCTCCCGCTCCCGCCCTCTCCCGCTCGCTCCATCCCACTCCCTCCCGCTCCCGCTCACTCCCACTTCTGCCCAAAGCAAAGTTCATATTGCTCGCTCCCGCCCGCCCGCTCCCTCCCGCTCCCTCCCGCTCCATCCAGCTCCCGCCCGCTCCCGCTCGATTCAGCCCGCTCCCTCCCGCTCCAACTCCCTCCCGCTCCCGCTCACTCCCGCCCACTCCCTCCCGCTTCTGCCCACAGCAAAGTTCATATTGTTCGCATCCGCCCCCTCCCTCCCGCTCCCGTCCGCTCCCTCCCGCTTCTGCCCGCGGCAAAGTTCATATTGCTCGCTCCCACCCGCTCCCGCCCTTTCCCGCTCGCTCCCGCCCGCTCCCTCCCACTCCCGCCCGCTCCCTCCCGCTTCCGCCCACTCCCTCCCACTTCTGCCCGGTCCCGCTCGCTCCAGCTCGCTCCCGCCCACTCCCGCTCCCGCTCGCTCCCGCCCGCTCCCTCCCTCTTCTGCCCGTGGCAAAGTTCATACTGCCCACTCCCTCCCGCTCCTGCCCATCCCCACCCGCTCCCCCCCGCTCCTTCCTGCGGCAAAGTACATACTGCCCACTCCCTCCCGCTCCTGCCCGGTCCCGTTCACTCCCTCCCTCTTCTGCCCGCGGCAAAGTTCATACTGCTCGCTTCCTCCCGCTCCCACCCGCTCCCTCCCGCTTCTGCCTGCGGCAAAGTTCATACTGCTCGCTCCCTCCCGCTCCCGCCCGCTTCCTCCCGCTCCCACCCGCTCCCTCCCGCTTCTGCCTGCGGCAAAGTTCATACTGCTCGCTCCCGCCCGCTCCCGCCCGCTCCCTCCCGCTCCTGCCCGGTCCCGCTCACTCCCTCCCGCTCCAACCCGCTCCCGCCCGCTCCCGCCCGCTCCATCCCGCTCCCGCTCCCACTCGTTCCCGCCCGCTCCAGCTCGCTCCAGCTCCCTCCCGCTCCCTCCCGCTCCCGCCCGTTCCATCCCGCTCCCGCTCCCACCCGCTCCCGCCCGCTCCATCCCGCTCCCGCTCCCACCCGCTCCCGCACGCTCCCGCACGCTCCCTCCCGCTTCTGCCCGGTCCCGCTCGCTCCAGCTCGCTCCCGCCCACTCCCTCTCCCGCTTGCTCCCGCCCGCTCCCTCCCTCTTCTGCCCGTGGCAAAGTTCATACTGCCCACTCCCTCCCGCTCCTGTCCAGTCCCGTTCACTCCCTCCCGCTCCCGCCCGCTCCCGCCCGCTCCCTCCCACTTCTGCCCAAAGCAAAGTTCATATTGCTCGCTCCCGCCCGCCCGCTCCCTCCCGCTCCCTCCCGCTCCATCCAGCTCCCGCCCGCTCCCGCTCGATTCAGCCCGCTCCCTCCCGCTCCAACTCCCTCCCGCTCCCGCTCACTCCCGCCCACTCCCTCCCGCTTCTGCCCACAGCAAAGTTCATATTGTTCGCATCCGCCCCCTCCCTCCCGCTCCCGTCCGCTCCCTCCCGCTTCTGCCCGCGGCAAAGTTCATATTGCTCGCTCCCACCCGCTCCCGCCCTTTCCCGCTCGCTCCCGCCCGCTCCCTCCCACTCCCGCCCGCTCCCTCCCGCTTCCGCCCACTCCCTCCCACTTCTGCCCGGTCCCGCTCGCTCCAGCTCGCTCCCGCCCACTCCCGCTCCCGCTCGCTCCCGCCCGCTCCCTCCCTCTTCTGCCCGTGGCAAAGTTCATACTGCCCACTCCCTCCCGCTCCTGCCCATCCCCACCCGCTCCCCCCCGCTCCTTCCTGCGGCAAAGTACATACTGCCCACTCCCTCCCGCTCCTGCCCGGTCCCGTTCACTCCCTCCCTCTTCTGCCCGCGGCAAAGTTCATACTGCTCGCTTCCTCCCGCTCCCACCCGCTCCCTCCCGCTTCTGCCTGCGGCAAAGTTCATACTGCTCGCTCCCTCCCGCTCCCGCCCGCTTCCTCCCGCTCCCACCCGCTCCCTCCCGCTTCTGCCTGCGGCAAAGTTCATACTGCTCGCTCCCTCCCGCTCCCGCCCGCTCCCTCCCGCTCCTGCCCGGTCCCGCTCACTCCCTCCCGCTCCAACCCGCTCCCGCCCGCTCCATCCCGCTCCCGCTCCCACTCGTTCCCGCCCGCTCCAGCTCGCTCCAGCTCCCTCCCGCTCCCTCCCGCTCCCGCCCGTTCCATCCCGCTCCCGCTCCCACCCGCTCCCGCCCGCTCCATCCCGCTCCCGCTCCCACCCGCTCCCGCACGCTCCCGCACGCTCCCTCCCGCTTCTGCCCGGTCCCGCTCGCTCCAGCTCGCTCCCGCCCACTCCCTCTCCCGCTTGCTCCCGCCCGCTCCCTCCCTCTTCTGCCCGTGGCAAAGTTCATACTGCCCACTCCCTCCCGCTCCTGTCCAGTCCCGTTCACTCCCTCCCGCTCCCGCCCGCTCCCTCCCGCTCCCTCCCGCTTCTACCCGCGGCAAAGTTCATATTGCTGGCTCCCGCCCAATCCCTCCTGCTCCCGCTCGCTCCCGCCCGCTCCCTCCCACTTCTGCCTGCGGCAAAGTTCATATCGCTCGCTCCCTCCCGCTCGCTCCCGCCCGCTCCCTCCCGCTTCCGCCCGCGGCAAAGTTCATATTGCTCACTCCCACCCGCTCCCGCCCACTCCCGCTCGCTCCCGCCCGCTCCCTCCCGCTTCTGCCCGCGGCAAAGTTCATATTGCTTTTTCCCGCCCGCTCCCTCCCGCTTCTGCCCGGTCCCGCTCGCTCCCGCCCGCTCCCTCCCGCTTCTGCCCGCGGCAAAGTTCATATTGCCCGGTCCCGCCCGCTCCCACCCGCTCTCTCCCGGTCCCGCTCCACCCCGCTCCCACCCGCTCCCGCCCGCTCCTACCCGGTCCCGCCCGCTCCCGCTGTGAATGGTTTACCTGCTTGAACATCTTCTGATCTCTGTTAATGTTGGTTTCACCAACCTAAAGCTGTCACCTGTGAATGGTTTACCTGCCTGAACATCTTCTGCTCTCTGTTAATGTTGGTTTCACCAACCTAACACTTGTTGAGCCACATTGTCTCACATTCACACCTCTATTCTCTGACCTAACCCTATAAAACCCACGCATGCAAATTTACAACTTTTAACAATTCTCAGGACCACATTTACATACAATGAACAAAAATATGAACGCAAGTTTTCTTTTTGCTCCCATTTTCCATGAGCTAAACTTAAAGTCAAATGTATTTGTGTAGCACATTTCATGTACAATTGCTGGTTGTGGTAAAATTACAAAACATATCATACGTCCTAACTCTAACCCCTAACCCGTCTGATCCAATTTAGAAGTCAACCATCGGGGGTTATTCATTTATTATATGAATTTTACGCCTTTTATTTATTTAAAACTGCTCCCTCCCGCTTCTGCCCGCGGCAAAGTTCATATTGCTCGCTCCCGCCCGCTCACTCCCACCCGCTCGCTCCCGCCCGCTCCCTCCCGCTTCCGCCAGCGAAAAAGTTCATACTGCTCGCTCCCTCCCGTTCCCGCTCCCGCTCGCTCCCGCCCGCTCCCTCCCACTTCTGCCCGCGGCAAAGTTCATATCGCTCGCTCCCGCCCGCTCCCTCCCGCTCCCGCTCGCTCCCACCCGCTCCCACCCGCTCTCTCCCGCTTCTGCCCGATCCCGCCCGCTCCAACCCGTCTGATCCAATTTAGAAGTCAACCATCGGGGGTTATTCATTTATTTTATGAATTTTACGCCTTTTATTTATTTAAAACTGCTCCCTCCCGATTCTGCCCGCGGCAAAGTTCATATTGCTCCCTCCCGCTTCTGCCCGCGGCAAAGTTCATATTGCTCGCTCCCACCCGCTCCCGCCCTTTCCCGCTCGCTCCCGCCCGCTCCCTACCGCTCCCGCCCTCTCCCTCCCGCTCCCGCTCACTCCCGCCCACTCCCGCTCGCTCCCGCCCGCTCCCTCCCACATATGCCCACGGCAAAGGTCATATTGCTCGCTCCCGCCCGCTCCCGCCCGCTCTCGATCGCTCCCTCCTGCTCCCGCTCGCTCCCGCCCTATCCCTCCCGCTTCTGCCCGCGGCAAAGTTCATATTGCTCGCTCCCACCCGCTCCCGCTCGCTCCCTCCCGCTCTCGTTCACTCCCTCCTGCTACCGCTCCCTCCTGCTTCTGCCCGCGGTAAAGTTCATATTGCTCAATCCCGCTCGCTCCTTCCCGCTCCCGCTCGCTTCCGCCCACTCCCTCCCGCTCCCGCTCACTCCTGCCCGCTCCCTCCCGCTTCTGCCCGCGGCAAAGTTCATATTGCTCGCTCCCGCCCGCTCACTCCCACCCACTCCCTCCCGCTTCTGCCCGCGGCAAAGTTCATATTGCTCAATCCCGCTCGCTCCCTCCCGCTCCCGCTCGCTCCCGCCCGCTCCGTCCCGCTCCCGCTCACTCCCACCCGCTTCTGCCCGCGGCAAAGTTCATATTGCTCGCTCCAGCCCAATCCCTCCTGCTCCCGCTCGCTCCCGCCCGCTCCCTCCCACTTCCGCCCGCGGCAAAGTTCATACTGCTCGCTTCCTCCCGCTCCCACCCGCTCCCTCCCACTTCCGCCCGCGGCAAAGTTCATATTGCTCGCTCCCACCCGCTCCCGCTCGCTCCCGCCCGTTCCGCTCGCTCCCGCCTGCTCTAGCTCGCTCCCTCCTGCTCCTGCTCCCTCCCGCTTCTGCCCGCGGCAACGTTCATATTGTTCAATCCCGCTTGGTCCCTCCCGCTCCCACTCGCTTCCGCCCACTCCCTCCCGCTCCCGCTCACTCCCGCCCGCTCCCTCCCGCTCCCGCCCTCTCCCGCTCGCTCCATCCCACTCCCTCCCGCTCCCGCTCACTCCCGCCCGCTCCCTCCCACTTCTGCCCAAAGCAAAGTTCATATTGCTCGCTCCCGCCCCGCCCGCTCCCTCCCGCTCCCTCCCGCTCCATCCAGCTCCCGCCCGCTCCCGCTCGATTCAGCCCGCTCCCTCCCGCTCCAACTCCCTCCCGCTCCCGCTCACTCCCGCCCACTCCCTCCCGCTTCTGCCCACAGCAAAGTTCATATTGTTCGCATCCGCCCCCTCCCTCCCGCTCCCGTCCGCTCCCTCCCGCTTCTGCCCGCGGCAAAGTTCATATTGCTCGCTCCCACCCGCTCCCGCCCTTTCCCGCTCGCTCCCGCCCGCTCCCTCCCACTCCCGCCCGCTCCCTCCCGCTTCCGCCCACTCCCTCCCACTTCTGCCCGGTCCCGCTCGCTCCAGCTCGCTCCCGCCCACTCCCGCTCCCGCTCGCTCCCGCCCGCTCCCTCCCTCTTCTGCCCGTGGCAAAGTTCATACTGCCCACTCCCTCCCGCTCCTGCCCATCCCCACCCGCTCCCCCCCGCTCCTTCCTGCGGCAAAGTACATACTGCCCACTCCCTCCCGCTCCTGCCCGGTCCCGTTCGCTCCCTCCCTCTTCTGCCCGCGGCAAAGTTCATACTGCTCGCTTCCTCCCGCTCCCACCCGCTCCCTCCCGCTTCTGCCTGCGGCAAAGTTCATACTGCTCGCTCCCTCCCGCTCCCGCCCGCTTCCTCCCGCTCCCACCCGCTCCCTCCCGCTTCTGCCTGCGGCAAAGTTCATACTGCTCGCTCCCTCCCGCTCCCGCCCGCTCCCTCCCGCTCCTGCCCGGTCCCGCTCACTCCCTCCCGCTCCAACCCGCTCCCGCCCGCTCCATCCCGCTCCCGCTCCCACTCGTTCCCGCCCGCTCCAGCTCGCTCCAGCTCCCTCCCGCTCCCTCCCGCTCCCGCCCGTTCCATCCCGCTCCCGCTCCCTCCCGCTCCCGCCCGCTCCATCCCGCTCCCGCTCCCACCCGCTCCCGCACGCTCCCGCACGCTCCCTCCCGCTTCTGCCCGGTCCCGCTCGCTCCAGCTCGCTCCCGCCCACTCCCTCTCCCGCTTGCTCCCGCCCGCTCCCTCCCTCTTCTGCCCGTGGCAAAGTTCATACTGCCCACTCCCTCCCGCTCCTGTCCAGTCCCGTTCACTCCCTCCCGCTCCCGCCCGCTCCCTCCCGCTCCCTCCCGCTTCTACCCGCGGCAAAGTTCATATTGCTGGCTCCCGCCCAATCCCTCCTGCTCCCGCTCGCTCCCGCCCGCTCCCTCCCACTTCTGCCTGCGGCAAAGTTCATATCGCTCGCTCCCTCCCGCTCGCTCCCGCCCGCTCCCTCCCGCTTCCGCCCGCGGCAAAGTTCATATTGCTCACTCCCACCCGCTCCCGCCCACTCCCGCTCGCTCCCGCCCGCTCCCTCCCGCTTCTGCCCGCGGCAAAGTTCATATTGCTTTTTCCCGCCCGCTCCCTCCCGCTTCTGCCCGGTCCCGCTCGCTCCCGCCCGCTCCCTCCCGCTTCTGCCCGCGGCAAAGTTCATATTGCCCGGTCCCGCCCGCTCCCACCCGCTCTCTCCCGGTCCCGCTCCACCCCGCTCCCACCCGCTCCCGCCCGCTCCTACCCGGTCCCGCCCGCTCCCGCTGTGAATGGTTTACCTGCTTGAACATCTTCTGATCTCTGTTAATGTTGGTTTCACCAACCTAAAGCTGTCACCTGTGAATGGTTTACCTGCCTGAACATCTTCTGCTCTCTGTTAATGTTGGTTTCACCAACCTAACACTTGTTGAGCCACATTGTCTCACATTCACACCTCTATTCTCTGACCTAACCCTATAAGACCCACGGATGCAAATTTACAACTTTTAACAATTCTCAGGACCACATTTACATACAATGAACAAAAATATGAACGCAAGTTTTCTTTTTGCTCCCATTTTCCATGAGCTAAACTTAAAGTCAAATGTATTTGTGTAGCACATTTCATGTACATTTGCTGGTTGTGGTATAATTACAAAACATGTCCTACGTCCTAACCCTAACCCCTAACCCGTCTGATCCAATTTAGAAGTCAACCATCGGGGGTTATTCATTTATTTTATGAATTTTAAGACTTTTATTTATTTAAAACTGTAAAAGAAAGAAATGAAATAATAAAAATTTAATTAAAATTATTAAAACAAGCAACAGCCTGGATAAGTTAAAGATATCGTGCAGATTTCATGCACAAACACATGAGAAAATAAATGTTTTTAACCTGGATTTAAAAATTTCTACATTTGGTGACAGTTTAACTCCCGCTCGCTCCCGCCCGCTATCCGCTTCTGCCGGCGGCAAAGTTCATACTGCTCGCTCCCTCCCGCTCCGGCCCGCTCCCTCCCGCTTCTGCCCGCTCCCTCCCGCTCCTTCCCGGTCCCGCTCACTCCCTCCCGCTCCCGCCCGCTCCCGCCCGCTCTCTCCCGGTCCCGCTCCATCCCGCTCCCGCTCCCACCCGCTCCCGCCCGCTCCTACCCGGTCCCGCCCGCTCCCGCTGTGAATGGTTTACCTGCTTGAACATCTTCTGATCTCTGTTAATGTTGGTTTCACCAACCTAAAGCTGTCACCTGTGAATGGTTTACCTGCCTGAACATCTTCTGCTCTCTGTTAATGTTGGTTTCACCAACCTAACACTTGTTGAGCCACATTGTCTCACATTCACACCTCTATTCTCTGACCTAACCCTATAAAACCCACGCATGCAAATTTACAACTTTTAACAATTCTCAGGACCACATTTACATACAATGAACAAAAATATGAACGCAAGTTTTCTTTTTGCTCCCATTTTCCATGAGCTAAACTTAAAGTCAAATGTATTTGTGTAGCACATTTCATGTACAATTGCTGGTTGTGGTAAAATTACAAAACATATCATACGTCCTAACTCTAACCCCTAACCCGTCTGATCCAATTTAGAAGTCAACCATCGGGGGTTATTCATTTATTATATGAATTTTACGCCTTTTATTTATTTAAAACTGCTCCCTCCCGCTTCTGCCCGCGGCAAAGTTCATATTGCTCGCTCCCGCCCGCTCACTCCCACCCGCTCGCTCCCGCCCGCTCCCTCCCGCTTCCGCCAGCGAAAAAGTTCATACTGCTCGCTCCCTCCCGTTCCCGCTCCCGCTCGCTCCCGCCCGCTCCCTCCCACTTCTGCCCGCGGCAAAGTTCATATCGCTCGCTCCCGCCCGCTCCCTCCCGCTCCCGCTCGCTCCCACCCGCTCCCACCCGCTCTCTCCCGCTTCTGCCCGATCCCGCCCGCTCCAACCCGTCTGATCCAATTTAGAAGTCAACCATCGGGGGTTATTCATTTATTTTATGAATTTTACGCCTTTTATTTATTTAAAACTGCTCCCTCCCGATTCTGCCCGCGGCAAAGTTCATATTGCTCCCTCCCGCTTCTGCCCGCGGCAAAGTTCATATTGCTCAATCCCGCTCGCTCCCGCCCGCTCCCTCCCACTCCCGCCCGCTCCCTCCCGCTTCCGCCCACTCCCTCCCACTTCTGCCCGGTCCCGCTCGCTCCAGCTCGCTCCCGCCCACTCCCGCTCCCGCTCGCTCCCGCCCGCTCCCTCCCTCTTCTGCCCGTGGCAAAGTTCATACTGCCCACTCCCTCCCGCTCCTGCCCATCCCCACCCGCTCCCCCCCGCTCCTTACTGCGGCAAAGTACATACTGCCCACTCCCTCCCGCTCCTGCCCGGTCCCGTTCACTCCCTCCCTCTTCTGCCCGCGGCAAAGTTCATACTGCTCGCTTCCTCCCGCTCCCACCCGCTCCCTCCCGCTTCTGCCTGCGGCAAAGTTCATACTGCTCGCTCCCTCCCGCTCCCGCCCGCTCCCTCCCGCTCCTGCCCGGTCCCGCTCACTCCCTCCCGCTCCAACCCGCTCCCGCCCGCTCCCGCCCGCTCCCGCCCGCTCCCGCCCGCTCCATCCCGCTCCCGCTCCCACCCGCTACCGCCCGCTCCAGCTCGCTCCAGCTCCCTCCCGCTCCCTCCCGCTCCCGCCCGCTCCATCCCGCTCCCACCCGCTCCCGCCCGCTCCAGCTCGCTCCCGCTCGCTCCCGCTCCCTCCCGCTCCCGCCCGCTCCCGACCGCTCCATCCCACTCCCGCTCCCACCCGCTCCCGCCCGCTCCAGCTCGCTCCCGCTCCCGCCCGCTCCATCCCGCTCCCGCTCCCACCCGCTCCCGCCCGCTCCAGCTCGCTCCCGCTCCCACCCGCTCCCGCCCGCTCCAGCTCGCTCCCGCTCCCTCCCGCTCCCTCCTGCTCCCTCCCGCTCCCGCCCGCTCCCGCTGTGAATGGTTTACCTGCTTGAACATCTTCTGATCTCTGTTAATGTTGGTTTCACCAACCTAAAGCTGTCACCTGTGAATGGTTTACCTGCCTGAACATCTTCTGCTCTCTCTTAATGTTGGTTTCACCAACCTAGCACTTGTTGAGCCACATTGTCTCACATTCACACCTCTATTCTCTGACCTAACCCTATAAGACCCACGGATGCAAATTTACAACTTTTAACAATTCTCAGGACCACATTTACATACAATGAACAAAAATATGAACGCAAGTTTTCTTTTTGCTCCCATTTTCCATGAGCTAAACTTAAAGTCAAATGTAAATTTAAATTAAAATTATTAAAACAAGCAACAGTCTGGATAAGTTAAAGATATCGTGCAGATTTTATGCACAAACACATGAGAAAAGAAATGCTTTTAACCTGGATTTAAAAATGTCTACATTTGGTGACAGTTTAACTCCCGCTCGCTCCCGCTCGCTCCCGCCCGCTCCCTCCCACTTCTACCCGCGGCAAAGTTCATATAGCTCACTCCCACCCTTTCCCGCTCACTTCTGCCAGCGGCAAAGTTCATATTGCTCAATCCCGGCCGCTCCCTCCCGCTCCCGCCCGCTCCCTCCCGCACCCGCCCGCTCCCACTCGATTCCGCCCTCTCCCTCCCGCTCCCGCTCCCTCCCGCTTCTCCCCACAGCAAAGTTCATATTGCTCGCTCCCGCCCGCTCCCTCCCGCTCCCGCCCGCTCCCGCCCGCTCGATTCCGCCCGCTCCCTCCTGCTCCCGCTCGCTCCCGCCCGCTCCCTCCCGCTTCTGCCCGCGGCAAAGTTCATATTGCTCGCTCCCACCCGCTCCCGCCCTTTCCCGCTCGCTCCCGCCCGCTCCTTACCGATCCCGCCCGCTCCCTCCCGCTTCTGCCCGGTCCCGCTCGCTCCAGCTCGCTTCCGCCCGCTCCCTCCCGCTCCTGCACGGTCCCGTTCACTCCCTCCCGCTCGCTCCCTCCCGCTCCCGCTCACTCCCGCCCGCTCCCTCCCACTTCTGCCCGCGGCAAAGTTCATATTGCTCGCTCCCGCCCAATCCCTCCTGCTCCCGCTCGCTCCCGCCCGCTCCCTCCCGCTTCTGCCCGCAGCAAAGTTCATATTGCTGGCTCCCTCCCGCTCCCGCTCGCTCCCGCCCGCTCCCTCCCGCTTCTGCCCGCGGCAAAGCTCATGCTGCTCGCTCCCTCCCGCTCCTGCCCGCTCCCTCCCGCTTCTGCCAGCTCCGTCCCGCTCCTGCCCGGTCCCGCTCACTCCCTCCCGCTCCCGCCCGCTCCCGCCCGCTCCCACCCGCTCTCTCCCGGTCCCGCTCCATCCCGCTCCCACCCGTTCCCGCCCGCTCCTACCCGGTCCCGCCCGCTCCCGCTGTGAATGGTTTACCTGCTTGAACATCTTCTGATCTCTGTTAATGTTGGTTTCACCAACCTAAAGCTGTCACCTGTGAATGGTTTACCTGCCTGAACATCTTCTGATCTCTGTTAATGTTGGTTTCACCAACCTAACACTTGTTGAGCCACATTGTCTCACATTCACACCTCTATTCTCTGACCTAACCCTATAAGACCCACGGATGCAAATTTACAACTTTTAACAATTCTCAGGACCACATTTACATACAATGAACAAAAATATGAACGCAAGTTTTCTTTTTGCTCCCATTTTCCATGAGCTAAACTTAAAGTCAAATGTATTTGTGTAGCACATTTCATGTACATTTGCTGGTTGTGGTATAATTACAAAACATGTCCTACGTCCTAACCCTAACCCCTAACCCGTCTGATCCAATTTAGAAGTCAACCATCGGGGGTTATTCATTTATTTTATGAATTTTAAGACTTTTATTTATTTAAAACTGTAAAAGAAAGAAATGAAATAATAAAAATTAAATTAAAATTATTAAAACAAGCAACAGCCTGGATAAGTTAAAGATATCGTGCAGATTTCATGCACAAACACATGAGAAAATAAATGTTTTTAACCTGGATTTAAAAATTTCTACATTTGGTGACAGTTTAACTCCCGCTCGCTCCCGCCCGCTATCCGCTTCTGCCGGCGGCAAAGTTCATACTGCTCGCTCCCTCCCGCTCCGGCCCGCTCCCTCCCGCTTCTGCCAACTCCCTCCCGCTCCTTCCCGGTCCCGCTCACTCCCTCCCGCTCCCGCCCGCTCCCGCCCGCTCTCTCCCGGTCCCGCTCCATCCCGCTCCCGCTCCCACCCGCTCCCGCCCGCTCCTACCCGGTCCCGCCCGCTCCCGCTGTGAATGGTTTACCTGCTTGAACATCTTCTGATCTCTGTTAATGTTGGTTTCACCAACCTAAAGCTGTCACCTGTGAATGGTTTACCTGCCTGAACATCTTCTGCTCTCTGTTAATGTTGGTTTCACCAACCTAACACTTGTTGAGCCACATTGTCTCACATTCACACCTCTATTCTCTGACCTAACCCTATAAAACCCACGCATGCAAATTTACAACTTTTAACAATTCTCAGGACCACATTTACATACAATGAACAAAAATATGAACGCAAGTTTTCTTTTTGCTCCCATTTTCCATGAGCTAAACTTAAAGTCAAATGTATTTGTGTAGCACATTTCATGTACAATTGCTGGTTGTGGTAAAATTACAAAACATATCATACGTCCTAACTCTAACCCCTAACCCGTCTGATCCAATTTAGAAGTCAACCATCGGGGGTTATTCATTTATTATATGAATTTTACGCCTTTTATTTATTTAAAACTGCTCCCTCCCGCTTCTGCCCGCGGCAAAGTTCATATTGCTCGCTCCCGCCCGCTCACTCCCACCCGCTCGCTCCCGCCCGCTCCCTCCCGCTTCCGCCAGCGAAAAAGTTCATACTGCTCGCTCCCTCCCGTTCCCGCTCCCGCTCGCTCCCGCCCGCTCCCTCCCACTTCTGCCCGCGGCAAAGTTCATATCGCTCGCTCCCGCCCGCTCCCTCCCGCTCCCGCTCGCTCCCACCCGCTCCCACCCGCTCTCTCCCGCTTCTGCCCGATCCCGCCCGCTCCAACCCGTCTGATCCAATTTAGAAGTCAACCATCGGGGGTTATTCATTTATTTTATGAATTTTACGCCTTTTATTTATTTAAAACTGCTCCCTCCCGATTCTGCCCGCGGCAAAGTTCATATTGCTCCCTCCCGCTTCTGCCCGCGGCAAAGTTCATATTGCTCAATCCCGCTCGCTCCCGCCCGCTCCCTCCCACTCCCGCCCGCTCCCTCCCGCTTCCGCCCACTCCCTCCCACTTCTGCCCGGTCCCGCTCGCTCCAGCTCGCTCCCGCCCACTCCCGCTCCCGCTCGCTCCCGCCCGCTCCCTCCCTCTTCTGCCCGTGGCAAAGTTCATACTGCCCACTCCCTCCCGCTCCTGCCCATCCCCACCCGCTCCCCCCCGCTCCTTACTGCGGCAAAGTACATACTGCCCACTCCCTCCCGCTCCTGCCCGGTCCCGTTCACTCCCTCCCTCTTCTGCCCGCGGCAAAGTTCATACTGCTCGCTTCCTCCCGCTCCCACCCGCTCCCTCCCGCTTCTGCCTGCGGCAAAGTTCATACTGCTCGCTCCCTCCCGCTCCCGCCCGCTCCCTCCCGCTCCTGCCCGGTCCCGCTCACTCCCTCCCGCTCCAACCCGCTCCCGCCCGCTCCCGCCCGCTCCCGCCCGCTCCCGCCCGCTCCATCCCGCTCCCGCTCCCACCCGCTACCGCCCGCTCCAGCTCGCTCCAGCTCCCTCCCGCTCCCTCCCGCTCCCGCCCGCTCCATCCCGCTCCCACCCGCTCCCGCCCGCTCCAGCTCGCTCCCGCTCGCTCCCGCTCCCTCCCGCTCCCGCCCGCTCCCGACCGCTCCATCCCACTCCCGCTCCCACCCGCTCCCGCCCGCTCCAGCTCGCTCCCGCTCCCGCCCGCTCCATCCCGCTCCCGCTCCCACCCGCTCCCCGCCCGCTCCAGCTCGCTCCCGCTCCCACCCGCTCCCGCCCGCTCCAGCTCGCTCCCGCTCCCTCCCGCTCCCTCCTGCTCCCTCCCGCTCCCGCCCGCTCCCGCTGTGAATGGTTTACCTGCTTGAACATCTTCTGATCTCTGTTAATGTTGGTTTCACCAACCTAAAGCTGTCACCTGTGAATGGTTTACCTGCCTGAACATCTTCTGCTCTCTCTTAATGTTGGTTTCACCAACCTAGCACTTGTTGAGCCACATTGTCTCACATTCACACCTCTATTCTCTGACCTAACCCTATAAGACCCACGGATGCAAATTTACAACTTTTAACAATTCTCAGGACCACATTTACATACAATGAACAAAAATATGAACGCAAGTTTTCTTTTTGCTCCCATTTTCCATGAGCTAAACTTAAAGTCAAATGTAAATTTAAATTAAAATTATTAAAACAAGCAACAGTCTGGATAAGTTAAAGATATCGTGCAGATTTTATGCACAAACACATGAGAAAAGAAATGCTTTTAACCTGGATTTAAAAATGTCTACATTTGGTGACAGTTTAACTCCCGCTCGCTCCCGCTCGCTCCCGCCCGCTCCCTCCCACTTCTACCCGCGGCAAAGTTCATATAGCTCACTCCCACCCTTTCCCGCTCACTTCTGCCAGCGGCAAAGTTCATATTGCTCAATCCCGGCCGCTCCCTCCCGCTCCCGCCCGCTCCCTCCCGCACCCGCCCGCTCCCACTCGATTCCGCCCTCTCCCTCCCGCTCCCGCTCCCTCCCGCTTCTCCCCACAGCAAAGTTCATATTGCTCGCTCCCGCCCGCTCCCTCCCGCTCCCGCCCGCTCCCGCCCGCTCGATTCCGCCCGCTCCCTCCTGCTCCCGCTCGCTCCCGCCCGCTCCCTCCCGCTTCTGCCCGCGGCAAAGTTCATATTGCTCGCTCCCACCCGCTCCCGCCCTTTCCCGCTCGCTCCCGCCCGCTCCTTACCGATCCCGCCCGCTCCCTCCCGCTTCTGCCCGGTCCCGCTCGCTCCAGCTCGCTTCCGCCCGCTCCCTCCCGCTCCTGCACGGTCCCGTTCACTCCCTCCCGCTCGCTCCCTCCCGCTCCCGCTCACTCCCGCCCGCTCCCTCCCACTTCTGCCCGCGGCAAAGTTCATATTGCTCGCTCCCGCCCAATCCCTCCTGCTCCCGCTCGCTCCCGCCCGCTCCCTCCCGCTTCTGCCCGCAGCAAAGTTCATATTGCTGGCTCCCTCCCGCTCCCGCTCGCTCCCGCCCGCTCCCTCCCGCTTCTGCCCGCGGCAAAGCTCATGCTGCTCGCTCCCTCCCGCTCCTGCCCGCTCCCTCCCGCTTCTGCCAGCTCCGTCCCGCTCCTGCCCGGTCCCGCTCACTCCCTCCCGCTCCCGCCCGCTCCCGCCCGCTCCCACCCGCTCTCTCCCGGTCCCGCTCCATCCCGCTCCCACCCGTTCCCGCCCGCTCCTACCCGGTCCCGCCCGCTCCCGCTGTGAATGGTTTACCTGCTTGAACATCTTCTGATCTCTGTTAATGTTGGTTTCACCAACCTAAAGCTGTCACCTGTGAATGGTTTACCTGCCTGAACATCTTCTGATCTCTGTTAATGTTGGTTTCACCAACCTAACACTTGTTGAGCCACATTGTCTCACATTCACACCTCTATTCTCTGACCTAACCCTATAAAACCCACGCATGCAAATTTACAACTTTTAATAATTCTCAGGACCACATTTACATACAATGAACAAAAATATGAATGCAAGTTTTCTTTTTGCTCCCATTTTCCATGAGCTAAACTTAAAGTCAAATGTATTTGTGTAGCACATTTCATATACAATTGCTGGTTGTGGTAAAATTACAAAACATGTCCTACGTCCTAACCCTAACCCTAACCCCTAACCCGTCTTATGCAATTTTGAAGACAACCATCAGGGGTTATTCATTTATTTTATGAATTTTACGCCTTTTATTTATTTAAAACTGTAAAAGAAAGAAATGAAATAATAAAAATTAAATTAAAATTATTAAAACAAGCAACAGTCTGGATAAGTTAAAGATATCGTGCAGATTTCATGCAAAAACACATGAGAAAAGAAATGTTTTTAACCTGGATTTAAAATGTCTACATTTGTTGACAGTTTAACTCCCGCCCACTCCCTCCCACTCCCGCCCGCTCCCTCCCGCTTCTGCCCACTCCCTCCCGCTTCTGCCCCGGAAAAGTTGATATTGCTCGCTCCAACCCACTCCCTCCCGCTTCCGCCCGCTCCCTCCCCTTCCCGCCCACTCCCTCCCGCTTCTGCCCACGGCAAAGTTCATATTGCTCGCTCCCTCCCGCTCCCGCTCCCGCTCGCTCCCGCCCGCTCCCTCCCACTTCTGCCCGCGGCAAAGTTCATATCGCTCGCTCCCTCCCGCTCCCGCTCGCTCCAGCTCGCTCCCGCCCGCTCCCGCCCGCATCCTCCCACTTCTACCCGCGGCAAAGTTCACACCACCCGCTCCCTCCCGCTCCTTCCCGCGGCAAAGTTCATACTGCTCGCTCCCGCACGCTCCCACCCGCTCCCTCCCGCTTCCGCCCGCTCCCTCCCGCTCCCGCCCACTCCCTCCAACTTCTGCCCACGGCAAAGTTCATATTGCTCGCTCCCTCCCGCTCCCGCTCCCGCTCGCTCCCGCCCGCTCCCTCCCACTTCTGCCCGCGGCAAAGTTCATATCGCTCGCTCCCTCCCTCTCCCGCCAACTCCCTCCCACTTCTGCCCGCGGCAAAGTTCATATTGCCCGCTCCCTCCCGCTCCCGCTCGCTCCCGCCCGCTCCCTCCCGCTCCCTCCCACTCGCTCCCGCTCCCGCTCCCTCTCCCGCTCCCGCCCGCTCGCTCCCGCTCCCGCCTGCTCCCTCCCACTTCTGCCCGCGGCAAAGGTCATATCGCTCACTCCCATCCGCTCCCGTTCACTTCTGCCAGCGGCAAAGTTCATATTGCTCAATCCCGCCCGCTCCCGCCCGCTCCCGCCCGCTCCCTCCCGCTTCTGCCCCGGCAAAGTTGATATTGCTCGCTCCAACCCACTCCCTCCCGCTTCCGCCCGCTCCCTCCCCTTCCCGCCCACTCCCTCCCGCTTCTGCCCACGGCAAAGTTCATATTGCTCGCTCCCGCCCGCTCCCTCCCGCTCGATTCCGCCCGCTCTCGCTCGCTCCCGCTCGATTCCGCCCGCTCACTCCTGCTCCCGCTCGCTCCCGCCCACTCCCTCCTGCTTCTGCATGCGGCAAAGTTCATATTGCTCGCTCCCACCCGCTCCCGCCCTTTCCCGCTCGCTCCCGCCCGCTCCCTACCGCTCCCGCCCGCTCCCTCCCGCTCCCGCCCGCTCCCGCCCCCTCCCTCCCACTTCTGCCTTCGGCCAAGTTCATATCGCTTGCTCCCTCCCGCTCCCGCCCGCTCCCTCCCGCTTCTGCCCGCGGCAAAGTTCATATTGCTCGCTCCCGCCCGCTCACTCCCACCCACTCCCTCCCGCTTCTGCCCGCGGCAAAGTTCATATTGCTCAATCCCGCTCGCTCCCTCCCGCTCCCGCTCGCTCCCGCCCGCTCCCTCCCGCTCCCGCTCACTCCCACCCGCTCCCTCCCGCTTCTGCCCGCGGCAAAGTTCATATTGCTCGCTCCAGCCCAATCCCTCCCACCCACTCCCTCCCGCTTCTGCCCGCGGCAAAGTTCATATTGCTCAATCCCGCTCGCTCCCTCCCGCTCCCGCTCGCTCCCGCCCGCTCCCTCCCGCTCCCGCTCACTCCCACCCGCTCCCTCCCGCTTCTGCCCGCGGCAAAGTTCATATTGCTCGCTCCAGCCCAATCCCTCCTGCTCCCGCTCGCTTCCTCCCGCTCCCACCCGCTCCCTCCCACTTCCGCCCGCGGCAAAGTTCGTATCGCTCGCTCCCTCTCGCTCCCGCTCGCTCCCTCCTGCTCCAGCCCACTCCCTCCCGCTTCTGCCCGTGGCAAAGTTCATATTGCTCTCTCCCACCCGCTCCCGCCCGCTCCCGCTCGCTCCCGCCCGCTCCCTCCCGCTCCCGCCCGCTCCCTCCCGCTCCCGCTCGCTCCCGCCTGCTCCCTCCCACTTCTGCCTACGGCAAAGTTCCTATCGCTCACTCCCACTCGCTCCCGCTCGCTTCCGCCCGCTCCCTCCCGCTCCCGCTCACTCCCGCCCACTCCCTCCCGCTCCCGCTCGCTCCATCCCGCTCCCTCCCGCTTCTGCCCACAGCAAAGTTCATATTGCTCGCTCCCGCCCGCTCCCTCCCGCTCCCGCTCGCTCCCGCCCGCTCCATCCCGTTCCCGCTTGATTCAGCCCGCTCCCTCCCGCTCCCGCTCCCTCCCGCTCCCGCTCACTCCCGCCCGCTCCCTCCCGCTTCTGCCCACAGCAAAGTTCATATTGCTCGCTCCCGCCCCCTCCCTCCCGCTCCTGCCCGCTCCTTCCCGCTTCTGCCCGCGGCAAAGTTCATATTGCTCGCTCCCACCCGCTCCCGCTCGATTCAGCCCGCTCCCTCCCGCTCCCGCTCCCTCCCGCTCCCGCTCGCTCCAGCCCAATCCCTCCCACCCACTCCCTCCCGCTTCTGCCCGCGGCAAAGTTCATATTGCTCAATCCCGCTCGCTCCCTCCCGCTCCCGCTCGCTCCCGCCCGCTCCCTCCCGCTCCCGCTCACTCCCACCCGCTCCCTCCCGCTTCTGCCCGCGGCAAAGTTCATATTGCTCGCTCCAGCCCAATCCCTCCTGCTCCCGCTCGCTTCCTCCCGCTCCCACCCGCTCCCTCCCACTTCCGCCCGCGGCAAAGTTCGTATCGCTCGCTCCCTCTCGCTCCCGCTCGCTCCCTCCTGCTCCAGCCCACTCCCTCCCGCTTCTGCCCGTGGCAAAGTTCATATTGCTCTCTCCCACCCGCTCCCGCCCGCTCCCGCTCGCTCCCGCCCGCTCCCTCCCGCTCCCGCCCGCTCCCTCCCGCTCCCGCTCGCTCCCGCCTGCTCCCTCCCACTTCTGCCTACGGCAAAGTTCCTATCGCTCACTCCCACTCGCTCCCGCTCGCTTCCGCCCGCTCCCTCCCGCTCCCGCTCACTCCCGCCCACTCCCTCCCGCTCCCGCTCGCTCCATCCCGCTCCCTCCCGCTTCTGCCCACAGCAAAGTTCATATTGCTCGCTCCCGCCCGCTCCCTCCCGCTCCCGCTCGCTCCCGCCCGCTCCATCCCGTTCCCGCTCGATTCAGCCCGCTCCCTCCCGCTCCCGCTCCCTCCCGCTCCCGCTCACTCCCGCCCGCTCCCTCCCGCTTCTGCCCACAGCAAAGTTCATATTGCTCGCTCCCGCCCCCTCCCTCCCGCTCCTGCCCGCTCCTTCCCGCTTCTGCCCGCGGCAAAGTTCATATTGCTCGCTCCCACCCGCTCCCGCTCGCTCCCGCCCGCTCTCGTTCGCTCCCTCCTGCTACCGCTCCCTCCTGCTTCTGCCCGCGGTAAAGTTCATATTGCTCAATCCCGCTCGCTCCCTCCCGCTCCCGCTCGCTCCCGCCCTTTCCCGCTCGCTCCCGCCCGCTCCCTACCGCTCCCGCCCGCTCCCTCCCGCTCCCGCCCGCTCCCGCCCCCTCCCTCCCACTTCTGCCTTCGGCCAAGTTCATATCGCTTGCTCCCTCCCGCTCCCGCCCGCTCCCTCCCGCTTCTGCCCGCGGCAAAGGTCATAATGCTCGCTCCCGCCCGCTCCCTCCCGCTCCTTCCCGCGGCAAAGTTCCTACTGCCCACTCCCTCCCGCTCCCGCCCGCTCCCGCCCACTCCCTCCCGCTTCTGCCCGCGGCAAAGTTCATACTGCTCGCTCCCTCCCGCTCCCGCCCGCTCCCTCCCGCTTCTGCCCGCTCCCTCCCGCTCCTGCCCGGTCCCGCTCACTCCCTCCCGCTCCCGCCCGCTCCCGCCCGCTCTCTCCCGGTCCCGCTCCATCCCGCTCCCGCTCCCACCCGCTCCCGCCCGCTCCTACCCGGTCCCGCCCACTCCCGCTGTGAATGGTTTACCTGCCTGAACATCTTCTGCTCTCTGTTAATGTTGGTTTCACCAACCTAACACTTGTTGAGCCACATTGTCTCACATTCACACTTCTATTCTCTGACCTAACCCTATAAAACCCACGCATGCAAATTTACAACTTTTAACAATTCTCAGGACCACATTTACATACAATGAACAAAAATATGAACGCAAGTTTTCTTTTTGCTCCCATTTTCCATGAGCTAAACTTAAAGTCAAATGTATTTGTGTAGCACATTTCATGTACAATTGCTGGTTGTGGTAAAATTACAAAACATGTCATACGTCCTAACTCTAACCCCTAACCCGTCTGATCCAATTTAGAAGTCAACCATCGGGGGTTATTCATTTATTATATGAATTTTACGCCTTTTATTTATTTAAAACTGCTCCCTCCCGCTTCTGCCCGCGGCAAAGTTCATACTGCTCGCTCCCTCCCGTTCCCGCTCCCGCTCGCTCCCGCCCGCTCCCTCCCGCTTCTGCCCGCGGCAAAGTTCATATTGCTCCCTCCCGCTTCTGCCCGCGGCAAAGTTCATATTGCTCAATCCCGCTCGCTCCCTCCCGCTCCCACTCGCTCCCGCCCACTCCCTCCCGCTCCCGCCCGCTCCCTCCCGCTCCCGCTCACTCCCACCCGCTCCCTCCCGCTTCTGCCCGCGGCAAAGTTCATATTGCTCGCTCCAGCCCAATCCCTCCTGCTCCCGCTCGCTAACGCCCGCTCCCTCCCGCTTCCGCCCGCGGAAAAGTTCATACTGCTCGCTCCCTCCCGTTCCCGCTCCCGCTCGCTCCCGCCCGCTCCCTCCCACTTCTGCCCGCGGCAAAGTTCATATTGCTCGCTCCCGCCCGCTCACTCCCACCCACTCCCTCCCGCTTCTGCCCGCGGCAAAGTTCATATCGCTCACTCCCACCCGCTCCCGCCCGCTATCCGCTTCAGCCCGCGGCAAAGTTCATACTGCTCGCTCCCGCACGCTCCCACCCGCTCCCGCCCGCTCCCGCCCTCTCCCTCCTGCTCCATCCCGCTCCCTCCCGCTCCCGCTCGCTTCCGCCCACTCCCTCCCGCTCCCGCTCGCTTCCGCCCACTCCCTCCCGCTCCCGCTCACTCCTGCCCGCTCCCTCCCGCTTCTGCCCGCGGCAAAGTTCATATTGCTCGCTCCCGCCCGCTCACTCCCACCCACTCCCTCCCGCTTCTGCCCGCGGCAAAGTTCATATTGCTCAATCCCGCTCGCTCCCTCCCGCTCCCGCTCGCTCCCGCCCGCTCCCTCCCGCTCCCGCTCACTCCCACCCGCTCCCTCCCGCTTCTGCCCGCGGCAAAGTTCATATTGCTCGCTCCAGCCCAATCCCTCCCACCCACTCCCTCCCGCTTCTGCCCGCGGCAAAGTTCATATTGCTCAATCCCGCTCGCTCCCTCCCGCTCCCGCTCGCTCCCGCCCGCTCCCTCCCGCTCCCGCTCACTCCCACCCGCTCCCTCCCGCTTCTGCCCGCGGCAAAGTTCATATTGCTCGCTCCAGCCCAATCCCTCCTGCTCCCGCTCGCTTCCTCCCGCTCCCACCCGCTCCCTCCCACTTCCGCCCGCGGCAAAGTTCGTATCGCTCGCTCCCTCTCGCTCCCGCTCGCTCCCTCCTGCTCCAGCCCACTCCCTCCCGCTTCTGCCCGTGGCAAAGTTCATATTGCTCTCTCCCACCCGCTCCCGCCCGCTCCCGCTCGCTCGCTCCCGCCCGCTCCCTCCCGCTCCCGCCCGCTCCCTCCCGCTCCCGCTCGCTCCCGCCTGCTCCCTCCCACTTCTGCCTACGGCAAAGTTCCTATCGCTCACTCCCACTCGCTCCCGCTCGCTTCCGCCCGCTCCCTCCCGCTCCCGCTCACTCCCGCCCACTCCCTCCCGCTCCCGCTCGCTCCATCCCGCTCCCTCCCGCTTCTGCCCACAGCAAAGTTCATATTGCTCGCTCCCGCCCGCTCCCTCCCGCTCCCGCTCGCTCCCCGCCCGCTCCATCCCGCTCCCGCTCGATTCAGCCCGCTCCCTCCCGCTCCCGCTCACTCCCGCCCGCTCCCTCCCGCTTCTGCCCACAGCAAAGTTCATATTGCTCGCTCCCGCCCCCTCCCTCCCGCTCCTGCCCGCTCCTTCCCGCTTCTGCCCGCGGCAAAGTTCATATTGCTCGCTCCCACCCGCTCCCGCTCGCTCCCGCCCGCTCTCGTTCGCTCCCTCCTGCTACCGCTCCCTCCTGCTTCTGCCCGCGGTAAAGTTCATATTGCTCAATCCCGCTCGCTCCCTCCCGCTCCCGCTCGCTTCCGCCCACTCCCTCCCGCTCCCGCTCACTCCTGCCCGCTCCCTCCCGCTTCTGCCCGCGGCAAAGTTCATATTGCTCGCTCCCGCCCGCTCACTCCCACCCACTCCCTCCCGCTTCTGCCCGCGGCAAATTTCATATTGCTCAATCCCGCTCGCTCCCTCCCGCTCCCGCTCGCTCCCGCCCGCTCCCTCCCGCTCCCGCTCACTCCCACCCGCTCCCTCCCGCTTCTGCCCGCGGCAAAGTTCATATTGCTCGCTCCAGCCCAATCCCTCCTGCTCCCGCTCGCTCCCGCCCGCTCCCTCCCGCTCCCGCTCACTCCCGCCCACTCCCTCCCGCTTCTGCCCACAGCAAAGTTCATATTGCTCGCATCCGCCCCCTCCCTCCCGCTCCCGCCCGCTCCCTCCCGCTTCTGCCCAGGGCAAAGTTCATATTGCTCGCTCCCACCCGCTCCCGCCCTTTCCCGCTCGCTTCCGCCCGCTCCCTCCCACTCCCGCCCGCTCCCTCCCGCTTCCGCCCACTCCCTCCCACTTCTGCCCGGTCCCGCTCGCTCCAGCTCGCTCCCGCCCGCTCCCCCCCGCTCCTTCCTGCGGCAAAGTACATACTGCCCACTCCCTCCCGCTCCTGCCCGGTCCCATTCACTCCCTCCCTCTTCTGCCCGCGGCAAAGTTCATACTGCTCGCTTCCTCCCGCTCCCACCCGCTCCCTCCCGCTTCTGCCTGCGGCAAAGTTCATACTGCTCGCTCCCTCCCGCTCCCGCCCGCTCCCTCCCGCTCCTGCCCGGTCCCGCTCACTCCCTCCCGCTCCAACCCGCTCCCGCCCGCTCCATCCCGCTCCCGCTCCCACCCGCTCCCGCCCGCTCCAGCTCGCTCCAGCTCCCTCCCGCTCCCTCCCGCTCCCTCCCGCCCCATCCCGCTCCCGCTCCCACCCGCTCCCGCCTGCTCCAGCTCGCTCCCGCTCCCGCCCGCTCCCGCCCGCTCCATCCCGCTCCCGCTCCCACCCGCTCCCGCCCGCTCCAGCTCGCTCCCGCTCCCTCCCGCTCCCGCTGTGAATGGTTTACCTGCTTGAACATCTTCTGATCTCTGTTAATGTTGGTTTCACCAACCTAAAGCTGTCACCTGTGAATGGTTTACCTGCCTGAACATCTTCTGATCTCTGTTAATGTTGGTTTCACCAACCTAACACTTGTTGAGCCACATTGTCTCACATTCACACCTCTATTCTCTGACCTAACCCTATAAAACCCACGCATGCAAATTTACAACTTTTAATAATTCTCAGGACCACATTTACATACAATGAACAAAAATATGAATGCAAGTTTTCTTTTTGCTCCCATTTTCCATGAGCTAAACTTAAAGTCAAATGTATTTGTGTAGCACATTTCATATACAATTGCTGGTTGTGGTAAAATTACAAAACATGTCCTACGTCCTAACCCTAACCCTAACCCCTAACCCGTCTTATGCAATTTTGAAGACAACCATCAGGGGTTATTCATTTATTTTATGAATTTTACGCCTTTTATTTATTTAAAACTGTAAAAGAAAGAAATGAAATAATAAAAATTAAATTAAAATTATTAAAACAAGCAACAGTCTGGATAAGTTAAAGATATCGTGCAGATTTCATGCAAAAACACATGAGAAAAGAAATGTTTTTAACCTGGATTTAAAATGTCTACATTTGTTGACAGTTTAACTCCCGCCCACTCCCTCCCACTCCCGCCCGCTCCCTCCCGCTTCTGCCCACTCCCTCCCGCTTCTGCCCCGGCAAAGTTGATATTGCTCGCTCCAACCCACTCCCTCCCGCTTCCGCCCGCTCCCTCCCCTTCCCGCCCACTCCCTCCCGCTTCTGCCCACGGCAAAGTTCATATTGCTCGCTCCCTCCCGCTCCCGCTCCCGCTCGCTCCCGCCCTCTCCCTCCCACTTCTGCCCGCGGCAAAGTTCATATCGCTCGCTCCCTCCCGCTCCCGCTCGCTCCAGCTCGCTCCCGCCCGCTCCCGCCCGCATCCTCCCACTTCTACCCGCGGCAAAGTTCACACCACCCGCTCCCTCCCGCTCCTTCCCGCGGCAAAGTTCATACTGCTCGCTCCCGCACGCTCCCACCCGCTCCCTCCCGCTTCCGCCCGCTCCCTCCCGCTCCCGCCCACTCCCTCCAACTTCTGCCCACGGCAAAGTTCATATTGCTCGATCCCTCCCGCTCCCACTCCCGCTCGCTCCCGCCCGCTCCCTCCCACTTCTGCCCGCGGCAAAGTTCATATCGCTCGCTCCCTCCCTCTCCCGCCAACTCCCTCCCACTTCTGCCCGCGGCAAAGTTCATATTGCCCGCTCCCTCCCGCTCCCGCTCGCTCCCGCCCGCTCCCTCCCGCTCCCTCCCGCTCCCTCCCACTCGCTCCCGCTCCCTCTCCCGCTCCCGCCCGCTCGCTCCCGCTCCCGCCTGCTCCCTCCCACTTCTGCCCGCGGCAAAGGTCATATCGCTCACTCCCATCCGCTCCCGTTCACTTCTGCCAGCGGCAAAGTTCATATTGCTCAATCCCGCCCGCTCCCGCCCGCTCCCGCCCGCTCCCTCCCGCTTCTGCCCCGGCAAAGTTGATATTGCTCGCTCCAACCCACTCCCTCCCGCTTCCGCCCGCTCCCTCCCCTTCCCGCCCACTCCCTCCCGCTTCTGCCCACGGCAAAGTTCATATTGCTCGCTCCCGCCCGCTCCCTCCCGCTCGATTCCGCCCGCTCTCGCTCGCTCCCGCTCGATTCCGCCCGCTCACTCCTGCTCCCGCTCGCTCCCGCCCACTCCCTCCTGCTTCTGCATGCGGCAAAGTTCATATTGCTCGCTCCCACCCGCTCCCGCCCTTTCCCGCTCGCTCCCGCCCGCTCCCTACCGCTCCCGCCCGCTCCCTCCCGCTCCCGCCCGCTCCCGCCCCCTCCCTCCCACTTCTGCCTTCGGCCAAGTTCATATCGCTTGCTCCCTCCCGCTCCCGCCAGCTCCCTCCCGCTTCTGCCCGCGGCAAAGTTCATATTGCTCGCTCCCGCCCGCTCACTCCCACCCACTCCCTCCCGCTTCTGCCCGCGGCAAAGTTCATATTGCTCAATCCCGCTCGCTCCCTCCCGCTCCCGCTCGCTCCCGCCCGCTCCCTCCCGCTCCCGCTCACTCCCACCCGCTCCCTCCCGCTTCTGCCCGCGGCAAAGTTCATATTGCTCGCTCCAGCCCAATCCCTCCCACCCACTCCCTCCCGCTTCTGCCCGCGGCACAGTTCATATTGCTCAATCCCGCTCGCTCCCTCCCGCTCCCGCTCGCTCCCGCCCGCTCCCTCCCGCTCCCGCTCACTCCCACCCGCTCCCTCCCGCTTCTGCCCGCGGCAAAGTTCATATTGCTCGCTCCAGCCCAATCCCTCCTGCTCCCGCTCGCTTCCTCCCGCTCCCACCCGCTCCCTCCCACTTCCGCCCGCGGCAAAGTTCGTATCGCTCGCTCCCTCTCGCTCCCGCTCGCTCCCTCCTGCTCCAGCCCACTCCCTCCCGCTTCTGCCCGTGGCAAAGTTCATATTGCTCTCTCCCACCCGCTCCCGCCCGCTCCCGCTCGCTCCCGCCCGCTCCCTCCCGCTCCCGCCCGCTCCCTCCCGCTCCCGCTCGCTCCCGCCTGCTCCCTCCCACTTCTGCCTACGGCAAAGTTCCTATCGCTCACTCCCACTCGCTCCCGCTCGCTTCCGCCCGCTCCCTCCCGCTCCCGCTCACTCCCGCCCACTCCCTCCCGCTCCCGCTCGCTCCATCCCGCTCCCTCCCGCTTCTGCCCACAGCAAAGTTCATATTGCTCGCTCCCGCCCGCTCCCTCCCGCTCCCGCTCGCTCCGGCCCGCTCCATCCCGTTCCCGCTCGATTCAGCCCGCTCCCTCCCGCTCCCGCTCCCTCCCGCTCCCGCTCACTCCCGCCCGCTCCCTCCCGCTTCTGCCCACAGCAAAGTTCATATTGCTCGCTCCCGCCCCCTCCCTCCCGCTCCTGCCCGCTCCTTCCCGCTTCTGCCCGCGGCAAAGTTCATATTGCTCGCTCCCACCCGCTCCCGCTCGATTCAGCCCGCTCCCTCCCGCTCCCGCTCCCTCCCGCTCCCGCTCGCTCCAGCCCAATCCCTCCCACCCACTCCCTCCCGCTTCTGCCCGCGGCAAAGTTCATATTGCTCAATCCCGCTCGCTCCCTCCCGCTCCCGCTCGCTCCCGCCCGCTCCCTCCCGCTCCCGCTCACTCCCACCCGCTCCCTCCCGCTTCTGCCCGCGGCAAAGTTCATATTGCTCGCTCCAGCCCAATCCCTCCTGCTCCCGCTCGCTTCCTCCCGCTCCCACCCGCTCCCTCCCACTTCCGCCCGCGGCAAAGTTCGTATCGCTCGCTCCCTCTCGCTCCCGCTCGCTCCCTCCTGCTCCAGCCCACTCCCTCCCGCTTCTGCCCGTGGCAAAGTTCATATTGCTCTCTCCCACCCGCTCCCGCCCGCTCCCGCTCGCTCCCGCCCGCTCCCTCCCGCTCCCGCCCGCTCCCTCCCGCTCCCGCTCGCTCCCGCCTGCTCCCTCCCACTTCTGCCTACGGCAAAGTTCCTATCGCTCACTCCCACTCGCTTCCGCCCGCTCCCTCCCGCTCCTGCTCACTCCCGCCCACTCCCTCCCGCTCCCGCTCGCTCCATCCCGCTCCCTCCCGCTTCTGCCCACAGCAAAGTTCATATTGCTCGCTCCCGCCCGCTCCCTCCCGCTCCCGCTCGCTCCCGCCCGCTCCATCCCGTTCCCGCTCGATTCAGCCCGCTCCCTCCCGCTCCGGCTCCCTCCCGCTCCCGCTCACTCCCGCCCGCTCCCTCCCGCTTCTGCCCACAGCAAAGTTCATATTGCTCGCTCCCGCCCCCTCCCTCCCGCTCCTGCCCGCTCCTTCCCGCTTCTGCCCGCGGCAAAGTTCATATTGCTCGCTCCCACCCGCTCCCGCTCGCTCCCGCCCGCTCTCGTTCGCTCCCTCCTGCTACCGCTCCCTCCTGCTTCTGCCCGCGGTAAAGTTCATATTGCTCAATCCCGCTCGCTCCCTCCCGCTCCCGCTCGCTCCCGCCCTTTCCCGCTCGCTCCCCGCCCGCTCCCTACCGCTCCCGCCCGCTCCCTCCCGCTCCCGCCCGCTCCCGCCCCCTCCCTCCCACTTCTGCCTTCGGCCAAGTTCATATCGCTTGCTCCCTCCCGCTCCCGCCCGCTCCCTCCCGCTTCTGCCCGCGGCAAAGGTCATAATGCTCGCTCCCGCCCGCTCCCTCCCGCTCCTTCCCGCGGCAAAGTTCCTACTGCCCACTCCCTCCCGCTCCCGCCCGCTCCCGCCCACTCCCTCCCGCTTCTGCCCGCGGCAAAGTTCATACTGCTCGCTCCCTCCCGCTCCCGCCCGCTCCCTCCCGCTTCTGCCCGCTCCCTCCCGCTCCTGCCCGGTCCCGCTCACTCCCTCCCGCTCCCGCCCGCTCCCGCCCGCTCTCTCCCGGTCCCGCTCCATCCCGCTCCCGCTCCCACCCGCTCCCGCCCGCTCCTACCCGGTCCCGCCCACTCCCGCTGTGAATGGTTTACCTGCCTGAACATCTTCTGCTCTCTGTTAATGTTGGTTTCACCAACCTGACACTTGTTGAGCCACATTGTCTCACATTCACACTTCTATTCTCTGACCTAACCCTATAAAACCCACGCATGCAAATTTACAACTTTTAACAATTCTCAGGACCACATTTACATACAATGAACAAAAATATGAACGCAAGTTTTCTTTTTGCTCCCATTTTCCATGAGCTAAACTTAAAGTCAAATGTATTTGTGTAGCACATTTCATGTACAATTGCTGGTTGTGGTAAAATTACAAAACATGTCATACGTCCTAACTCTAACCCCTAACCCGTCTGATCCAATTTAGAAGTCAACCATCGGGGGTTATTCATTTATTATATGAATTTTACGCCTTTTATTTATTTAAAACTGCTCCCTCCCGCTTCTGCCCGCGGCAAAGTTCATACTGCTCGCTCCCTCCCGTTCCCGCTCCCGCTCGCTCCCGCCCGCTCCCTCCCACTTCTGCCCGCGGCAAAGTTCATATCGCTCGCTCCCGCCCGCTCCCTCCCGCTCCCGCTCGCTCCCACCCGCTCCCACCCGCTCTCTCCCGCTTCTGCCCGATCCCGCCCGCTCCAACCCGTCTGATCCAATTTAGAAGTCAACCATCGGGGGTTATTCATTTATTTTATGAATTTTACGCCTTTTATTTATTTAAAACTGCTCCCTCCCGCTTCTGCCCGCGGCAAAGTTCATATTGCTCCCTCCCGCTTCTGCCCGCGGCAAAGTTCATATTGCTCAATCCCGCTCGCTCCCTCCCGCTCCCACTCGCTCCCGCCCACTCCCTCCCGCTCCCGCCCGCTCCCTCCCGCTCCCGCTCACTCCCACCCGCTCCCTCCCGCTTCTGCCCGCGGCAAAGTTCATATTGCTCGCTCCAGCCCAATCCCTCCTGCTCCCGCTCGCTAACGCCCGCTCCCTCCCGCTTCCGCCCGCGGAAAAGTTCATACTGCTCGCTCCCTCCCGTTCCCGCTCCCGCTCGCTCCCGCCCGCTCCCTCCCACTTCTGCCCGCGGCAAAGTTCATATTGCTCGCTCCCGCCCGCTCACTCCCACCCACTCCCTCCCGCTTCTGCCCGCGGCAAAGTTCATATCGCTCACTCCCACCCGCTCCCGCCCGCTATCCGCTTCAGCCCGCGGCAAAGTTCATACTGCTCGCTCCCGCACGCTCCCACCCGCTCCCGCCCGCTCCCGCCCTCTCCCTCCTGCTCCATCCCGCTCCCTCCCGCTCCCGCTCGCTTCCGCCCACTCCCTCCCGCTCCCGCTCGCTTCCGCCCGCTCCCTCCCGCTCCCGCTCACTCCCGCCCACTCCCTCCCGCTCCCGCTCGCTCCATCCCGCTCCCTCCCGCTTCTGCCCACAGCAAAGTTCATATTGCTCGCTCCCGCCCGCTCCCTCCCGCTCCCGCTCGCTCCCGCCCGCTCCATCCCGCTCCCGCTCGATTCAGCCCGCTCCCTCCCGCTCCCGCTCCCTCCCGCTCCCGCTCACTCCCGCCCGCTCCCTCCCGCTTCTGCCCACAGCAAAGTTCATATTGCTCGCTCCCGCCCCCTCCCTCCCGCTCCTGCCCGCTCCTTCCCGCTTCTGCCCGCGGCAAAGTTCATATTGCTCGCTCCCACCCGCTCCCGCTCGCTCCCCGCCCGCTCTCGTTCGCTCCCTCCTGCTACCGCTCCCTCCTGCTTCTGCCCGCGGTAAAGTTCATATTGCTCAATCCCGCTCGCTCCCTCCCGCTCCCGCTCGCTTCCGCCCACTCCCTCCCGCTCCCGCTCACTCCTGCCCGCTCCCTCCCGCTTCTGCCCGCGGCAAAGTTCATATTGCTCGCTCCCGCCCGCTCACTCCCACCCACTCCCTCCCGCTTCTGCCCGCGGCAAATTTCATATTGCTCAATCCCGCTCGCTCCCTCCCGCTCCCGCTCGCTCCCGCCCGCTCCCTCCCGCTCCCGCTCACTCCCACCCGCTCCCTCCCGCTTCTGCCCGCGGCAAAGTTCATATTGCTCGCTCCAGCCCAATCCCTCCTGCTCCCGCTCGCTCCCGCCCGCTCCCTCCCGCTCCCGCTCACTCCCGCCCACTCCCTCCCGCTTCTGCCCACAGCAAAGTTCATATTGCTCGCATCCGCCCCCTCCCTCCCGCTCCCGCCCGCTCCCTCCCGCTTCTGCCCAGGGCAAAGTTCATATTGCTCGCTCCCACCCGCTCCCGCCCTTTCCCGCTCGCTTCCGCCCGCTCCCTCCCACTCCCCGCCCGCTCCCTCCCGCTTCCGCCCACTCCCTCCCACTTCTGCCCGGTCCCGCTCGCTCCAGCTCGCTCCCCGCCCGCTCCCCCCCGCTCCTTCCTGCGGCAAAGTACATACTGCCCACTCCCTCCCGCTCCTGCCCGGTCCCATTCACTCCCTCCCTCTTCTGCCCGCGGCAAAGTTCATACTGCTCGCTTCCTCCCGCTCCCACCCGCTCCCTCCCGCTTCTGCCTGCGGCAAAGTTCATACTGCTCGCTCCCTCCCGCTCCCGCCCGCTCCCTCCCGCTCCTGCCCGGTCCCGCTCACTCCCTCCCGCTCCAACCCGCTCCCGCCCGCTCCCGCCCGCTCCATCCCGCTCCCGCTCCCACCCGCTCCCGCCCGCTCCAGCTCGCTCCAGCTCCCTCCCGCTCCCTCCCGCTCCCTCCCGCCCCATCCCGCTCCCGCTCCCACCCGCTCCCGCCTGCTCCAGCTCGCTCCCCGCTCCCGCCCGCTCCATCCCGCTCCCGCTCCCACCCGCTCCCCGCCCGCTCCAGCTCGCTCCCGCTCCCTCCCGCTCCCGCTGTGAATGGTTTACCTGCTTGAACATCTTCTGATCTCTGTTAATGTTGGTTTCACCAACCTAAAGCTGTCACCTGTGAATGGTTTACCTGCCTGAACATCTTCTGCTCTCTGTTAATGTTGGTTTCACCAACCTAACACTTGTTGAGCCACATTTTCTCACATTCACACCTCTATTCTCTGACCTAACCCTATAAGACCCACGGATGCAAATTTACAACTTTTAACAATTCTCAGGACCACATTTACATACAATGAACAAAAATATGAACGCAAGTTTTCTTTTTGCTCCCATTTTCCATGAGCTAAACTTAAAGTCAAATGTATTTGTGTAGCACATTTCATGTACATTTGCTGGTTGTGGTATAATTACAAAACATGTCCTACGTCCTAACCCTAACCCCTAACCCGTCTGATCCAATTTAGAAGTCAACCATCGGGGGTTATTCATTTATTTTATGAATTTTAAGACTTTTATTTATTTAAAACTGTAAAAGAAAGAAATGAAATAATAAAAATTTAATTAAAATTATTAAAACAAGCAACAGCCTGGATAAGTTAAAGATATCGTGCAGATTTCATGCACAAACACATGAGAAAATAAATGTTTTTAACCTGGATTTAAAAATGTCTACATTTGGTGACAGTTTAACTCCCGCTCGCTCCCGCCCGCTATCCGCTTCTGCCCGCGGCAAAGTTCATACTGCTCGCTCCCGCACGCTCCCGCACGCTCCCTCTCGCTCACGCCCGCTCCCTCCCGCTTCTGCCGGCCGCAAAGTTCATATTGCTCGCTCCCACCAGCTCCCGCCCGCTCCCTCCCACTCCCGCTCGCTCCCGCCCGCTCCCTCCCGCTTCTGCCCGCGGCATAGTTCATATCGCTAGCTCCCTCCCGCTCCCGCTCGCTCCCGCCCGCTCCCGCCCGCTCCCTCCTGCTTCTGCCCGGTCCCGCTTGCTCCAGCTCGCTCCCGCCCGTTCCCTCCCGCTTCTGCCGGCGGCAAAGTTCATATTGCTCGCTCCCACCCGCTCCCGCTCGCTCCCACCCGCTCCCTCAAGCTTCTGCCCGCGGCAAAGTTCATATTGCTCGCTCCCGCCCGCTCCCGCCCGTTCCCTCCCGCTTCTGCCCGCGGCATAGTTCATATCGCTAGCTCCCTCCCGCTCCCTCCCGCTCCCTCCCGCTTCTGCCCGCGGCAAAGTTCATATTGCTCCCTCCCACTCCAGCTCGCTCCTGCCCGCTCCCTCCCGCTCCCGCTTCAGGCTGAGCATCTGTAACCTCTCAGATGAAGGATGCGCAGCTCTGTCCTCAGCTCTCAGCTCCCCGTCCTCCAGGCTGACAGAACTGGACCTGAGTAACAACAACCTGCAGGATTCAGGAGTGAAGCAGGTGTCTGCTGGACTGAAGAATCCAAACTGCAGACTGGAAGCACTCAGGTCAGGATTGATTACCGTCTTTCGTCAGGTTTCCAACCGGCTGTAAGACGACGGAAAACCTGTCAAGAGTTGTCTTTTGTCAAATCATACTCATGACCTGTTGGAGCTGAAAGCCAACAGACACATTCAGAGCAGCCAGTTGAAGGGGTTCTCTGTGGGTTATATGGATTAGGGAGCTCCCTCGTGGGATTTTTCTTTGGTTTCATTTGCACCACAGCTAGGATGCTGTAATAATCTAACAGCCAGCCAAAGTTGGTAGATGAGTCAAAATCCGTAATTCACACCCAGCTTGACTCTCGCTCCATTCCTCAGTGTCATTGTTTCAGTCTTTAGAGGCTGATCTGCAGAACTGCCACTCATAATGGCAACATATACCCATGCTGAGCATGGACTGCATAGCGTGTACCATCTGCCATGAGTGTTGTTCTGTGTGCCTGCAGCCTGTCAGGAGGTCTGATCACAGAGGAAGGCTGTGCTTCTCTGGCTGAAGCTGTGACCTCCAACCCCTCCCATCTGAGAGAGCTGGACCTGAGCTACAACCATCCAGGAGCCTCAGGAGTGAAGCTGCTGAGGGCCGCACTGAAGGATCCACACAATCTCAGGTAAAACTCCCTAAAATCTGCCTTACTGTGGGTGCTTCTCTAATAAAGTAGAATCTGCCGCTTCTTGGTGACCTTGAAGATGTTGCATGTTCCCATCAGCAGCCACGAAGCCCGGATGTTCGTATCTATTGAGCCTCTTCTGGACAAACTAACTGGGGAGTCTGTTATTCTCAGTGTCCTGATTTAGCTCGAGACTCCCCGACACAGCTGCTAGTTCTCAGACTTCTTATCACTTCCCAAAACAACTTTGCACACGTGGTAAATATCAGACACCTCAAAACCAATCAAATCACTTCTAGCGCCATCAGTTCCACCCACTTCCTGTCCCGGGTTAGAACCTCTTTCTGCGTTCAGACATCAGAAAAAGAAGAGAGAAAAAGAGAAAAAGGTTCGCTCTTGGATAAAATAACGTCAGAAAGCTCCTGCTTGAGCTCTGGATAGAGTCAGCCATAAATACTCTTACTGCTGCTGAGCGGTGGCCGGTTAAAAGCTACCGAAGTGAGTTTAATCCGCTTCAGAGTGTTACGGTTAGCCTCAGTGTGCTAATGCTAAGTGAAGCTGCGGCTTGGCTGTGTGACCGCCTGCACTCAAACAGACTTTAGAAGCGCTCAGCGCTTCTAAAGTCGTGCACGAGAGTCGCCGTACTCCACAGCAGCGGTGCGTCGCTCTCAGTGAACTCTGAGGGATTTATCCTCAGTGTGAGGAGGTCTCAGCAGCTTTTTGAATGACTTTGAAGGAAAAACTCCTCTAACTCCCTTCAATTCTGGGGCTTACAAATGTGCTCCATCTGATAGAGGTCCCAAACCTTCTGGATCCATCTGTTATATGAAGGGGGGGCTGGTTTCAACCATCTAACAGTTGCACA
Source organism: Leuresthes tenuis (assembly GCA_036924055.1). NCBI lineage: Eukaryota > Metazoa > Chordata > Actinopteri > Atheriniformes > Atherinopsidae > Leuresthes > Leuresthes tenuis. Next base: position 2,167,041 of record JAVGWW010000016.1, read on the forward strand.
CTTCAGTGCTGCTGTAAGTAATATATTTAAAAGATGTTTCTCTGCCCCCCCATTCAATCCTTTAGGCATCACTCCTAATAGAGCCACAGCAGGATCCCGAGGTATATCCTGCTGGAAAAGCTCTTTAAGAGCATCAAAGACCTCTCCCCAGAGTGTCTTTAGTTTGGGACAGAACCAGAATAAATGGCTCTGATTGGCAGGATGTGCTCCACAACTTCTCCAGCATAAGCTGGAATGTGACTGGCTCATTCTAGATACTAGTTGTGGAGTCCTGAAAAATCTAGCAGTTCTTTTCCTCCTTTCAGGGTGGAGCCTGCTGGAGAACGATGGCTGACACCAGGTCTGAGGAAGTGTAAGTGTGTTCTTCATCTGATTCATGACATCCAGCCATCTTCACTGTCACATCCCTCACTGATCAAAGTGAACAGATGATAGATCAATAACTGCAGCTGGATTGTGTTTGTTCTCTCCATCAGATTCCTGTCGACTCACCATCGACACAAACACAGTGAGCAGGAGACTGAAACTGTCTGACAACAGGAAGGTGACATGGGAGGAGAAGGAGGTTCAGCCATATCCTGATCATCCAGACAGATTTAATCACTATCAGCTGCTGTGCAGAAATGTTCTGACTGGTCGCTGTTTCTGGGAGGTCGAGTGGAGCGGAAGAGTTTATATATCAGTGAGTTACAGAAGAATCAGCAGGAGAGGAGGCAGAGAATGTGTGTTTGGATGGAACGATCAGTCCTGGAGTCTGATCTGCTGTGATGGACGTTACTCTGTCTGGCACAATAACAGAGGAACAGACATCATCTCCTCCTCCTCCTTCTCCTCCTTCTCCTCCTCCTCCTCCTCCTCCTCCTCCTCCTCCTCCTCCTCCTCCTCCTCCTCCTCCTCCTCCTCCTCCTCCTCCTCCTCCTCCTCCTCCTCCTTGTCTCTAACAGAGCAGCAGTGTATTTGGACCGTCCTGCTGGCACTCTGTCCTTCTACAGAGTCTCCTCTGACACACTGATCCACCTCCACACCTTCAACACCACATTCACTGAAGAAGAACCTCTGCTTCCTGGGTTCAGGTCCTGGTCCTCTGGTTCCTCAGTGTCTCTGTGTTGAGCATAAAGAGTTTCCTCCTGTCAGAGATTCACTGTTGAACAGATAGTTCAGTCTCTACATGTCTGTCTATTTCACTCAGAAACACCTTTTCAGATTCATGGATTCAATCAGTTTCTGGTTGAAACTCTTCTGAATGATTCCTTGGAAACTTCTTCCTCTTCCAGTCCTTTAAAGATGGAAGCTGCCATTCAGAGTTCAACTCAGAGAGAAAACTGATCCAAATAACTGACAAAGTTACAGGAGGGCTCTCAGTCATAAGGACTCGGATGATGAAGGAAGGATGATGAAGAGGAGGTGAAGAGTTCTCTGTATTTATTCTGAATGTCGTCTCAGGGTAACGATGCAGCAACTGAACACTCAGGAAAAAACATGTTAAAACCCCTTTAACTGTAAGAAATGATCAGAACGATGAGTTTTAGTTCAGTTTAGTTTACAGCTGAGTGACTCTGTGGCAGAAACACACCTGGATCTCAGAGGCCTTTTCTGTAATATGGTAATATTTTCTGTTCCAGCAGTTAGACTGATCCACTGGAGAAGTTTACTAATATAAAAATGAAACCAACAAACCGAAATAGTAAAAAGTGTATCTGATACTTTGGGAGTGTTTGCTTGTTTATCTGACAATTAATTATTTGGGAAGCTTTTATTTTTTATGTCCTTACCGGAAGTGATATCTAATTGCGTCACTGCTGACTTGACAGACAGTTTGCATCTGTCTCTATGCTGCCCTCCTATGGCCATAAGCTGTAACTACACCTTCAGTCAGGATGAACATTGAAATGTGGGAAATCTTTATAAAATAAGGTTTTATGATGGAAAAGAGCGGTTATATTAATATTTTAACAACACTGTCATATTTAGTTAAGATTATGAATGCTGGAGTTTTACCACAGCTTACATTTCTTATCATTACTCAGTGAAGATGGATCGATGGAAAGATGGACCAGTTTCAAACCTGCACAGTAACTGTTAAAAACCTTTAAGGATGAAACTCCTCACAAATATAGTTGTACTTTGTCAGTCTGAATGTTTTACTGAAAGCATTGTTGTCCCGTTGTGTCTGAAATGGAGTGAAATCTGTTTGTTATAAAGTCATTTTGTTCATATGATGAAGGCAACCAGCTGCAGTCCACAGATTCAGTCTTTATACTGTGAGCAGGGCGTTTCTGCCCTCTAGCGGCCACAGATGGTATCTACAGAAAAGGTAAAGCTAGAGATATTACAAATGACTGGCACTTCCTGTAAGACTTCCAAAATAAAATTATATTAACGCTGTGCTGCACTTAACAGACGTAACATAAAGCTATTTGATCTGATAACAGCGGAGAATTGTTTTACGGATTAGTGACTGAATGTAAATAAATTGGTGGCCTCTTTGTGTGAAAGGCGCAGTTTTTTCCTTCAAGTGTAAACCAAGCTACAGTTAGCGCTAGCTAGTTAACGGCAGTTAGCATCTTTGTTTTCTCTGCTTCTATTCAGCTGAAATGATGAGTCCAAAATGAGTGAATGTGGTGCTAAATCGTGGCTACTTCATGTGACAGTAAATTTAAACAGAACAGACTTTATATTTCTCGCTGTACCGTAGTTCTGGTAATCTAACTTCCGGTTAAATCAGAAAGCACTGATTAATGTAGCTGTGCAGTTTAACCGCTAGAGGGCAGTAATAAACGGCCATTTTATTTGGGCTCTGATCGGTCCCACATTCATTCTGCAGCAGGACAACCGGCCCAAACATCCAGCCAGAGGAATAAAGAACTATCTTCAGTCGCCAGAAAAAGGTTTTCTGTTCAGAATGAGTGATTTGTCCGTTTGCAGACTGTCTGATCACAGAGGATCCTCTCTGGAGACTGGACTCTCAGGTCTTTATCTGGATACAGAGCATGAGACAGAACAGTCCCAACCCAACACAGCTGAACAAACCAAACACAGTTGATGAGCAAAGCTGCTTCCCAGGAAACATTAAAACACTGTGGTCATCAGTCTCAGGTACAAAGTGCCAAGAAAAGCAGCTCAAACCAGCAGAGCCGCAACTCAGAGGCTCAATAAACTGCTTTGGGACTCGGAGCTCATAGTTTCAAGTCCTGTGAGCTGCTTAAAGAATTTAAATGTCTTCAGGTTTTAGAGGCCAAAGTAAAGAGTGAAAAGCTTTAAGGTGCAAAGTCTCTGGTTTAATGGCTCAAACTGAGCAGCTTTTAGTTTGTGAAGACGAGGGATCAAAGCTCTTAAAGCAATAAACTCTGCAGTTCAGCATCCGAACAGAAGGATGGAAGCAGCTCAGAAAGGAGGCTGAAGCTGTGGTTTGGAGGCTCAGGTGCATACGGAGCAGCTTCTGGAAGCAGAGGGGGGGTTCAACTCCTGGGGATGGCTTTTATAGAAGGAGGCAGGTTGTTCAGCTCAGAGTCGGCTGGGCTTTTTGGAGCCAAAATAAAAAGAGAAACTTTAGGATTCAACCTTTCAGTCAGTAGCTGAACAGCTCAGGCTGTTGGGTGAAAGCTTTGAGCCTCTGAGACGTGGAAATAATCCGAGAGAGTAGCTCAGGATGATGGGATGCTGCCTGGGGTTGCACTCATCACAGGTTCAGTTCCCTCAGATGCTCTGTGGGCTGCCAGCCTTCATTCTTTAAGGAATATAATCATCATTTCTGTCAGGGACCAACAACCAAAGTGAGCTTTGTGTGAGAGCGTTAAAGGGCAGATAGCTCAGGCTGATAAAACACTGAGCTGTTGTTTGGGAGAGTTGGGATCAAAGCCCACAGCTGCAAAGGCTCCAGCTGTGGCTGCTGTCAGGTGGACACTTTAAACTTTAATGACTTTTACAGTCCAACACCTGGAGGAAGATTTAAAAGCGCTCCGAGAACTTCTCCAGATGCCCAGAGGGCTTGGTGGCATCATGGTAGATGTCAGAGACAGAGAGCTGTAGCTGGAGAAGACCTGGTTTGAGTCCAGGAGCTGTCAGAGAAAAAGAACAGGCGGGAGAGGGGGGAGAAGAGAGATTAGAGGGAGGAAGAGGAGTGGATAGAGAGAAAGAGATTAGACAGTTAAGATAGAGAGGCTGAGATAGACCTGGTTTGAGTCCAGGAGCTGTCAGAGAGAGAGTTAAGAAAGAGAAAGAGGAAGAGGAGTGTTTAGAGAGAGGGTGAGAAGAAGATAGAGATGGGAGGAGGCAGGAGGAAGAAGATACTGGTGAAGAAGAGAAGAAGAAGACAGAGAGTGGGGCCAGGTGGCCCCCAGAGAGTTCCAGAGGCAAAATTAGGGGGTTATGCTGAGATTTTACAGTTATGTAACTAATATAACTATAACTAATAGTTATAACTAATGTAAATATACTAATGTGCATAACTGTAAACTAAAACAAACTGTAAAATCTCATCATAACCCCCTACTTTTGCCTCTGGAACTCTCTGGGGGCCACCTGGCCCCACTCTCTGTCTTCCTCTTCTCTTCTTCACCAGTATCTTCTTCCTCCTGCCTCCTCCCATCTCTATCTTCTTCTCACCCTCTCTCTAAACACTCCTCTTCCTCTTTCTTAACTCTCTCTCTGACAGCTCCTGGACTCAAACCAGGTCTATCTCAGCCTCTCTATCTTAGCTGTCTAATCTCTCTCTCTATCCACTCCTCTTCCTCTCTCTAATCTCTCTCCTCCCCCCTGTTCTTCTTCTCTGACAGCTCCTGGACTCAAACCAGGTCTTCTCCAGCTACAGCTCTCTGTCTCTGACATCTACCATGATGCCACCAAGCTACTCCGTCACACTTCAGAGGTCTGGAATCAGTCCGTTTCTGTCTCAGAAAAACTCCTTTAGACTCATTAGAATAATCTAATACAATAAGCAGATGTTGCTTTGACTCTGGGCATCGAACCAGCGTCCTCCAAACCAGAAACCTTCATGCAGCAGCCTGAGCTAATCTTCCACTCTGCTGCCTCCTCCGGCCAGAAGCCTTTATCTCTTCATTTGAGTTGTTGGTTTAGAAGTTGAAGACATGTTTGAGTGGAACCTGGTAAAGACTTGGACTCGGTCCCTTTGCCTTCCCAAGCTGATCTCTAACAGCTGGAGTTGTTCTTCTTGACAGAAGTTTGGTCTTTCTTGAAGCTTTTGTCTCTTTTTTTGAGTTTTGTCCTTCAAAATGGAGCCTGGTAAAGACTTGAACTCGGTCCCTTTGCCTTCCCAAGCTGATCTCTAACAGCTGGAGTTGTTCTTCTTGACAGAAGTTTGGTCTTTCTTGAAGCTTTTGTCTCTTTTTTTGAGTTTTGTCCTTCAAAATGGAGCCTGGTAAAGACTTGAACTCGGTCCCTTTCCCTTCCCAAGCTGATCTCTAACAGCTGGAGTTGTTCTTCCTGACAGAAGTTTGGTCTTTCTTGAAGCTTTTGTCTGTTTTTTGGAGTTTTGTCCTTCAAAATGGAACCTGGTAAAGACTTGAACTCGGTCCCTTTGCCTTCCCAAGCTGATCTCTAACAGCTGGAGTTGTTCTTCTTGACAGAAGTTTGGTCTTTCTTGAAGCTTTTGTCTCTTTTTTTGAGTTTTGTCCTTCAAAATGGAGCCTGGTAAAGACTTGAACTCGGTCCCTTTGCCTTCCCAAAATGATCTCCAACAGCTGGAGTTGTTCTTCCTGACAGAAGTTTGGTCTTTCTTGAAGCTTTTGTCTCTTTTTTTGAGTTTTGTCCTTCAAAATGGAGCCTGGTAAAGACTTGAACTCGGTCCCTTTGCCTTCCCAAAATGATCTCCAACAGCTGGAGTTGTTCTTCCTGACAGAAGTTTGGTCTTTCTTGAAGCTTTTGTCTCTTTTTTTGAGTTTTGTCCTTCAAAATGGAGCCTGGTAAAGAATTGAACTCGGTCCCTTTCCCTTCCCAAGCTGATCTCTAACAGCTGGAGTTGTTCTTCCTGACAGAAGTTTGGTCTTTCTTGAAGCTTTTGTCTGTTTTTTGGAGTTTTGTCCTTCAAAATGGAGCCTAGTAAAGACTTGAACTCGGTCCCTCTGCCTTCCCAAGCTGATCTCTAACAGCTGGAGTTGTTCTTCTTGACAGAAGGTCGGTCTTTCTTGAAGCTTTTGTCTCTTTTTTGGAGTTTTGTCCTTCAAAATGGAACCTGGTAAAGACTTGAACTTGGTCCCTCTGCCTTCCCAAGCTGATCTCTAACAGCTGGCACCATCTGAGCTCACAGCTGAGCTGCTTCTTGAGCTCACTGCAGCCTTCAGAAAATCCCTTTCAGACTTAAAGCCTTCTGCTGACAGCCTGAGCTGCTGAAGCAAACAAGCAGCCTTCTTTCTGAGAGCATTTCACTCTGTCAAAGCACCAAGAATGAAAGAAAGAGTTCCAGGAGGGCTCTCAGTCATCAGGACTCTGCCTTTCCTCTGCTAAAGTATCTGACGATGAAGAGGAGGTGAAGAGTTCTCTGTATTTATTCTGAATGTCGTCTCAGGGTAACGATGCAGCAACTGGACACTCAGGAAAAAACACGTTAAAACCACTTTAACTGTAAGAAATGATCAGAACGATGAGTTTTAGTTCAGTTTAGTTTACAGCTGAGTGACTCTGTGGCAGAAACACACCTGGATCTCAGAGGCCTTTTCTGTACGACCCAGTTTACACCAGAAACACTTTGATCTGCTGCTGATGAGAAGAAATGTTCCTCCGTGTTCATGGACAGCTGCTGATGGACTCATTCATAAAGAGGCAGATCCCTGAAGCTTCCAGCTGTTATGTTTCAAACTTTATTTCATCATGTGGAACAGATATCATGTAATTCTTCATTTTCTGTCAAGGTGGCAAAAAAGGCTGTGGAACTGCATCGATTGCTCGAAGCTCAGTTTTAACAAAGATGGTTCCTTTTAATTCTTCTTCTGAGCATCATTTGTTTGTCTCATGTGTCACAGTTTACAGACCACCCAAGCCTCCTTCCTGTTTTACTCAAGTTTTCTGACTTTTTAACATCGATACGCTCCAAATATAACAGCTTTTTAATAACTGGTGACTTATGCAAGTTAAAGTTGATTTTTACCTGCATCGTGTGATTTTGTTGTTGATTATTTTAACAGCAAACTGAAGTCAGACAATTGATGCTGCAGCTCCATTTAAAACTAAGATAAAACTAAACCAAAGTGGAGAAATGAGAGAATCAAACAAATGAAAAAAATGCAGGAGAGCTGAAAGAAAATGGAGGAAAACCAAAATAACCATTAACATTTATTACAAGTCCCTCCATAACCCGGAGAAGAGTCTTAATTCTACCTAAACACGTGTTACAGTCCAGAGTTTCATCATGCATCGTGTTTGTATTACACAGACGTTATTGTGTGTATTTATTCATTCATATCTGCCATGAAAAAGCGCTGGAAAATAAAATGGCCGTTTATTACTGCCCTCTAGCGGTTAAACTGCACAGCTACATTAATCAGTGCTTTCTGATTTAACCGGAAGTTAGATTACCAGAACCACGGTACAGCGAGAAATATAAAGTCTGTTCTGTTTAAATTTACTGTCACATGAAGTAGCCACGATTTAGCACCACATTCACTCATTTTGGACTCATCATTTCAGCTGAATAGAAGCAGAGAAAACAAAGATGCTAACTGCCGTTAACTAGCTAGCGCTAACTGTAGCTTGGTTTACACTTGAAGGAAAAAACTGCGCCTTTCACACAAAGAGGCCACCAATTTATTTACATTCAGTCACTAATCCGTAAAACAATTCTCCGCTGTTATCAGATCAAATAGCTTTATGTTACGTCTGTTAAGTGCAGCACAGCGTTAATATAATTTTATTTTGGAAGTCTTACAGGAAGTGCCAGTCATTTGTAATATCTCTAGCTTTACCTTTTCTGTAGATACCATCTGTGGCCGCTAGAGGGCAGAAACGCCCTGCTCACAGTATAAAGACTGAATCTGTGGACTGCAGCTGGTTGCCTTCATCATATGAACAAAATGACTTTATAACAAACAGATTTCACTCCATTTCAGACACAACGGGACAACAATGCTTTCAGTAAAACATTCAGACTGACAAAGTACAACAATATTTACGAGAAGTTTCATCCTCAAAGGTTTTTAAAAGTTACTGTGCAGGTTTGAAACTGGTCCTACTTTCCATCGATCCATCTTCACTGAGTAATGATAAGAAATGTAAGCTGTGGTAAAACTCCAGCATTCATAATTTTAACTTTTCTCTTTACCCTCAGATAAGGAGGAGAACCCAACTGTAGCTTCAGTTAATCTCAGCATGTGGACCCACTGACTCTCACTGCAGCTAATGCAATGAATGATCACTTCCCTACAAAGTCCATCGGGTGGCAGTGTAGCATGGGAAATACAGTCATATGTGCAGAGTTCAAGGCCACATCCGACTTTTTACACATTAAATGAATAAAATTTGAAGTATCTTGACGTAATTCTGAGGGTTGTCGCTGCCTGTTTTCTTTACCTACATGTTATAGTCACCTGTGGCTCTTCCATCATTTGTCTGTGATCAGGAAAGGTCCCTTATCCTTAAGGTGCTGGTGGAGTGCTGAATGTGAGAGGTGGAGGATCTGGCTGCCATGTGCTGTGCATTGTCCCCGGTTATAAAGGTCTGGGAACTGCACTGAACTGACACCACTCAGCTTGTGTTGAGGTGTTTCATTCCCAGTGTTTTCATTGTTCTCAGCTGTGTATGGAATTAAAATATTGTTGTCCTCTCTGTTGATGCGGTGTTGTTTTACGCCTTTGCTGACCTCGGCGGTGTGATTTAGTTGGTGATGCTGGTTGGCGTGAGTGGGGATACTTTGTTTGTCAGCTTGTTACATTTTTTTGAATTAGAGTTTGTTATCCACCTATTATTATATATAAAACTTGTATATAACAATAATTTATGCAGCAACATAATTCCCCTTCAGGGATTAATAAAGTGTGATTGAACTGAATTGAGGACCTATCACCACTGTTTATGAGAACATTTATACGAGGATAGATTGATGCAGCAGCACAAATTGGAGAAAATGTTCTTTTTTTCTTGCACTTTTCGAAGAAAATACACACTCGATGTGCTTTAGGAGCAGTTTTACGTTCAACAAAGGTGCACACAAAACCACAAACGAGTGTAAAACTACTTTTATTTCAAATCATTATTGAAAACACGCTCCGGTACTCAATGTTGTACAGTTTCGATACATGATAAGAAGGTAAAGTCTCCCTTTGGATGTAAATTCCAGTGTTTTTCAAATGAAAAATAGTGCATAAAGAATTCCTTCAATCACCTCAGATAACATGTCATGTTTGAACCTTTTTGAGAAGCACAAAAGAGCTAGAATACTTTCTAAGATTCACTTCTACTCTGAGCCTTTGCTTCCTGCTGAGCCCTCCATGCAGTGAGCACCTCGTCATCTAGAGTCTCCGCAGCAGCCCGAGCCCTGACCCTCTGCCTGGTTTGGGCAATGAAAGTAGCAATGTCGTCCTCCTCTTCTTCGTTGGTGTCCTCTCGCCTGCTCCTCCTCCCTTCTGTCTCGCTGTTTTCATGCCGTGAACGATGAGGGAACTTTCTCTGGGTGAAGTCGCCATAGCTCTCTGTTCCCTCATCGCTCTCCTCATAAGTTGCAGATGACCTTCCTGCACGGCTGTAGCCGCGGGACTGCGAGAACCCGTTGTAGGAATACTCCGTGTCTTCCCTCGACAGATCTTCATGCAGTCTTGACTGGTGTCTGGAGGTAACACCGTATGTTTCCTCATCATCTCCTTCTGCGGTGGAGGAAGCCCTGCGACTTGAGAAGTCGAATTCAGAAGCAGAAGCATCAAGATCGTCATATGGATCTTCTGATGGATCAGCATCTGGACCAGAAGAGGATTTTCTCGGGGGGGGCCTGACACTTTCCAGCCAGTCATCGATACTGGTGTTCTTGTTTTTCTCCAGTGCTGGGTTGAGATCCAGGCACCCAGAGAGGCCATAACTCCTCTTCGGTTTCTCCTTTTTCTTTGTCCCTTCAAGAAACTCCTCCTCCCTCTTCTTCCTTTCCTCCTCCTCATCTTCATCCTCCTTCGGTTTCTTTTTCTTGTAGAGAGTACTTCGCTTGTTGTCTTCCAGGATCTTCTTCTTTTCATATGTGGCCATCTTCTCTCTCATCTCAGTCTTGATCTCCTTGTCCATGGCATCCAGTTTGCCCAGGTTGACCTGATCCTGGAAGAGACTGAAGAGAGGGACACTCGTGGTGGTGATTTTGTTTTTCTTGGAGCCCAGAGTGGAGCCAAGGTCAGAACCCAGGGCCGAGCCTCGACCACTGAGACCTGAGATGCTACTCGACCCAGAGAGGGCAGATGCTGCTCCACCACGTCCTTTGGACAGAGCACTGGAGTAGGAAGCACCACTTAGCAGGGATGCTTTGTCATCATCCACACCACGACCTGCAAGCACACTTGAGGCACCACCAAAGCTTAGTTCAGACCCAGCACGTGATGGAGGAGGCAAGCTCATTTCACTCTGCTTCTGTTTGATTGTTTCAGAGACAACATTGGCGATCCAGTTTTGGATACTGGCCAGATTGACCATTGGTTCGCCTCCAGGACCTTGCACCGCTGGAACTGGAAGGATGGGAGGAACCGGCATCATGGGGTTCGGTGGAACTGCGGACTGGACTGTACTGCGAGCTTTTGAAACAGAGGATATGACAGACGATCTGCCACTGAGCATGGACATGTTGTCATCGTTAGCCACACTTGGTGGGCCTGCTACGCCGGCTCCAGCCCAGAAGGCAGAGAGAGGTATCGTACCACCGCTAACACAGCTCTCTGTCTCCCAGCCACACATGGACTGACTGGGGCGGCTGTAGCTCAGGAGGAAGAGCAGTCGCCCACCAATCGGAAGGTCGGTGGTTCGACTTTGGCTTCCCTAGGATACATGTCGAAGCGTCCTTGGGCAAGACACTGAACCCAACGTTGCTCCCCCAGTGTATCATTGGGGGTATGAATGTGTGTGAATGCTTAGAAAGCACGTAGTTAAGTATCTTAAGACGTGCTGTATGAGTGTGTGTGAATGGGGTGAATGCGGCATGTAGTGAAGCGCTTTGAGTGGTCAGTTAGACTAGAAAAGCGCTATACAAGTACAAGTCCATTTACCATTTACTTTCCTCTAAAGTTTTCTTGGAACGCTCCAGAATCTCCTCACGTCTTTGCCTCCTTTTGACTGTAGCAGAGTCCTCCCCCCGGCTCAACTCCAGAATCTCGTCTGTGTTATCCTCACCAAGACGCTTTTGTTGCCTTAGCTTCCACGACTGGTACGCTGTGAGGTTCACATCTTGGAAGGATGGGGTCTTGGCTTCTCCCTCGCCATCACCTTTCTCTCCGTCACCGACAGAACTTTTCTCTCCATCCTCGCGATCTTTCTTGTTCCAACCGAACTGGATTCTCTTTATGCGCCAGCGCTCCAAAGGTGTCATCTTTTCCTTGTTCTTCTGGCAAAAATTGTACATGGAAGTTGTGTCAGAGAGGATGCTCTGAACTTCATCATCAATCTTTTGCTTTCCTCCTTCGCCTTCTGTAGCAGTGCTCTCACTGCCTTCATCATCCTCTTTTTTGCGGTAGCGAGCAGCAGCTTGTTCCTCGATTTCCTTCAGCCGCTGTTTCCAAAGATCGGAATAGCTTGAGCAGCTGGAGGTGGACATCGCGTCGGAGGGAGGGCGCCTGATGCGACGCTTTAACCGCTCTTTTACAGCTCGTACATCCTCACTGGTGACGCTCTCCACATCAGCATCTGTAATTTCTTTTGTCTTTTTTGGACGACCCCCTGCAAGAGATTCCCCATCCTCCTCCTCACTGTTGAGCTGGGCCTCCCACCAGTCATCACTCTGGTATATTTCATTTCTGCGCTGCCACTCGCGGATCATGCTGTCGAGACCATCATCATCTTCCCTATCCTCCCCGCCGTTGTGCTCAGGAGGAACCAGCTGCTCTTCACCACCAGTTAAAGCCTGGCTGTCCATCCCATTCTGCGCTCCGGTCAGTCCACTTTTGAGCGCTGCAGCAGCTGCAGAAGAGGAAACGCTGCTCATCACACTCTCACCATCCTCTTCCTCCTCCATCATAATGGAGTGAGCTTTCACTTCCATCATGCTTTGTTCTTCCTCTTTATCTGTGTCCTCATCATCTTCATCTTCGTCTCCTCCTTCGCCGAAGATCCGGGCGCTTGCTCCCGCCCGCTCCAGCTCGCTACCGCCCGCTCCATCCCACTTCTGCCTGCGGCAAAGTTCATACTGCTCGCTCCCTCCCTTTCCCGCTCCCGCTCGCTCCCGCCCGCTCCCTCCCACTTCTGCCTGCGGCAAAGTTCATATCGCTCGCTCCCTCCCGCTCCAGCTCGCTCCATCCCGCTCCCACCCGCTCCCGCTCGCTCCCGCCCGCTCCATCCCGCTCCCTCCCGTTCCCTCCCGCTCCTGCCCGGTCCCGCCCGCTCCCGCTGTGAATGGTTTACCTGCCTGAACATCTTCTGCTCTCTGTTAATGTTGGTTTCACCAACCTAACACTTGTTGAGCCACATTGTCTCACATTCACACCTCTATTCTCTGACCTAACCCTATAAAACCCACGGATGCAAATTTACAACTTTTAACAATTCTCAGGACCACATTTACATATAATGAACAAAAATATGAACGCAAGTTTTCTTTTTGCTCCCATTTTCCATGAGCTAAACTTAAAGTCAAATGTATTTGTGTAGCACATTTCATGTACAACTGCTGGTTGTGGTATAATTACAAAACATGTCCTACCTCCTAACCCTAACCCCTAACCCGTCTTATCCAATTTAGAAGACAACCATCAGGGGTTATTCATTTATTTTATGAATTTTACGCCTTTTATTTATTTAAAACTGTAAAAGATAGAAATGAAATAATAAAAATTCAATTAAAATTATTAAAACAAGCAACAGTCTGGATAAGTTGTAATTTGTTGACAGTTTAACTCCCGCTCGCTCCCGCCCGCTCCCTCCCGCTCCCTCCTGCTCCCGCTCACTCTCGCCCGCTCTCTCCCACTTCTGCCCGCGGCAAAGTTCATATTGCTCACTCCCACCCGCTCCCGCCCGCTCCCACCCGCTCTCGATCACTCCCTCCTGCTCCCGCTCGCTCCCGCCCGCTCCCTCCCGCTTCTGCCCGCGGCAAAGTTCATATTGCTCGCTCCCGCCCGCTTCTGCCCGGTCCCGCTCGCTCCAGCTCGCTCCCGCCCGCTCCTGCCCGCTCCCTCCCGGTCCCGCTCCATCCCGCTCCCTCCCGCTTCTGCCAGGTCCCGCTAACTCCAGCTCGCTCCCGCCCGCTCCCTCCCGCTCCTGCCCGGTCCCGTTCACTCCCTCCCGCTCCCGCCCGCTCCCTCCCGGTCCCGCTCCATCCCGCTCCCTCCCGCTTCTGCCAGGTCCCGCTCGCTCCAGCTCGCTCCCGCCCGCTCCCTCCCGCTCCTAACCGGTCCCGTTCACTCCCTCCCGCTCCCGCCCGCTCCCTCCCGATCCCTCCCGGTCCCGCTCCATCCCGCTCCCGCCCGCTCCCTCCCGCTTCTGCCAGGTCCCGCTCGCTCCCGCCCGCTCCCACCCGCTCCCGCCCGCGGTAATGTTCGGTCTCTGGTCCACGGTAATGTTCGGTTTCACGGTAATGTTCGGTCTCTGGTCCACGATAATGTTCGGTTTGACGATAATGTTCGGTTTGACGGTAATGTTCTGGTCAACGGTAATGTTCTGGTCCACGGTAATGTTCCGTCTCTGGTCCACAGTAATGTTCCGTATCTGGTCCACGATAATGTTCGATCTCTGGTCCACGATAATGTTGTGTTTCTATTTCACGGTAATGTTCCGTTTCATGTCCACGATAATGTTCTGTTTCGGTTTCACGGTAATATTCCGTCTCTGGTCCACGATAATGTTGTGTTTCTGTTTCACGGTAATGTTCCGTTTCACGGTAATGTTCCGTCTCTGGTCCACGATAATGTTGTGTTTTTTTTCACGGTAATGTTCCGTTTCTGGTCCACGATAATGTTCGGTTTCACGATAATGTTCCGTTTCTGGTCAACGATAATGTTCTGTTTAGGTTTCACGGTAATGTTATGTCTCTGGTCCACGATAATGTTCCGTCTCTGGTCCACGATAATGTTCTGTCTCTGATCCACGATAATGTTCTGTCTCTGATCCACGGTAATGTTCCGTTTCTGGTCCACGATTATGTTCTGTTTTGGTTTCAAGGTAATGTTCTGTCTCTGGTCCACGGTAATGTTCCGTTTCTGGTCCACGATAATGTTCTGTTTCGGTTTCACGGTAATGTTCCGTTTCTGGTCCACGATAATGTTCTGTTTTTGTTTCACGGTAATGTTCCGTTTCTGGTCCATGATAATGTTCTGTTTCATGGTAATGTTCTGTTTCGGTTTCACGGTAATGTTCCGTTTCTGGTCCACGGTAATGTTCGGTTTCAAGGTAAAGTTCGGTCTCTGGTCCACAGTAATGTTCTGTCTCTGGTCCACGGTAATGTTCTGTCTCTGGTCCACGGTAATGTTCGATCTCTGGTCCACGATAATGTTCGGTTTCACGGTAATGTTCCGTCTCTGGTCCACGATAATGTTCTGTTTCGGTTTCACGGTAATATTCCGTTTCTGGTCCACGGTAATGTTCTGTCTCTGGTCCACGGTAATGTTCTTTCTCTGGTCCACGGTAATGTTCTGTCTCTGGTCCACGGTAATGTTCGATCTCTGGTCCACGATAATGTTCGGTTTCACGGTAATGTTCCGTCTCTGGTCCACGATAATGTTCTGTTTCGGTTTCACGGTAATGTTCCGTTTCTGGTCCACGGTAATGTTCGGTTTCAAGGTAAAGTTCGGTCTCTGGTCCACAGTAATGTTCTGTCTCTGGTCCACGGTAATGTTCTGTCTCTGGTCCACGGTAATGTTCGATTTCTGGTCGACGATAATGTTCGGTTTCACGGTAATGTTCCGTCTCTGGTCCACGATAATGTTCGGTTTCACGGTAATGTTCCATTTCTGGTCCACGGTAATGTTCTGTCTCTGGTCCACGATAATGTTCGATCTCTGGTCCACGATAATGTTCGGTTTCACGGTAATGTTCCGTCTCTGGTCCATGATAATGTTCCGTTTCTGGTCCACGATAATGTTCTGTTTCAGTTTCACGGTAATGTTCCGTCTCTGGTCCACGATAATGTTCTGTTTCGGTTTCACGGTAATGTTCCGTTTCTGGTCCACGATAATGTTCTGTTTCGGTTTCACGGTAATGTTCCGTCTCTGGTCCACGGTAATGTTCCGTCTCTGTTCGACGATAATGTTGTGTTTCTGTTTCACGGTAATGTTTTTGTTTCTGGTCCTTGATAATGTTCTGTTTCACGGTAATGTTCTGTCTCTGGTCCACGGTAATGTTCTGTCTCTGGTCCACGGTAATGTTGTGTCTCTGGTCCACGGTAATGTTCGATCTCTGGTCCACGATAATGTTCGGTTTCACGGTAATGTTCCGTCTCTGGTCCACGATAATGTTCTGTTTCTGTATCACGGTAATGTTTTGTTTCTGGTCCACGATAATTTTGTGTTTCTGTTTCACGGTAATGTTCCGTTTCTGGTCCACGATAATGTTCGGTTTCAAGGTAAAGTTCGGTCTCTGGTCCACGGTAATGTTCTGTCTCTGGTCCACGGTAATGTTCTGTCTCTGGTCCACGGTAATGTTCGATCTCTGGTCCACGATAATGTTCGGTTTCACGGTAATATTCCGTCTCTGGTCCACGATAATGTTGTGTTTCTGTTTCACGGTAATGTTCCGTTTCTGGTCCACGATAATGTTCTGTTTCGGTTTCACGGTAATGTTCTGTCTCTGGTACATGATAATGTTCCGTTTCTGGTCCACGATAATGTTCTGTTTCAGTTTCACGGTAATGTTCCGTCTCTGGTCCACGATAATGTTCTGTTTCGGTTTCACGGTAATGTTCCGTGTCTGGTCCACGATAATGTTCTGTTTCGGTTTCACGGTAATGTTCCGTCTCTGGTCCACGGTAATGTTCCGTCTCTGGTCCACGATAATGTTGTGTTTCTGTTTCACGGTAATGTTCCGTTTCTGGTCCTTGATAATGTTCTGTTTCACGGTAATGTTCTGTCTCTGGTCCACGGTAATGTTCTGTCTCTGGTCCACGGTAATGTTCTGTCTCTGGTCCACGGTAATGTTCGATCTCTGGTCCACGATAATGTTCGGTTTCACGGTAATGTTCCGTCTCTGGTCCACGATAATGTTCTGTTTCTGTATCACGGTAATGTTCCGTTTCTGGTCCACGATAATTTTGTGTTTCTGTTTCACGGTAATGTTCCGTTTCTGGTCCACGATAATGTTCGGTTTCAAGGTAAAGTTCGGTCTCTGGTCCACGGTAATGTTCTGTCTCTGGTCCACGGTAATGGTCTGTCTCTGGTCCACGGTAATGTTCTGTCTCTGGTCCACGGTAATGTTCGATCTCTGGTCCACGATAATGTTCGGTTTCACGGTAATGTTCCGTCTCTGGTCCACGATAATGTTCTGTTTCGGTTTCACGGTAATGTTCCGTTTCTGGTCCACGGTAATGTTCTGTTTCTGGTCCACGGTAATGTTCTGTCTCTGGTCCACGGTAATATTCGATCTCTGGTCCACGATAATGTTCGGTTTCACGGTAATGTTCCGTCTCTGGTCCACGATAATGTTCTGTTTCGGTTTCACGGTAATGTTCTGTTTCTGGTCCACGGTAATGTTCTGTCTCTGGTCCACGGTAATGTTCGATCTCTGGTCCACGATAATGTTCGGTTTCACGGTAATGTTCCGTCTCTGGTCCACGATAATGTTCTGTTTCGGTTTCACGGTAATGTTCCGTTTCTGGTCCACGGTAATGTTCGGTTTCAAGGTAAAGTTCGGTCTCTGGTCCACAGTAATGTTCTGTCTCTGGTCCATGGTAATGTTCTGTCTCTGGTCCACGGTAATGTTCGGTTTCAAGGTAAAGTTCGGTCTCTCGTCCACAGTAATGTTCTGCCTCTGGTCCACGGTAATGTTCGATCTCTGGTACACGATAATGTTCTGTTTCGGTTTCACGGTAATGTTCCGTTTCTGGTCCACGGTAATGTTCGGTTTCAAGGTAAAGTTCGGTCTCTGGTCCTCAGTAATGTTCTGTCTCTGGTCCACGGTAATGTTCTGTCTCTGGTCCACGGTAATGTTCTGTCTTTGGTCCACGGTAATGTTCGATCTCTGGTCCACGATAATGTTCGGTTTCACGGTAATGTTCCGTCTCTGGTCCACGATAATGTTCTGTTTCGGTTTCACGGTAATATTCCGTTTCTGGTCCACGGTAATGTTCTGTCTCTGGTCCACGGTAATGTTCTTTCTCTGGTCCACGGTAATGTTCTGTCTCTGGTCCACGGTAATGTTCGATCTCTGGTCAACGATAATGTTCGGTTTCACGGTAATGTTCCGTCTCTGGTCCACGATAATGTTCTGTTTCGGTTTCACGGTAATGTTCTGTTTCTGGTCCACGGTAATGTTCGGTTTCAAGGTAAAGTTCGGTCTCTGGTCCACAGTAATGTTCTGTCTCTGGTCCACGGTAATGTTCTTTCTCTGGTCCACGGTAATGTTCTGTCTCTGGTCCACGGTAATGTTCGATTTCTGGTCGACGATAATGTTCGGTTTCACGGTAATGTTCCGTCTCTGGTCCACGATAATGTTCGGTTTCACGGTAATGTTCCATTTCTGGTCCACGGTAATGTTCTGTCTCTGGTCCACGATAATGTTCGATCTCTGGTCCACGATAATGTTCGGTTTCACGGTAATGTTCCGTCTCTGGTCCATGATAATGTTCCGTTTCTGGTCCACGATAATGTTCTGTTTCAGTTTCACGGTAATGTTCCGTCTCTGGTCCACGATAATGTTCTGTTTCGGTTTCACGGTAATGTTCCGTTTCTGGTCCACGATAATGTTCTGTTTCGGTTTCACGGTAATGTTCCGTCTCTGGTCATCGGTAATGTTCCGTCTCTGTTCCACGATAATGTTGTGTTTCTGTTTCACGGTAATGTTCCGTTTCTGGTCCTTGATAATGTTCTGTTTCACGGTAATGTTCTGTCTCTGGTCCACGGTAATGTTCTGTCTCTGGTCCACGGTAATGTTCTGTCTCTGGTCCACGGTAATGTTCGATCTCTGGTCCACGATAATGTTCGGTTTCACGGTAATGTTCCGTCTCTGGTCCACGATAATGTTCTGTTTCTGTATCACGGTAATGTTCCGTTTCTGGTCCACGATAATTTTGTGTTTCTGTTTCACGGTAATGTTCCGTTTCTGGTCCACGATAATGTTCGGTTTCAAGGTAAAGTTCGGTCTCTGGTCCACGTTAATGTTCTGTCTCTGGTCCACGGTAATGGTCTGTCTCTGGTCCACGGTAATGTTCGATCTCTGGTCCATGATAATGTTCGGTTTCACGGTAATGTTCCGTCTCTGGTCCACGATAATGTTGTGTTTCTGTTTCACGGTAATGTTCCGTTTCTGGTCCACGATAATGTTCTGTTTCGGTTTCACGGTAATGTTCTGTCTCTGGTCCATGATAATGTTCCGTTTCTGGTCCACGATAATGTTCTGTTTCAGTTTCACGGTAATGTTCCGTCTCTGGTCCACGATAATGTTCTGTTTCGGTTTCACGGTAATGTTCCGTGTCTGGTCCACGATAATGTTCTGTTTCGGTTTCACGGTAATGTTCCGTCTCTGGTCCACGGTAATGTTCCGTCTCTGGTCCACGATAATGTTGTGTTTCTGTTTCACGGTAATGTTCCGTTTCTGGTCCTTGATAATGTTCTGTTTCACGGTAATGTTCTGTCTCTGGTCCACGGTAATGTTCTGTCTCTGGTCCACGGTAATGTTCTGTCTCTGGTCCACGGTAATGTTCGATCTCTGGTCCACGATAATGTTCGGTTTCACGGTAATGTTCCGTCTCTGGTCCACGATAATGTTCTGTTTCTGTATCACGGTAATGTTCCGTTTCTGGTCCACGATAATTTTGTGTTTCTGTTTCACGGTAATGTTCCGTTTCTGGTCCACGATAATGTTCGGTTTCAAGGTAAAGTTCGGTCTCTGGTCCACGGTAATGTTCTGTCTCTGGTCCACGGTAATGGTCTGTCTCTGGTCCACGGTAATGTTCGATCTCTGGTCCACGATAATGTTCGGTTTCACGGTAATGTTCCGTCTCTGGTCCACGATAATGTTCTGTTTCTGTATAACGGTAATGTTCCGTTTCTGGTCCACGATAATTTTGTGTTTCTGTTTCACGGTAATGTTCCGTTTCTGGTCCACGATAATGTTCGGTTTCACGGTAAAGTTGTGTCTCTGGTCCACGGTAATGTTCTGTGTCTGGTCCACGATAATGTTCGGTTTCACAGTAATGTTCCGTCTCTGGTCCACGATAATGGACCGTCTTTGGTCCACGATAAAGTTATGTTTCTGTTTCATGGTAATGTTCCGTTTCTGGTCCACGATAATCTTGTGTTTCTGTTTCACGGTAATATTCCGTTTCTGGTCCACGGTAATGTTCGGTTTCACGGTAATGTTTGGTCTCTGGTCCATGATAATGTTCGGTTTCACGGTAATGTTCTGGTCCACGGTAATGTTCTGGTCCACGGTAATGTTCCGTCTCTGGTCCACAGTAATGTTCCGTATCTGGTCCATGGTAATGTTCGGTTTGACGGTTATGTTCCATTTCTGGTCCACGGTAATGTTCTGTCTCTGGTCCACGATAATGTTCGATTTCTGGTCCACGATAATGTTCGGTTTCACGGTAATGTTCCGTCTCTGGTCCACGATAATGTTCGGTTTCACGGTAATGTTCCATTTCTGGTCCACGGTAATGTTCTGTCTCTGGTCCACGATAATGTTCGATCTCTGGTCCACGATAATGTTCGGTTTCACGGTAATGTTCCGTCTCTGGTCCACGGTAATGTTCCGTTTCTGGTCCACGATAATGTTCGGTTTCACGGTAAAGTTCTGTCTCTGGTCCACGGTAATGTTCCGTCTCTGGTCCACGATAATGTTGTGTTTCTGTTTCACGGTAATGTTCCGTTTCTGGTCCATGATAATGTTCCGTTTCTGGTACACGATAATGTTCTGTTTCAGTTTCACGGTAATGTTCCGTTTCTGGTCCACGATAATGTTCTGTTTCTGTTTCACGGTAATGTTCCGTTTCTGGTCCATGATAATGTTCTGTTTGACGGTAATGTTCTGTCTCTTGTCCACGGTAATGTTCGATCTCTGGTCCACGATAATGTTCGGTTTCACGGTAATGTTCCGTCTCTGGTCCACGATAATGTTCTGTTTCGGTTTCACGGTAATGTTCCGTTTCTGGTCCACGATAATGTTCTGTTTCTGTTTCACGGTAATGTTCCGTTTCTGGTCCACGATAATGTTCTGTTTCGGTTTCACGGTAATGTTCTGTTTCTGGTCCACGGTAATGTTCCGTTTCTGTTTCACGGTAATGTTCTTTCTCTGGTCCACGGTAATGTTCTGTCTCTGGTCCACGGTAATGTTCGATCTCTGGTCCACGATAATGTTCGGTTTCACGTTAATGTTCCGTCTCTGGTCCACGGTCATGTTCGGTTTCACGGTAATGTTTTGGTCTCTGGTCCACGATAATGTTCGGTTTCACGATAATGTTCGGTTTCACGATAATGTTCTGGTCCACGGTAATGTTCTGGTCCACGGTAATGTTCCGTCTCTGGTCCACAGTAATGTTCCGTATCTGGTCCATGGTAATGTTCGGTTTCACGGTAATGTTCCATTTCTGGTCCACGGTAATGTTCTGTCTCTGGTCCACGATAATGTTCGATTTCTGGTCGACGATAATGTTCGGTTTCACGGTAATGTTCCGTATCTGGTCCATGGTAATGTTCGGTTTCACGGTAATGTTCCATTTCTGGTCCACGGTAATGTTCTGTCTCTGGTCCACGATAATGTTCGATTTCTGGTCGACGATAATGTTCGGTTTCACGGTAATGTTCCGTCTCTGGTCCACGATAATGTTCGGTTTCACGGTAATGTTCCATTTCTGGTCCACGGTAATGTTCTGTCTCTGGTCCATGATAATGTTCGATCTCTGGTCCACGATAATGTTCGGTTTCACGGTAATGTTCCGTCTCTGGTCCATGATAATGTTCCGTTTCTGGTCCACGATAATGTTCTGTTTCAGTTTCACGGTAATGTTCCGTCTCTGGTCCACGATAATGTTCTGTTTCGGTTTCACGGTAATGTTCCGTTTCTGGTCCACGGTAATGTTCTGTTTCGGTTTCACGGTAATGTTCCGTCTCTGGTCCACGGTATTGTTCCGTCTCTGTTCCACGATAATGTTGTGTTTCTGTTTCACGGTAATGTTCCGTTTCTGGTCTTTGATAATGTTCTGTTTCACGGTAATGTTCTGTCTCTGGTCCACGGTAATGTTCTGTCTCTGGTCCACGGTAATGTTCTGTCTCTGGTCCACGGTAATGTTCGATCTCTGGTCCACGATAATGTTCGGTTTCACGGTAATGTTCCGTCTCTGGTCCACGATAATGTTCTGTTTCTGTATCACGGTAATGTTCGATCTCTGGTCCACGATAATGTTCGGTTTCACGGTAATGTTCCGTCTCTGGTCCACGATAATGTTCTGTTTCTGTATCACGGTAATGTTCCGTTTCTGGTCCACGATAATTTTGTGTTTCTGTTTCACGGTAATGTTCCGTTTCTGGTCCACGATAATGTTCGGTTTCAAGGTAAAATTCGGTCTCTGGTCCACGGTAATGTTCTGTCTCTGGTCCACGGTAATGGTCTGTCTCTGGTCCACGGTAATGTTCGATCTCTGGTCCACGATAATGTTCGGTTTCACGGTAATGTTCCGTCTCTGGTCCACGATAATGTTGTGTTTCTGTTTCACGGTAATGTTCCGTTTCTGGTCCACGATAATGTTCTGTTTCGGTTTCACGGTAATGTTCTGTCTCTGGTCCATGATAATGTTCCGTTTCTGGTCCACGATAATGTTCTGTTTCAGTTTCACGGTAATGTTCCGTCTCTGGTCCACGATAATGTTCTGTTTCGGTTTCACGGTAATGTTCCGTTTCTGGTCCACGATAATGTTCTGTTTCGGTTTCACGGTAATGTTCCGTCTCTGGTCCACGGTAATGTTCCGTCTCTGGTCCACGATAATGTTGTGTTTCTGTTTCACGGTAATGTTCCGTTTCTGGTCCTTGATAATGTTCTGTTTCACGGTAATGTTCTGTCTCTGGTCCACGGTAATGTTCTGTCTCTGGTCCACGGTAATGTTCTGTCTCTGGTCCACGGTAATGTTCGATCTCTGGTCCACGATAATGTTCGGTTTCACGGTAATGTTCCGTCTCTGGTCCACGATAATGTTCTGTTTCTGTATCACGGTAATGTTCCGTTTCTGGTCCACGATAATTTTGTGTTTCTGTTTCACGGTAATGTTCCGTTTCTGGTCCACGATAATGTTCGGTTTCAAGGTAAAATTCGGTCTCTGGTCCACGGTAATGTTCTGTCTCTGGTCCACGGTAATGGTCTGTCTCTGGTCCACGGTAATGTTCGATCTCTGGTCCACGATAATGTTCGGTTTCACGGTAATGTTCCGTCTCTGGTCCACGATAATGTTCTGTTTCTGTATCACGGTAATGTTCCTTCTCTGGTCCACGATAATGTTGTGTTTCTGTTTCACGGTAATGTTCCGTTTCTGGTCCATGATAATGTTCCGTCTTTGGTCCACGGTAATGTTCCGTCTCTGGTCCACGATAATGTTCTGTTTCTGTATCACGGTAATGTTCCGTTTCTGGTCCACGATAATTTTGTGTTTCTGTTTCACGGTAATGTTCCGTTTCTGGTCCACGATAATGTTCGGTTTCAAGGTAAAGTTCGGTCTCTGGTCCACGGTAATGTTCTGTCTCTGGTCCACGGTAATGGTCTGTCTCTGGTCCACGGTAATGTTCGATCTCTGGTCCACGATAATGTTCGGTTTCACGGTAATGTTCCGTCTCTGGTCCACGATAATGTTCTGTTTCTGTATAACGGTAATGTTCCGTTTCTGGTCCACGATAATTTTGTGTTTCTGTTTCACGGTAATGTTCCGTTTCTGGTCCACGATAATGTTCGGTTTCACGGTAAAGTTGTGTCTCTGGTCCACGGTAATGTTCTGTGTCTGGTCCACGATAATGTTCGGTTTCACAGTAATGTTCCGTCTCTGGTCCACGATAATGGACCGTCTTTGGTCCACGATAAAGTTATGTTTCTGTTTCATGGTAATGTTCCGTTTCTGGTCCACGATAATCTTGTGTTTCTGTTTCACGGTAATATTCCGTTTCTGGTCCACGGTAATGTTCGGTTTCACGGTAATGTTTGGTCTCTGGTCCATGATAATGTTCGGTTTCACGGTAATGTTCTGGTCCACGGTAATGTTCTGGTCCACGGTAATGTTCCGTCTCTGGTCCACAGTAATGTTCCGTATCTGGTCCATGGTAATGTTCGGTTTGACGGTTATGTTCCATTTCTGGTCCACGGTAATGTTCTGTCTCTGGTCCACGATAATGTTCGATTTCTGGTCCACGATAATGTTCGGTTTCACGGTAATGTTCCGTCTCTGGTCCACGATAATGTTCGGTTTCACGGTAATGTTCCATTTCTGGTCCACGGTAATGTTCTGTCTCTGGTCCACGATAATGTTCGATCTCTGGTCCACGATAATGTTCGGTTTCACGGTAATGTTCCGTCTCTGGTCCACGGTAATGTTCCGTTTCTGGTCCACGATAATGTTCGGTTTCACGGTAAAGTTCTGTCTCTGGTCCACGGTAATGTTCCGTCTCTGGTCCACGATAATGTTGTGTTTCTGTTTCACGGTAATGTTCCGTTTCTGGTCCATGATAATGTTCCGTTTCTGGTACACGATAATGTTCTGTTTCAGTTTCACGGTAATGTTCCGTTTCTGGTCCACGATAATGTTCTGTTTCTGTTTCACGGTAATGTTCCGTTTCTGGTCCATGATAATGTTCTGTTTGACGGTAATGTTCTGTCTCTTGTCCACGGTAATGTTCGATCTCTGGTCCACGATAATGTTCGGTTTCACGGTAATGTTCCGTCTCTGGTCCACGATAATGTTCTGTTTCGGTTTCACGGTAATGTTCCGTTTCTGGTCCACGAAAATGTTCTGTTTCTGTTTCACGGTAATGTTCCGTTTCTGGTCCACGATAATGTTCTGTTTCGGTTTCACGGTAATGTTCTGTTTCTGGTCCACGGTAATGTTCCGTTTCTGTTTCACGGTAATGTTCTTTCTCTGGTCCACGGTAATGTTCTGTCTCTGGTCCACGGTAATGTTCGATCTCTGGTCCACGATAATGTTCGGTTTCACGTTAATGTTCCGTCTCTGGTCCACGGTCATGTTCGGTTTCACGGTAATGTTTTGGTCTCTGGTCCACGATAATGTTCGGTTTCACGATAATGTTCGGTTTCACGATAATGTTCTGGTCCACGGTAATGTTCTGGTCCACGGTAATGTTCCGTCTCTGGTCCACAGTAATGTTCCGTATCTGGTCCATGGTAATGTTCGGTTTCACGGTAATGTTCCATTTCTGGTCCACGGTAATGTTCTGTCTCTGGTCCACGATAATGTTCGATTTCTGGTCGACGATAATGTTCGGTTTCACGGTAATGTTCCGTATCTGGTCCATGGTAATGTTCGGTTTCACGGTAATGTTCCATTTCTGGTCCACGGTAATGTTCTGTCTCTGGTCCACGATAATGTTCGATTTCTGGTCGACGATAATGTTCGGTTTCACGGTAATGTTCCGTCTCTGGTCCACGATAATGTTCGGTTTCACGGTAATGTTCCATTTCTGGTCCACGGTAATGTTCTGTCTCTGGTCCATGATAATGTTCGATCTCTGGTCCACGATAATGTTCGGTTTCACGGTAATGTTCCGTCTCTGGTCCATGATAATGTTCCGTTTCTGGTCCACGATAATGTTCTGTTTCAGTTTCACGGTAATGTTCCGTCTCTGGTCCACGATAATGTTCTGTTTCGGTTTCACGGTAATGTTCCGTTTCTGGTCCACGGTAATGTTCTGTTTCGGTTTCACGGTAATGTTCCGTCTCTGGTCCACGGTATTGTTCCGTCTCTGTTCCACGATAATGTTGTGTTTCTGTTTCACGGTAATGTTCCGTTTCTGGTCTTTGATAATGTTCTGTTTCACGGTAATGTTCTGTCTCTGGTCCACGGTAATGTTCTGTCTCTGGTCCACGGTAATGTTCTGTCTCTGGTCCACGGTAATGTTCGATCTCTGGTCCACGATAATGTTCGGTTTCACGGTAATGTTCCGTCTCTGGTCCACGATAATGTTCTGTTTCTGTATCACGGTAATGTTCGATCTCTGGTCCACGATAATGTTCGGTTTCACGGTAATGTTCCGTCTCTGGTCCACGATAATGTTCTGTTTCTGTATCACGGTAATGTTCCGTTTCTGGTCCACGATAATTTTGTGTTTCTGTTTCACGGTAATGTTCCGTTTCTGGTCCACGATAATGTTCGGTTTCAAGGTAAAGTTCGGTCTCTGGTCCACGGTAATGTTCTGTCTCTGGTCCACGGTAATGGTCTGTCTCTGGTCCACGGTAATGTTCGATCTCTGGTCCACGATAATGTTCGGTTTCACGGTAATGTTCCGTCTCTGGTCCACGATAATGTTTTTTTTCTGTTTCACGGTAATGTTCCGTTTCTGGTCCACGATAATGTTCTGTTTCGGTTTCACGGTAATGTTCTGTCTCTGGTCCATGATAATGTTCCGTTTCTGGTCCACGATAATGTTCTGTTTCAGTTTCACGGTAATGTTCCGTCTCTGGTCCACGATAATGTTCTGTTTCGGTTTCACGGTAATGTTCCGTTTCTGGTCCACGATAATGTTCTGTTTCGGTTTCACGGTAATGTTCCGTCTCTGGTCCACGGTAATGTTCCGTCTCTGGTCCACGATAATGTTGTGTTTCTGTTTCACGGTAATGTTCCGTTTCTGGTCCTTGATAATGTTCTGTTTCACGGTAATGTTCTGTCTCTGGTCCACGGTAATGTTCTGTCTCTGGTCCACGGTAATGTTCTGTCTCTGGTCCACGGTAATGTTCGATCTCTGGTCCACGATAATGTTCGGTTTCACGGTAATGTTCCGTCTCTGGTCCACGATAATGTTCTGTTTCTGTATCACGGTAATGTTCCGTTTCTGGTCCACGATAATTTTGTGTTTCTGTTTCACGGTAATGTTCCGTTTCTGGTCCACGATAATGTTCGGTTTCAAGGTAAAATTCGGTCTCTGGTCCACGGTAATGTTCTGTCTCTGGTCCACGGTAATGGTCTGTCTCTGGTCCACGGTAATGTTCGATCTCTGGTCCACGATAATGTTCGGTTTCACGGTAATGTTCCGTCTCTGGTCCACGATAATGTTCTGTTTCTGTATCACGGTAATGTTCCGTTTCTGGTCCACGATAATTTTGTGTTTCTGTTTCACGGTAATGTTCCGTTTCTGGTCCACGATAATGTTCGGTTTCACGGTAAAGTTCTGTCTCTGGTCCACGGTAATGTTCTGTGTCTGGTCCACGATAATGTTCGGTTTCACAGTAATGTTCCGTCTCTGGTCCACGATAATGGACCGTCTTTGGTCCACGATAATGTTATGTTTCTGTTTCATGGTAATGTTCCGTTTCTGGTCCACGATAATCTTGTGTTTCTGTTTCACGGTAATATTCCGTTTCTGGTCCACGGTAATGTTCGGTTTCACGGTAATGTTTGGTCTCTGGTCCATGATAATGTTCGGTTTCACGGTAATGTTCTGGTCCACGGTAATGTTCTGGTCCACGGTAATGTTCCGTCTCTGGTCCACAGTAATGTTCCGTATCTGGTCCACGGTAATGTTCTGTCTCTGGTCCACGATAATGTTCGATCTCTGGTCCACGATAATATTCGGTTTCACGGTAATGTTCCATTTCTGGTCCACGGTAATGTTCTGTCTCTGGTCCACGATAATGTTCGATCTCTGGTCCACGATAATGTTGGGTTTCACGGTAATGTTCCGTCTCTGGTCCACGATAATGTTGTGTTTCTGTTTCACGGTAATGTTCCGTTTCTGGTCCATGATAATGTTATTTTTCACGGTAATGTTCTGTCTCTGGTCCATGGTAATATTCTGTCTCTGGTCCACGGTAATGTTGTGTTTCTGTTTCACGGTAATGTTCCGTTTCTGGTCCACGATAATGTTCTGTTTCGGTTTCACGGTAATGTTCTGTCTCTGGTCCACGGTAATGTTCCGTTTCTGTTTCACGGTAATTTTCTGTTTCCGTTTCAATGTAATGTTCTGTCTCTGGTCCACGGTAATGTTGTGTTTCTGTTTCACGGTAATGTTCCGTCTCTGGTCCACGATAATGTTCGGTTTCACGATAATGTTCCGTTTCTGGTCCACGATAATGTTCTGTTTAGGTTTCACGGTAATGTTCCGTCTCTGGTCCACGATAATGTTCTGTTTCTGTTTCACGGTAATGTTCCGTTTCTGGTCCATGATAATATTCTTTTTCACGGTAATGTTCTGTCTCTGGTCCATGGTAATATTCTGTCTCTGGTCCACGGTAATGTTCGGTTTCAAGGTAAAGTTGGGTCTTTGGTCCACGGTAATGTTCTGTCTCTGGTCCACGGTAATGTTCTGTCTCTGGTAAACGGTAATGTTCTGTCTCTGGTCCATGGTAATGTTCGATCTCTGGTCCACGATAATGTTCGGTTTCACGGTAATTTTCCGTTTCTGGTCCACGATAATGTTCTGTTTCGGTTTCCCGGTAATGTTCTGTCTCTGGTCCACAGTAATGTTCTGTGTCTGGTCCACGATAATGTTCTGTTTCTGTTTCACGGTAATGTTCCGTTTCTGGTCCATGATAATGTTCTTTTTCACGGTAATGTTCTGTCTCTGGTCCATGGTAATATTCTGTCTCTGGTCCACGGTAATGTTCTGTCTCTGGTAAACGGTAATGTTCGGTTTCAAGGTAAAGTTTGGTCTCTGGTCCACGGTAATGTTCGGTTTCACGGTAATGTTCGGTCTCTGGTCCACGGTAATGTTCGGTTTCACGGTAATGTTTGGTCTCTGGTCCACGATAATGTTCGGTTTCACGATAATGTTCGGTTTCACGATAATGTTCTGGTCCACGGTAATGTTCTGGTCCACGGTAATGTTCCGTCTCTGGTCCACAGTAATGTTCCGTATCTGGTCCATGGTAATGTTCGGTTTCACGGTAATGTTCCATTTCTGGTCCATGATAATGTTATGTTTTACGGTAATGTTCTGTCTCTTGTCCACGGTAATGTTCGATCTCTGGTCCACGATAATGTTCGGTTTCACGGTAATGTTCCGTCTCTGGTCCACGATAATGTTCTGTTTCGGTTTCACGGTAATGTTCCGTTTCTGGTCCACGATAATGTTCTGTTTCGGTTTCACGGTAATGTTCCGTCTCTGGTCCACGGTAATGTTCCGTCTCTGGTCCACGATGATGTTGTGTTTCTGTTTCACGGTAATGTTCCGTTTCTGGTCCATGATAATGTTCTGTTTCACGTTAATGTTCTGTCTCTGGTCCATGGTAATGTTCTGTCTCTGGTCCACGGTAATATTCTGTCTCTGGTCCACGGTAATGTTCTGTCTCTGGTCCACGGTAATGTTCTGTCTCTGGTCCACGGTAATGTTCGATCTCTGGTCCACGATAATGTTTGGTTTCACGGTAATGTTCCGTCTCTGGTCCACGATAATGTTCTAGTTCTGTATCACGGTAATGTTCCGTTTCTGGTCCACGATAATTTTGTGTTTCTGTTTCATGGTAATGTTCCGTTTCTGGTCCACGATAATGTTCGGTTTCAAGGTAAAGTTCGGTCTCTGGTCCACGGTAATGTTCTGTCTCTGGTCCACGATAATGTTCGGTTTCACGGTAATGTTCTGTCTCTGGTCCACGATAATGTTCGATCTCTGGTCCAAGATAATGTTCGGTTTCACGGTAATGTTCCGTCTCTGGTCCACGATAATGTTGTGTTTCTGTTTCACGGTAATGTTCCGTTTCTGGTCCATGATAATGTTCTGTTTCGGTTTCACGGTAATGTTCCATCTCTGGTCCACGGTAATGTTCTGTCTCTGGTCCACGATAATGTTGTGTTTCTGTTTCACGGTAATGTTCCGTTTCTGGTCCATGATAATGTTCTGTTTCACGGTAATGTTCTGTCTCTGGTCCATGGTAATGTTCTGTCTCTGGTCCATGGTAATGTTCTGTCTCTGGTCCACGGTAATGTTCTGTCTCTAGTCCCCGGTAATGTTCGATCTCTGGTCCACGATAATGTTTGGTCTCACGGTAATGTTCCGTCTCTGGTCCACGATAATGTTCTGTTTCTGTATCACGGTAATGTTCCGTTTCTGGTCCACGATAATTTTGTGTTTCTGTTTCATGGTAATGTTCCGTTTCTGGTCCACGATAATGTTCGGTTTCAAGGTAAAGTTCGGTCTCTGGTCCACGGTAATGTTCAGTCTCTGGTCCACGGTAATGTTCTTTCTCTGGTCCACGGTAATGTTCTGTCTCTGGTCCACGGTAATGTTCTGTCTCTGGTCCACGGTAATGTTCCGTTTCTGGTCCACCATAATGTTCTGTTTCGGTTTCACTGTAATGTTCTGTCTCTGGTCCATGATAATGTTCCGTTTCTGGTCCACGATAATGTTCTGTTTCAGTTTCACGGTAATGTTCTGTTTCCGTTTCACGGTAATGTTCTTTCTCTGGTCCACGGTAATGTTTTGTTTCTGTTTCACGGTAATGTTCCGTCTCTGGTCCACGATAATGTTCGGTTTCACGGTAATGTTCCGTCTCTGGTCCACGATAAAGTTGTGTTTCTGTTTCACGGTAATGTTCCGTTTCTGGTCCACGATAATGTTTTGTTTCTGGTCCACGATAATTTTCCGTTTCTGGTCCACGATAATGTTCCGTTTCTGGTCCACGATAATGTTCTGTTTCGGTTTCACGGTAATGTTCTATCTCTGGTCCACGGTAATGTTCTATCTCTGGTCCACGGTAATGTTCTGTCTCTGGTCCACGGTAATGTTCGATCTCTGGTCCACGATAATGTTCGGTTTCACGGTAATGTTCCGTCTCTGGTCCACGATAATGTCCTGTTTCGGTTTCACGGTAATGTTCCGTCTCTGGTCCACGGTAATGTTCCGTTTCTGGTCCATGATAATGTTCTGTTTCACGTTAATGTTCTGTCTCTGGTCCATGGTAATGTTCTGTCTCTGGTCCACGGTAATGTTCTGTCTCTGGTCCACGGTAATGTTCTGTCTCTGGTCCACGGTAAGGTTCTGTCTCTGGTCCACGGTAATGTTCGATCTCTGGTCCACGATAATGTTTGGTTTCACGGTAATGTTCCGTCTCTGGTCCACGATAATGTTCTAGTTCTGTATCACGGTAATGTTCCGTTTCTGGTCCACGATAATTTTGTGTTTCTGTTTCATGGTAATGTTCCGTTTCTGGTCCACGATAATGTTCGGTTTCAAGGTAAGGTTCGGTCTCTGGTCCACGGTAATGTTCTGTCTCTGGTCCATGGTAATGTTCTGTCTCTGGTCCATGGTAATGTTCTGTCTCTGGTCCACGGTAATGTTCTGTCTCTAGTCCCCGGTAATGTTCGATCTCTGGTCCACGATAATGTTTGGTTTCACTGTGATGTTCCGTCTCTGGTCCACGATAATGTTCTGTTTCTGTATCACGGTAATGTTCCGTTTCTGGTCCACGATAATTTTGTGTTTCTGTTTCATGGTAATGTTCCGTTTCTGGTCCACGATAATGTTCGGTTTCAAGGTAAAGTTCGGTCTCTGGTCCACGGTAATGTTCAGTCTCTGGTCCACGGTAATGTTCTTTCTCTGGTCCACGGTAATGTTCTGTCTCTGGTCCACGGTAATGTTCTGTCTCTGGTCCACGGTAATGTTCCGTTTCTGGTCCACCATAATGTTCTGTTTCGGTTTCACTGTAATGTTCTGTCTCTGGTCCATGATAATGTTCCGTTTCTGGTCCACGATAATGTTCTGTTTCAGTTTCACGGTAATGTTCTGTTTCCGTTTCACGGTAATGTTCTTTCTCTGGTCCACGGTAAAGTTTTGTTTCTGTTTCACGGTAATGTTCCGTCTCTGGTCCACGATAATGTTCGGTTTCACGGTAATGTTCCGTCTCTGGTCCACGATAATGTTGTGTTTCTGTTTCACGGTAATGTTCCGTTTCTGGTCCACGATAATGTTTTGTTTCTGGTCCACGATAATTTTCCGTTTCTGGTCCACGATAATGTTCTGTTTAGGTTTCACGGTAATGTTCTGTCTCTGGTCCACAATAATGTTCCGTCTCTGGTCCACGATAATGTTCCGTCTCTGGTCCACGATAATGTTCTGTCTCTGGTCCACGATAATGTTCCGTTTCTGGTCCACGATAATGTTCTGTTTCGGTTTCACGGTAATGTTCTATCTCTGGTCCACGGTAATGTTCTATCTCTGGTCCACGGTAATGTTCTGTCTCTGGTCCACGGTAATGTTCGATCTCTGGTCCACGATAATGTTCGGTTTCACGGTAATGTTCCGTCTCTGGTCCACGATAATGTCCTGTTTCGGTTTCACGGTAATGTTCCGTCTCTGGTCCACGGTAATGTTCCGTTTCTGGTCCATGATAATGTTCTGTTTCACGTTAATGTTCTGTCTCTGGTCCATGGTAATGTTCTGTCTCTGGTCCACGGTAATGTTCTGTCTCTGGTCCACGGTAATGTTCTGTCTCTGGTCCACGGTAATGTTCTGTCTCTGGTCCACGGTAATGTTCGATCTCTGGTCCACGATAATGTTTGGTTTCACGGTAATGTTCCGTCTCTGGTCCACGATAATGTTCTAGTTCTGTATCACGGTAATGTTCCGTTTCTGGTCCACGATAATTTTGTGTTTCTGTTTCATGGTAATGTTCCGTTTCTGGTCCACGATAATGTTCGGTTTCAAGGTAAAGTTCGGTCTCTGGTCCACGGTAATGTTCTGTCTCTGGTCCACGGTAATGTTCTGTCTCTGGTCCACGGTAATGTTCTGTCTCTGGTCCACGATAATGTTCGATTTCTGGTCGACGATAATGTTCAGTTTCACGGTAATGTTCCGTCTCTGGTCCACGATAATGTTCGGTTTCACGGTAATGTTCTGTCTCTGGTCCACGATAATGTTCGATCTCTGGTCCAAGATAATGTTCGGTTTCACGGTAATGTTCCGTCTCTGGTCCACGATAATGTTGTGTTTCTGTTTCACGGTAATGTTCCGTTTCTGGTCCATGATAATGTTCTGTTTCGGTTTCACGGTAATGTTCCGTCTCTGGTCCACGGTAATGTTCTGTCTCTGGTCCACGATAATGTTGTGTTTCTGTTTCACGGTACAGTTCCGTTTCTGGTCCATGATAATGTTCTGTTTCACGGTAATGTTCTGTCTCTGGTCCATGGTAATGTTCTGTCTCTGGTCCATGGTAATGTTCTGTCTCTGGTCCACGGTAATGTTCTGTCTCTGGTCCACGGTAATGTTCGATCTCTGGTCCACGATAATGTTTGGTTTCACGGTAATGTTCCGTCTCTGGTCCACGATAATGTTCTGTTTCTGTATCACGGTAATGTTCCGTTTCTGGTCCACGATAATTTTGTGTTTCTGTTTCATGGTAATGTTCCGTTTCTGGTCCACGATAATGTTCGGTTTCAAGGTAAAGTTCGGTCTCTGGTCCACGGTAATGTTCAGTCTCTGGTCCACGGTAATGTTCTTTCTCTGGTCCACGGTAATGTTCTGTCTCTGGTCCACGGTAATGTTCTGTCTCTGGTCCACGGTAATGTTCCGTTTCTGGTCCACCATAATGTTCTGTTTCGGTTTCACTGTAATGTTCTGTCTCTGGTCCATGATAATGTTCCGTTTCTGGTACACGATAATGTTCTGTTTCAGTTTCACGGTAATGTTCTGTTTCCGTTTCACGGTAATGTTCTTTCTCTGGTCCACGGTAATGTTTTGTTTCTGTTTCACGGTAATGTTCCGTCTCTGGTCCACGATAATGTTCGGTTTCACGGTAATGTTCCGTCTCTGGTCCACGATAATGTTGTGTTTATGTTTCACGGTAATGTTCCGTTTCTGGTCCACGATAATGTTTTGTTTCTGGTCCACGATAATTTTCCGTTTCTGGTCCACGATAATGTTCTGTTTAGGTTTCACGGTAATGTTCTGTCTCTGGTCCACGATAATGTTCCGTCTCTGGTCCACGATAATGTTCCGTCTCTGGTCCACGATAATGTTCTGTCTCTGGTCCACGATAATGTTCCGTTTCTGGTCCACGATAATGTTCTGTTTCGGTTTCACGGTAATGTTCTATCTCTGGTCCACGGTAATGTTCTATCTCTGGTCCACGGTAATGTTCTGTCTCTGGTCCACGGTAATGTTCGATCTCTGGTCCACGATAATGTTCGGTTTCACGGTAATGTTCCGTCTCTGGTCCACGATAATGTCCTGTTTCGGTTTCACGGTAATGTTCCGTCTCTGGTCCACGGTAATGTTCCGTTTCTGGTCCATGATAATGTTCTTTTTCACGGTAATGTTCTGTCTCTGGTCCATGGTAATGTTCTGTCTCTGGTCCACGGTAATGTTCGGTTTCAAGGTAAAGTTCGGTCTCTGGTCCACAGTAATGTTCTGTCTCTGGTCCACGGTAATGTTCTGTCTCTGGTCCACGGTAATGTTCTGTCTCTGGTCCACGATAATGTTCGGTTTCTGTTTCACGGTAATGTTCCCTTTCTCGTCCAAGATAATATTCTGTTTCTGTTTCACGGTAATGTTCGATTTCTGGTCGACGATAATGTTCGGTTTCACGGTAATGTTCCGTCTCTGGTCCACGATAATGTTGTGTTTCTGTTTCACGGTAATGTTCCGTTTCTGGTCCATGATAATGTTCTTTTTCGGTTTCACGGTAATGTTCCGTCTCTGGTCCACGGTAATGTTCCGTCTCTGGTCCACGATAATGTTGTGTTTCTGTTTCACGGTAATGTTCCGTTTCTGGTCCATGATAATGTTCTGTTTCACGGTAATGTTCTGTCTCTGGTCCATGGTAATGTTCTGTCTCTGGTCCACGGTAATCTTCTGTCTCTGGTCCACGGTAATGTTCTGTTTCGGTTTCACTGTAATGTTCTGTCTCTGGTCCATGATAATGTTCCGTTTCTGGTCCACGATAATGTTCTGTTTCAGTTTCACGGTAATGTTCTGTTTCCGTTTCACGGTAATGTTCAGTCTCTGGTCCACGGTAATGTTCTTTCTCTGGTCCACGGTAATGTTCTGTCTCTGGTCCACGGTAATGTTCTGTCTCTGGTCCACGGTAATGTTCGATCTCTGGTCCACGATAATATTCGGTTTCACGGTAATGTTCCGTCTCTGGTCCACGATAATGTTCTGTTTCTGTATCACGGTAATGTTCCGTTTCTGGTCCACGATAATTTTGTGTTTCTGTTTCACGGTAATGTTCCGTTTCTGGTCCACGATAATGTTTTGTTTCTGTTTCACGGTAATGTTCCGTCTCTGGTCCACGATAATGTTCGGTTTCACGGTAATGTTCCGTCTCTGGTCCACGGTAATGTTCTGTGTCTGGTCCACGATAATGTTCCGTCTTTGGTCCACGATAATGTTCTGTTTCTGTTTCACGGTAATGTTCCGTTTCTGGTCCACCATAATGTTCTGTTTCGGTTTCACTGTAATGTTCTGTCTCTGGTCCATGATAATGTTCCGTTTCTGGTCCACGATAATGTTCTGTTTCAGTTTCACGGTAATGTTCTGTTTCCGTTTCATGGTAATGTTCTGTCTCTGGTCCACGGTAATGTTTTGTTTCTGTTTCACGGTAATGTTCCGTCTCTGGTCCACGATAATGTTCGGTTTCACGGTAATGTTCCGTCTCTGGTCCACGATAATGTTGTGTTTCTGTTTCACGGTAATGTTCCGTTTCTGGTCCACGATAATGTTTTGTTTCATGTCCACGATAATGTTCCGTTTCTGGTCCACGATAATGTTCTGTTTAGGTTTCACGGTAATGTTCTGTCTCTGGTCCACGATAATGTTGTGTTTCTGTTTCACGGTAATGTTCCGTTTCTGGTCCACGATAATGTTTTGTTTCTGGTCCACGATAATTTTCCGTTTCTGGTCCACGATAATGTTCTGTTTAGGTTTCACGGTAATGTTCTGTCTCTGGTCCACAATAATGTTCCGTCTCTGGTCCACGATAATGTTCCGTCTCTGGTCCACGATAATGTTCTGTCTCTGGTCCACGATAATGTTCCGTTTCTGGTCCACGATAATGTTCTGTTTCGGTTTCACGGTAATGTTCTATCTCTGGTCCACGGTAATGTTCTATCTCTGGTCCACGGTAATGTTCTGTCTCTGGTCCACGGTAATGTTCGATCTCTGGTCCACGATAATGTTCGGTTTCACGGTAATGTTCCGTCTCTGGTCCACGATAATGTCCTGTTTCGGTTTCACGGTAATGTTCCGTCTCTGGTCCACGGTAATGTTCCGTTTCTGGTCCATGATAATGTTCTGTTTCACGTTAATGTTCTGTCTCTGGTCCATGGTAATGTTCTGTCTCTGGTCCACGGTAATGTTCTGTCTCTGGTCCACGGTAATGTTCTGTCTCTGGTCCACGGTAATGTTCTGTCTCTGGTCCACGGTAATGTTCGATCTCTGGTCCACGATAATGTTTGGTTTCACGGTAATGTTCCGTCTCTGGTCCACGATAATGTTCTAGTTCTGTATCACGGTAATGTTCCGTTTCTGGTCCACGATAATTTTGTGTTTCTGTTTCATGGTAATGTTCCGTTTCTGGTCCACGATAATGTTCGGTTTCAAGGTAAAGTTCGGTCTCTGGTCCACGGTAATGTTCTGTCTCTGGTCCACGGTAATGTTCTGTCTCTGGTCCACGATAATGTTCGATTTCTGGTCGACGATAATGTTCAGTTTCACGGTAATGTTCCGTCTCTGGTCCACGATAATGTTCGGTTTCACGGTAATGTTCTGTCTCTGGTCCACGATAATGTTCGATCTCTGGTCCAAGATAATGTTCGGTTTCACGGTAATGTTCCGTCTCTGGTCCACGATAATGTTGTGTTTCTGTTTCACGGTAATGTTCCGTTTCTGGTCCATGATAATGTTCTGTTTCGGTTTCACGGTAATGTTCCGTCTCTGGTCCACGGTAATGTTCTGTCTCTGGTCCACGATAATGTTGTGTTTCTGTTTCACGGTAATGTTCCGTTTCTGGTCCATGATAATGTTCTGTTTCACGGTAATGTTCTGTCTCTGGTCCATGGTAATGTTCTGTCTCTGGTCCATGGTAATGTTCTGTCTCTGGTCCACGGTAATGTTCTGTCTCTGGTCCACGGTAATGTTCGATCTCTGGTCCACGATAATGTTTGGTTTCACGGTAATGTTCCGTCTCTGGTCCACGATAATGTTCTGTTTCTGTATCACGGTAATGTTCCGTTTCTGGTCCACGATAATTTTGTGTTTCTGTTTCATGGTAATGTTCCGTTTCTGGTCCACGATAATGTTCGGTTTCAAGGTAAAGTTCGGTCTCTGGTCCACGGTAATGTTCAGTCTCTGGTCCACGGTAATGTTCTTTCTCTGGTCCACGGTAATGTTCTGTCTCTGGTCCACGGTAATGTTCTGTCTCTGGTCCACGGTAATGTTCCGTTTCTGGTCCACCATAATGTTCTGTTTCGGTTTCACTGTAATGTTCTGTCTCTGGTCCATGATAATGTTCCGTTTCTGGTCCACGATAATGTTCTGTTTCAGTTTCACGGTAATGTTCTGTTTCCGTTTCACGGTAATGTTCTTTCTCTGGTCCACGGTAATGTTTTGTTTCTGTTTCACGGTAATGTTCCGTCTCTGGTCCACGATAATGTTCGGTTTCACGGTAATGTTCCGTCTCTGGTCCACGATAATGTTGTGTTTATGTTTCACGGTAATGTTCCGTTTCTGGTCCACGATAATGTTTTGTTTCTGGTCCACGATAATTTTCCGTTTCTGGTCCACGATAATGTTCTGTTTAGGTTTCACGGTAATGTTCTGTCTCTGGTCCACGATAATGTTCCGTCTCTGGTCCACGATAATGTTCCGTCTCTGGTCCACGATAATGTTCTGTCTCTGGTCCACGATAATGTTCCGTTTCTGGTCCACGATAATGTTCTGTTTCGGTTTCACGGTAATGTTCTATCTCTGGTCCACGGTAATGTTCTATCTCTGGTCCACGGTAATGTTCCGTCTCTGGTCCACGATAATGTCCTGTTTCGGTTTCACGGTAATGTTCCGTCTCTGGTCCACGGTAATGTTCCGTTTCTGGTCCATGATAATGTTCTTTTTCACGGTAATGTTCTGTCTCTGGTCCATGGTAATGTTCTGTCTCTGGTCCACGATAATGTTCGGTTTCAAGGTAAAGTTCGGTCTCTGGTCCACGGTAATGTTCAGTCTCTGGTCCACGGTAATGTTCTTTCTCTGGTCCACGGTAATGTTCTGTCTCTGGTCCACGGTAATGTTCTGTCTCTGGTCCACGGTAATGTTCCGTTTCTGGTCCACGATAATGTTCTGTTTCTGTTTCACGGTAATGTTCTGTTTCCGTTTCACGGTAATGTTCTTTCTCTGGTCCACGGTAATGTTTTGTTTCTGTTTCACGGTAATGTTCCGTCTCTGGTCCACGATAATGTTCGGTTTCACGGTAATGTTCCGTCTCTGGTCCACGATAATGTTGTGTTTCTGTTTCACGGTAATGTTCCGTTTCTGGTCCACGATAATGTTTTGTTTCTGGTCCACGATAATTTTCCGTTTCTGGTCCACGATAATGTTCTGTTTAGGTTTCACGGTAATGTTCTGTCTCTGGTCCACAATAATGTTCCGTCTCTGGTCCACGATAATGTTCCGTCTCTGGTCCACGATAATGTTCTGTCTCTGGTCCACGATAATGTTCCGTTTCTGGTCCACGATAATGTTCTGTTTCGGTTTCACGGTAATGTTCTATCTCTGGTCCACGGTAATGTTCTATCTCTGGTCCACGGTAATGTTCTGTCTCTGGTCCACGGTAATGTTCGATCTCTGGTCCACGATAATGTTCGGTTTCACGGTAATGTTCCGTCTCTGGTCCACGATAATGTCCTGTTTCGGTTTCACGGTAATGTTCCGTCTCTGGTCCACGGTAATGTTCCGTTTCTGGTCCATGATAATGTTCTGTTTCACGTTAATGTTCTGTCTCTGGTCCATGGTAATGTTCTGTCTCTGGTCCACGGTAATGTTCTCTCTCTGGTCCACGGTAATGTTCTGTCTCTGGTCCACGGTAATGTTCGATCTCTGGTCCACGATAATGTTTGGTTTCACGGTAATGTTCCGTCTCTGGTCCACGATAATGTTCTAGTTCTGTATCACGGTAATGTTCCGTTTCTGGTCCACGATAATTTTGTGTTTCTGTTTCATGGTTATGTTCCGTTTCTGGTCCACGATAATGTTCGGTTTCAAGGTAAAGTTCGGTCTCTGGTCCACGGTAATGTTCTGTCTCTGGTACACGGTAATGTTCTGTCTCTGGTCCACGGTAATGTTCTGTCTCTGGTCCATGATAATGTTCGATTTCTGGTCGACGATAATGTTCAGTTTCACGGTAATGTTCCGTCTCTGGTCCACGATAATGTTCGGTTTCACGGTAATGTTCTGTCTCTGGTCCACGATAATGTTCGATCTCTGGTCCAAGATAATGTTCGGTTTCACGGTAATGTTCCGTCTCTGGTCCACGATAATGTTGTGTTTCTGTTTCACGGTAATGTTCCGTTTCTGGTCCATGATAATGTTCTGTTTCGGTTTCACGGTAATGTTCCGTCTCTGGTCCACGGTAATGTTCTGTCTCTGGTCCACGATAATGTTGTGTTTCTGTTTCACGGTAATGTTCCGTTTCTGGTCCATGATAATGTTCTGTTTCACGGTAATGTTCTGTCTCTGGTCCATGGTAATGTTCTGTCTCTGGTCCATGGTAATGTTCTGTCTCTGGTCCACGGTAATGTTCTGTCTCTGGTCCACGGTAATGTTCGATCTCTGGTCCACGATAATGTTTGGTTTCACGGTAATGTTCCGTCTCTGGTCCACGATAATGTTCTGTTTCTGTATCACGGTAATGTTCCGTTTCTGGTCCACGATAATTTTGTGTTTCTGTTTCATGGTAATGTTCCGTTTCTGGTCCACGATAATGTTCGGTTTCAAGGTAAAGTTCGGTCTCTGGTCCACGGTAATGTTCAGTCTCTGGTCCACGGTAATGTTCTTTCTCTGGTCCACGGTAATGTTCTGTCTCTGGTCCACGGTAATGTTCTGTCTCTGGTCCACGGTAATGTTCCGTTTCTGGTCCACCATAATGTTCTGTTTCGGTTTCACTGTAATGTTCTGTCTCTGGTCCATGATAATGTTCCGTTTCTGGTCCACGATAATGTTCTGTTTCAGTTTCACGGTAATGTTCTGTTTCCGTTTCACGGTAATGTTCTTTCTCTGGTCCACGGTAATGTTTTGTTTCTGTTTGACGGTAATGTTCCGTCTCTGGTCCACGATAATGTTCGGTTTCACGGTAATGTTCCGTCTCTGGTCCACGATAATGTTGTGTTTCTGTTTCACGGTAATGTTCCGTTTCTGGTCCACGATAATGTTTTGTTTCATGTCCACGATAATGTTCCGTTTCTGGTCCACGATAATGTTCTGTTTAGGTTTCACGGTAATGTTCTGTCTCTGGTCCACGATAATGTTGTGTTTCTGTTTCACGGTAATGTTCCGTTTCTGGTCCACGATAATGTTTTGTTTCTGGTCCACGATAATTTTCCGTTTCTGGTCCACGATAATGTTCTGTTTAGGTTTCACGGTAATGTTCTGTCTCTGGTCCACAATAATGTTCCGTCTCTGGTCCACGATAATGTTCCGTCTCTGGTCCACGATAATGTTCTGTCTCTGGTCCACGATAATGTTCCGTTTCTGGTCCACGATAATGTTCTGTTTCGGTTTCACGGTAATGTTCTATCTCTGGTCCACGGTAATGTTCTATCTCTGGTCCACGGTAATGTTCTGTCTCTGGTCCACGGTAATGTTCGATCTCTGGTCCACGATAATGTTCGGTTTCACGGTAATGTTCCGTCTCTGGTCCACGATAATGTCCTGTTTCGGTTTCACGGTAATGTTCCGTCTCTGGTCCACGGTAATGTTCCGTTTCTGGTCCATGATAATGTTCTGTTTCACGTTAATGTTCTGTCTCTGGTCCATGGTAATGTTCTGTCTCTGGTCCACGGTAATGTTCTGTCTCTGGTCCACGGTAATGTTCTGTCTCTGGTCCACGGTAATGTTCTGTCTCTGGTCCACGGTAATGTTCGATCTCTGGTCCACGATAATGTTTGGTTTCACGGTAATGTTCCGTCTCTGGTCCACGATAATGTTCTAGTTCTGTATCACGGTAATGTTCCGTTTCTGGTCCACGATAATTTTGTGTTTCTGTTTCATGGTAATGTTCCGTTTCTGGTCCACGATAATGTTCGGTTTCAAGGTAAAGTTCGGTCTCTGGTCCACGGTAATGTTCTGTCTCTGGTCCACGGTAATGTTCTGTCTCTGGTCCACGATAATGTTCGATTTCTGGTCGACGATAATGTTCAGTTTCACGGTAATGTTCCGTCTCTGGTCCACGATAATGTTCGGTTTCACGGTAATGTTCTGTCTCTGGTCCACGATAATGTTCGATCTCTGGTCCAAGATAATGTTCGGTTTCACGGTAATGTTCCGTCTCTGGTCCACGATAATGTTGTGTTTCTGTTTCACGGTAATGTTCCGTTTCTGGTCCATGATAATGTTCTGTTTCGGTTTCACGGTAATGTTCCGTCTCTGGTCCACGGTAATGTTCTGTCTCTGGTCCACGATAATGTTGTGTTTCTGTTTCACGGTAATGTTCCGTTTCTGGTCCATGATAATGTTCTGTTTCACGGTAATGTTCTGTCTCTGGTCCATGGTAATGTTCTGTCTCTGGTCCATGGTAATGTTCTGTCTCTGGTCCACGGTAATGTTCTGTCTCTGGTCCACGGTAATGTTCGATCTCTGGTCCACGATAATGTTTGGTTTCACGGTAATGTTCCGTCTCTGGTCCACGATAATGTTCTGTTTCTGTATCACGGTAATGTTCCGTTTCTGGTCCACGATAATTTTGTGTTTCTGTTTCATGGTAATGTTCCGTTTCTGGTCCACGATAATGTTCGGTTTCAAGGTAAAGTTCGGTCTCTGGTCCACGGTAATGTTCAGTCTCTGGTCCACGGTAATGTTCTTTCTCTGGTCCACGGTAATGTTCTGTCTCTGGTCCACGGTAATGTTCTGTCTCTGGTCCACGGTAATGTTCCGTTTCTGGTCCACCATAATGTTCTGTTTCGGTTTCACTGTAATGTTCTGTCTCTGGTCCATGATAATGTTCCGTTTCTGGTCCACGATAATGTTCTGTTTCAGTTTCACGGTAATGTTCTGTTTCCGTTTCACGGTAATGTTCTTTCTCTGGTCCACGGTAATGTTTTGTTTCTGTTTCACGGTAATGTTCCGTCTCTGGTCCACGATAATGTTCGGTTTCACGGTAATGTTCCGTCTCTGGTCCACGATAATGTTGTGTTTATGTTTCACGGTAATGTTCCGTTTCTGGTCCACGATAATGTTTTGTTTCTGGTCCACGATAATTTTCCGTTTCTGGTCCACGATAATGTTCTGTTTAGGTTTCACGGTAATGTTCTGTCTCTGGTCCACGATAATGTTCCGTCTCTGGTCCACGATAATGTTCCGTCTCTGGTCCACGATAATGTTCTGTCTCTGGTCCACGATAATGTTCCGTTTCTGGTCCACGATAATGTTCTGTTTCGGTTTCACGGTAATGTTCTATCTCTGGTCCACGGTAATGTTCTATCTCTGGTCCACGGTAATGTTCCGTCTCTGGTCCACGATAATGTCCTGTTTCGGTTTCACGGTAATGTTCCGTCTCTGGTCCACGGTAATGTTCCGTTTCTGGTCCATGATAATGTTCTTTTTCACGGTAATGTTCTGTCTCTGGTCCATGGTAATGTTCTGTCTCTGGTCCACGATAATGTTCGGTTTCAAGGTAAAGTTCGGTCTCTGGTCCACGGTAATGTTCAGTCTCTGGTCCACGGTAATGTTCTTTCTCTGGTCCACGGTAATGTTCTGTCTCTGGTCCACGGTAATGTTCTGTCTCTGGTCCACGGTAATGTTCCGTTTCTGGTCCACGATAATGTTCTGTTTCTGTTTCACGGTAATGTTCTGTTTCCGTTTCACGGTAATGTTCTTTCTCTGGTCCACGGTAATGTTTTGTTTCTGTTTCACGGTAATGTTCCGTCTCTGGTCCACGATAATGTTCGGTTTCACGGTAATGTTCCGTCTCTGGTCCACGATAATGTTGTGTTTCTGTTTCACGGTAATGTTCCGTTTCTGGTCCACGATAATGTTTTGTTTCTGGTCCACGATAATTTTCCGTTTCTGGTCCACGATAATGTTCTGTTTAGGTTTCACGGTAATGTTCTGTCTCTGGTCCACAATAATGTTCCGTCTCTGGTCCACGATAATGTTCCGTCTCTGGTCCACGATAATGTTCTGTCTCTGGTCCACGATAATGTTCCGTTTCTGGTCCACGATAATGTTCTGTTTCGGTTTCACGGTAATGTTCTATCTCTGGTCCACGGTAATGTTCTATCTCTGGTCCACGGTAATGTTCTGTCTCTGGTCCACGGTAATGTTCGATCTCTGGTCCACGATAATGTTCGGTTTCACGGTAATGTTCCGTCTCTGGTCCACGATAATGTCCTGTTTCGGTTTCACGGTAATGTTCCGTCTCTGGTCCACGGTAATGTTCCGTTTCTGGTCCATGATAATGTTCTGTTTCACGTTAATGTTCTGTCTCTGGTCCATGGTAATGTTCTGTCTCTGGTCCACGGTAATGTTCTCTCTCTGGTCCACGGTAATGTTCTGTCTCTGGTCCACGGTAATGTTCGATCTCTGGTCCACGATAATGTTTGGTTTCACGGTAATGTTCCGTCTCTGGTCCACGATAATGTTCTAGTTCTGTATCACGGTAATGTTCCGTTTCTGGTCCACGATAATTTTGTGTTTCTGTTTCATGGTTATGTTCCGTTTCTGGTCCACGATAATGTTCGGTTTCAAGGTAAAGTTCGGTCTCTGGTCCACGGTAATGTTCTGTCTCTGGTACACGGTAATGTTCTGTCTCTGGTCCACGGTAATGTTCTGTCTCTGGTCCATGATAATGTTCGATTTCTGGTCGACGATAATGTTCAGTTTCACGGTAATGTTCCGTCTCTGGTCCACGATAATGTTCGGTTTCACGGTAATGTTCTGTCTCTGGTCCACGATAATGTTCGATCTCTGGTCCAAGATAATGTTCGGTTTCACGGTAATGTTCCGTCTCTGGTCCACGATAATGTTGTGTTTCTGTTTCACGGTAATGTTCCGTTTCTGGTCCATGATAATGTTCTGTTTCGGTTTCACGGTAATGTTCCGTCTCTGGTCCACGGTAATGTTCTGTCTCTGGTCCACGATAATGTTGTGTTTCTGTTTCACGGTAATGTTCCGTTTCTGGTCCATGATAATGTTCTGTTTCACGGTAATGTTCTGTCTCTGGTCCATGGTAATGTTCTGTCTCTGGTCCATGGTAATGTTCTGTCTCTGGTCCACGGTAATGTTCTGTCTCTGGTCCACGGTAATGTTCGATCTCTGGTCCACGATAATGTTTGGTTTCACGGTAATGTTCCGTCTCTGGTCCACGATAATGTTCTGTTTCTGTATCACGGTAATGTTCCGTTTCTGGTCCACGATAATTTTGTGTTTCTGTTTCATGGTAATGTTCCGTTTCTGGTCCACGATAATGTTCGGTTTCAAGGTAAAGTTCGGTCTCTGGTCCA
The DNA here is from genome assembly GCA_036924055.1 of Leuresthes tenuis. NCBI lineage: Eukaryota > Metazoa > Chordata > Actinopteri > Atheriniformes > Atherinopsidae > Leuresthes > Leuresthes tenuis. Next base: position 2,211,148 of record JAVGWW010000016.1, read on the forward strand.
CGGTAATGTTCAGTCTCTGGTCCACGGTAATGTTCTTTCTCTGGTCCACGGTAATGTTCTGTCTCTGGTCCACGGTAATGTTCTGTCTCTGGTCCACGGTAATGTTCCGTTTCTGGTCCACCATAATGTTCTGTTTCGGTTTCACTGTAATGTTCTGTCTCTGGTCCATGATAATGTTCCGTTTCTGGTCCACGATAATGTTCTGTTTCAGTTTCACGGTAATGTTCTGTTTCCGTTTCACGGTAATGTTCTTTCTCTGGTCCACGGTAATGTTTTGTTTCTGTTTGACGGTAATGTTCCGTCTCTGGTCCACGATAATGTTCGGTTTCACGGTAATGTTCCGTCTCTGGTCCACGATAATGTTGTGTTTATGTTTCACGGTAATGTTCCGTTTCTGGTCCACGATAATGTTTTGTTTCTGGTCCACGATAATTTTCCGTTTCTGGTCCACGATAATGTTCTGTTTAGGTTTCACGGTAATGTTCTGTCTCTGGTCCACGATAATGTTCCGTCTCTGGTCCACGATAATGTTCCGTCTCTGGTCCACGATAATGTTCTGTCTCTGGTCCACGATAATGTTCCGTTTCTGGTCCACGATAATGTTCTGTTTCGGTTTCACGGTAATGTTCTATCTCTGGTCCACGGTAATGTTCTATCTCTGGTCCACGGTAATGTTCCGTCTCTGGTCCACGATAATGTCCTGTTTCAGTTTCACGGTAATGTTCCGTCTCTGGTCCACGGTAATGTTCCGTTTCTGGTCCATGATAATGTTCTTTTTCACGGTAATGTTCTGTCTCTGGTCCATGGTAATGTTCTGTCTCTGGTCCACGATAATGTTCGGTTTCAAGGTAAAGTTCGGTCTCTGGTCCACGGTAATGTTCAGTCTCTGGTCCACGGTAATGTTCTTTCTCTGGTCCACGGTAATGTTCTGTCTCTGGTCCACGGTAATGTTCTGTCTCTGGTCCACGGTAATGTTCCGTTTCTGGTCCACCATAATGTTCTGTTTCGGTTTCACTGTAATGTTCTGTCTCTGGTCCATGATAATGTTCCGTTTCTGGTCCACGATAATGTTCTGTTTCAGTTTCACGGTAATGTTCTGTTTCCGTTTCACGGTAATGTTCTTTCTCTGGTCCACGGTAATGTTTTGTTTCTGTTTCACGGTAATGTTCCGTCTCTGGTCCACGATAATGTTCGGTTTCACGGTAATGTTCCGTCTCTGGTCCACGATAATGTTGTGTTTCTGTTTCACGGTAATGTTCCGTTTCTGGTCCACGATAATGTTTTGTTTCTGGTCCACGATAATTTTCCGTTTCTGGTCCACGATAATGTTCTGTTTAGGTTTCACGGTAATGTTCTGTCTCTGGTCCACAATAATGTTCCGTCTCTGGTCCACGATAATGTTCCGTCTCTGGTCCACGATAATGTTCTGTCTCTGGTCCACGATAATGTTCCGTTTCTGGTCCACGATAATGTTCTGTTTCGGTTTCACGGTAATGTTCTATCTCTGGTCCACGGTAATGTTCTATCTCTGGTCCACGGTAATGTTCTGTCTCTGGTCCACGGTAATGTTCGATCTCTGGTCCACGATAATGTTCGGTTTCACGGTAATGTTCCGTCTCTGGTCCACGATAATGTCCTGTTTCGGTTTCACGGTAATGTTCCGTCTCTGGTCCACGGTAATGTTCCGTTTCTGGTCCATGATAATGTTCTGTTTCACGTTAATGTTCTGTCTCTGGTCCATGGTAATGTTCTGTCTCTGGTCCACGGTAATGTTCTGTCTCTGGTCCACGGTAATGTTCTGTCTCTGGTCCACGGTAATGTTCTGTCTCTGGTCCACGGTAATGTTCGATCTCTGGTCCACGATAATGTTTGGTTTCACGGTAATGTTCCGTCTCTGGTCCACGATAATGTTCTAGTTCTGTATCACGGTAATGTTCCGTTTCTGGTCCACGGTAATGTTCGGTTTCAAGGTAAAGTTCGGTCTCTGGTCCACAGTAATGTTCTGTCTCTGGTCAACGGTAATGTTCTGTGTCTGGTCCACGGTAAAATTCTGTCTCTGGTCAACGGTAATGTTCTGTCTCTGGTCCACGGTAATGTTCGATCTCTGGTCCACAATAATGTTCGGTTTCACGGTAATTTTCCGTCTCTGGTCCACGATAATCTTCTGTTTCTGTTTCACGGTAATGTTCCGTTTCTGGTCCACGGTAATGTTCTGTCTCTGGTCCACGGTAATGTTCGATCTCTGGTCCACGATAATCTTCGGTTTCACGGTAATGTTCCGTCTCTGGTCCACGATAATGTTCTGTTTCGATTTCACGGTAATGTTCCATCTCTGGTCCACGGTAATGTTCCGTCTCTGGTCCACGATAATGTTGTGTTTCTGTTTCACGGTAATGTTCTGTCTCTGGTCCACGGTAATGTTCGATTTCTGGTGCACGATAATGTTCGGTTTCACGGTAATGTTCCGTCTCTGGTCCACGGTAATGTTCCGTCTCTGGTCTACGATAATGTTGTGTTTCTGTTTCACGGTAATGTTCTGTCTCTGGTCCACGGTAATGTTCGATCTCTGGTCCACGATAATGTTCGGTTTCACGGTAATGTTCCGTCTCTGGTACACGATAATGTTCTGTTTCTGTATCACGGTAATGTTCCGTTTCTGGTCCATGATAATTTTGTGTTTCTGTTTCACAGTAATGTTCCGTTTCTGGTCCACGATAATGTTCGGTTTCAAGGTAAAGTTCGGTCTCTGGTCCACGGTAATGTTCTTTCTCTGGTCCACGGTAATGTTCTGTCTCTGGTCCACGGTAATGTTCGATCTCTGGTCCACGATAATGTTCGGTGTCACGGTAATGTTCCGTCTCTGGTCCACGATAATGTTCTGTTTCTGTATCACGGTAATGTTCCGTTTCTGGTCCACGATAATTTTGTATTTCTGTTTCACGGTAATGTTCCGTTTCTGGTCCACGATAATGTTCGGTTTCACGGTAATGTTCTGTCTCTGGTCCACGGTAATGTTCTGTGTCTGGTCCACGATAATGTTCGGTTTCACGGTAATGTTCCGTCTCTGGTCCACGGTAATGTTCTGTTTCGGTTTCACGGTAATGTTCCGTTTCTGGTCCACGGTAATGTTCTGTCTCTGGTCCACGGTAATGTTCTGTCTCTGGTCCACGGTAATGTTCTGTCTCTGGTCCACGGTAACGTTCGATCTCTGGTCCACGATAATGTTCGGTTTCACGGTAATGTTCCGTCTCTGGTCCACGATAATGTTCGGTTTCACGGTAATGTTCCGTCTCTGGTCCACGATAATGTTCTGTTTCGGTTTCACGGTAATGTTCCGTTTCTGGTCCACGGTAATGTTCGGTTTCAAGGTAAAGTTCGGTCTCTGGTCCACAGTAATGTTCTGTCTCTGGTCAACGGTAATGTTCTGTCTCTGGTCCACGGTAAAATTCTGTCTCTGGTCAACGGTAATGTTCTGTCTCTGGTCCACGGTAATGTTCGATCTCTGGTCCACAATAATGTTCGGTTTCACGGTAATTTTCCGTCTCTGGTCCACGATAATCTTCTGTTTCTGTTTCACGGTAATGTTCCGTCTCGGGTCCACGATAATGTTCTGTTTCGGTTTCACGGTAATGTTCCGTTTCTGGTCCACGGTAATGTTCGATCTCTGGTCCACGATAATGTTCGGTTTCACGGTAATGATCCGTCTCTGGTCCACGATAATGTTCTGTTTCGGTTTCACGGTAATGTTCCGTTTCTGGTCCACGGTAATGTTCGGTTTCAAGGTAAAGTTCGGTCTCTGGTCCACAGTAATGTTCTGTCTCTGGTCCACGGTAATATTCTGTCTCTGGTCCACGGTAATGTTCTGTCTCTGGTCCACGGTAATGTTCTGTCTCTGGTCCACGGTAATGTTCGATCTCTGGTCCACGATAATGTTCGGTTTCACGGTAATGTTCCGTCTCTGGTCCACGATAATGTTCTGTTTCGGTTTCACGGTAATGTTCCGTTTCTGGTCCACGATAATGTTCTGTTCCGGTTTCACGGTAATGTTTCGTCTCTGGTCCACGGTAATGTTCCGTCTCTGGTCCACGATAATGTTCTGTTTCGGTTTCACGGTAATGTTCCGTTTCTGGTCCACGGTAATGTTCGATCTCTGGTCCACGATAATGTTCGGTTTCACGGTAATGTTCCGTCTCTGGTCCACGATAATGTTCTGTTTCGGTTTCACGGTAATGTTCCGTTTCTGGTCCACGGTAATGTTCGGTTTCAAGGTAAAGTTCGGTCTCTGGTCCACAGTAATGTTCTGTCTCTGGTCCACGGTAATATTCTGTCTCTGGTCCACGGTAATGTTCTGTCTCTGGTCCACGGTAATGTTCTGTCTCTGGTCCACGGTAATGTTCTTTCTCTGGTCCACGGTAATGTTCGATCTCTGGTCCACGATAATGTTCGGTTTCATGGTAATGTTCCGTGTCTGGTCCACGGTAATGTTCTGTTTCGGTTTCACGGTAATGTTCCGTTTCTGGTCCACGGTAATGTTCTGTCTCTGGTCCACGGTAATGTTCTTTCTCTGGTCAACGGTAATGTTCTGTCTCTGGTCCACGGTAATGTTCGATCTCTGGTCCACGATAATGTTCGGTTTCACGGTAATGTTCCGTCTCTGGTACACGATAATGTTCTGTTTCTGTATCACGGTAATGTTCCGTTTCTGGTCCATGATAATTTTGTGTTTCTGTTTCACAGTAATGTTCCGTTTCTGGTCCACGATAATGTTCGGTTTCAAGGTAAAGTTCGGTCTCTGGTCCACGGTAATGTTCTTTCTCTGGTCCACGGTAATGTTCTGTCTCTGGTCCACGGTAATGTTCGATCTCTGGTCCACGATAATGTTCGGTGTCACGGTAATGTTCCGTCTCTGGTCCACGATAATGTTCTGTTTCTGTATCACGGTAATGTTCCGTTTCTGGTCCACGATAATTTTGTATTTCTGTTTCACGGTAATGTTCCGTTTCTGGTCCACGATAATGTTCGGTTTCACGGTAATGTTCTGTCTCTGGTCCACGGTAATGTTCTGTGTCTGGTCCACGATAATGTTCGGTTTCACGGTAATGTTCCGTCTCTGGTCCACGGTAATGTTCTGTTTCGGTTTCACGGTAATGTTCCGTTTCTGGTCCACGGTAATGTTCTGTCTCTGGTCCACGGTAATGTTCTGTCTCTGGTCCACGGTAATGTTCTGTCTCTGGTCCACGGTAACGTTCGATCTCTGGTCCACGATAATGTTCGGTTTCACGGTAATGTTCCGTCTCTGGTCCACGATAATGTTCGGTTTCACGGTAATGTTCCGTCTCTGGTCCACGATAATGTTCTGTTTCGGTTTCACGGTAATGTTCCGTTTCTGGTCCACGGTAATGTTCGGTTTCAAGGTAAAGTTCGGTCTCTGGTCCACAGTAATGTTCTGTCTCTGGTCAACGGTAATGTTCTGTCTCTGGTCCACGGTAAAATTCTGTCTCTGGTCAACGGTAATGTTCTGTCTCTGGTCCACGGTAATGTTCGATCTCTGGTCCACAATAATGTTCGGTTTCACGGTAATTTTCCGTCTCTGGTCCACGATAATCTTCTGTTTCTGTTTCACGGTAATGTTCCGTCTCGGGTCCACGATAATGTTCTGTTTCGGTTTCACGGTAATGTTCCGTTTCTGGTCCACGGTAATGTTCGATCTCTGGTCCACGATAATGTTCGGTTTCACGGTAATGATCCGTCTCTGGTCCACGATAATGTTCTGTTTCGGTTTCACGGTAATGTTCCGTTTCTGGTCCACGGTAATGTTCGGTTTCAAGGTAAAGTTCGGTCTCTGGTCCACAGTAATGTTCTGTCTCTGGTCCACGGTAATATTCTGTCTCTGGTCCACGGTAATGTTCTGTCTCTGGTCCACGGTAATGTTCTGTCTCTGGTCCACGGTAATGTTCGATCTCTGGTCCACGATAATGTTCGGTTTCACGGTAATGTTCCGTCTCTGGTCCACGATAATGTTCTGTTTCGGTTTCACGGTAATGTTCCGTTTCTGGTCCACGATAATGTTCTGTTCCGGTTTCACGGTAATGTTTCGTCTCTGGTCCACGGTAATGTTCCGTCTCTGGTCCACGATAATGTTCTGTTTCGGTTTCACGGTAATGTTCCGTTTCTGGTCCACGGTAATGTTCGATCTCTGGTCCACGATAATGTTCGGTTTCACGGTAATGTTCCGTCTCTGGTCCACGATAATGTTCTGTTTCGGTTTCACGGTAATGTTCCGTTTCTGGTCCACGGTAATGTTCGGTTTCAAGGTAAAGTTCGGTCTCTGGTCCACAGTAATGTTCTGTCTCTGGTCCACGGTAATATTCTGTCTCTGGTCCACGGTAATGTTCTGTCTCTGGTCCACGGTAATGTTCTGTCTCTGGTCCACGGTAATGTTCTTTCTCTGGTCCACGGTAATGTTCGATCTCTGGTCCACGATAATGTTCGGTTTCATGGTAATGTTCCGTGTCTGGTCCACGGTAATGTTCTGTTTCGGTTTCACGGTAATGTTCCGTTTCTGGTCCACGGTAATGTTCTGTCTCTGGTCCACGGTAATGTTCTTTCTCTGGTCAACGGTAATGTTCTGTCTCTGGTCCACGGTAATGTTCGATCTCTGGTCCACGATAATGTTCAGTTTCACGGTAATGTTCCGTCTCGGGTCCACGATAATGTTCTGTTTCGGTTTCACGGTAATGTTCCGTTTCTGGTCCACGGTAATGTTCGATCTCTGGTCCACGATAATGTTCGGTTTCACGGTAATGTTCCGTCTCTGGTCCACGGTAATGTTCCGTCTCTGGTCTACGATAATGTTGTGTTTCTGTTTCACGGTAATGTTCCTTCTCTGGTCCACGGTAATGTTCGATCTCTGGTCCACGATAATGTTCGGTTTCACGGTAATGTTCCGTCTCTGGTACACGATAATGTTCTGTTTCTGTATCACGGTAATGTTCCGTTTCTGGTCCATGATAATTTTGTGTTTCTGTTTCACAGTAATGTTCCGTTTCTGGTCCACGATAATGTTCGGTTTCAAGGTAAAGTTCGGTCTCTGGTCCACGGTAATGTTCTTTCTCTGGTCCACGGTAATGTTCTGTCTCTGGTCCAAGTAATGTTCGATCTCTGGTCCACGATAATGTTCGGTGTCACGGTAATGTTCCGTCTCTGGTCCACGATAATGTTCTGTTTCTGTATCACGGTAATGTTCCGTTTCTGGTCCACGATAATTTTGTATTTCTGTTTCACGGTAATGTTCCGTTTCTGGTCCACGATAATGTTCGGTTTCACGGTAATGTTCCGTCTCTGGTCCACGGTAATGTTCTGTTTCGGTTTCACGGTAATGTTCCGTTTCTGGTCCACGGTAATGTTCTGTCTCTGGTCCACGGTAATGTTCTGTCTCTGGTCCACGGTAATGTTCTGTCTCTGGTCCACGGTAACGTTCGATCTCTGGTCCACGATAATGTTCGGTTTCACGGTAATGTTCCGTCTCTGGTCCACGATAATGTTCGGTTTCACGGTAATGTTCCGTCTCTGGTCCACGATAATGTTCTGTTTCGGTTTCACGGTAATGTTCCGTTTCTGGTCCACGGTAATGTTCGGTTTCAAGGTAAAGTTCGGTCTCTGGTCCACAGTAATGTTTTGTCTCTGGTCAACGGTAATGTTCTGTCTCTGGTCCACGGTAAAATTCTGTCTCTGGTCAACGGTAATGTTCTGTCTCTGGTCCACGGTAATGTTCGATCTCTGGTCCACAATAATGTTCGGTTTCACGGTAATTTTCCGTCTCTGGTCCACGATAATCTTCTGTTTCTGTTTCACGGTAATGTTCCGTCTCGGGTCCACGATAATGTTCTGTTTTGGTTTCACGGTAATGTTCCGTTTCTGGTCCACGGTAATGTTCGATCTCTGGTCCACGATAATGTTCGGTTTCACGGTAATGTTCCGTCTCTGGTCCACGATAATGTTCTGTTTCGGTTTCACGGTAATATTCTGTCTCTGGTCCACGGTAATGTTCTGTCTCTGGTCCACGGTAATGTTCTGTCTCTGGTCCACGGTAATGTTCTGTCTCTGGTCCACGGTAACGTTCGATCTCTGGTCCACGATAATGTTCGGTTTCACGGTAATGTTCCGTCTCTGGTCCACGATAATGTTCGGTTTCACGGTAATGTTCCGTCTCTGGTCCACGATAATGTTCTGTTTCGGTTTCACGGTAATGTTCCGTTTCTGGTCCACGGTAATGTTCGGTTTCAAGGTAAAGTTCGGTCTCTGGTCCACAGTAATGTTTTGTCTCTGGTCAACGGTAATGTTCTGTCTCTGGTCCACGGTAAAATTCTGTCTCTGGTCAACGGTAATGTTCTGTCTCTGGTCCACGGTAATGTTCGATCTCTGGTCCACAATAATGTTCGGTTTCACGGTAATTTTCCGTCTCTGGTCCACGATAATCTTCTGTTTCTGTTTCACGGTAATGTTCCGTCTCGGGTCCACGATAATGTTCTGTTTCGGTTTCACGGTAATGTTCCGTTTCTGGTCCACGGTAATGTTCGATCTCTGGTCCACGATAATGTTCGGTTTCACGGTAATGTTCCGTCTCTGGTCCACGATAATGTTCTGTTTCGGTTTCACGGTAATATTCTGTCTCTGGTCCACGGTAATGTTCTGTCTCTGGTCCACGGTAATGTTCTGTCTCTGGTCCACGGTAATGTTCGATCTCTGGTCCACGATAATGTTCGGTTTCACGGTAATGTTCCGTCTCTGGTCCACGATAATGTTCTGTTTCGGTTTCACGGTAATGTTCCGTTTCTGGTCCACGGTAATGTTCTGTCTCTCGTCCACGGTAATGTTCTTTCTCTGGTCCACTGTAATGTTCTGTCTCTGGTCCACGGTAATGTTCGATCTCTGGTCCACGATAATGTTCGGTTTCACGGTAATGTTCCGTCTCTGGTCCACGATAATGTTCTGTTTCGGTTTCACGGTAATGTTCTGTTTCTGGTCCAGGATAATGTTCTGTTCCGGTTTCACGGTAATGTTTCGTCTCTGGTCCACGGTAATTTTCCGTCTCTGGTCCACGATAATGTTCTGTTTCGGTTTCACGGTAATGTTCCGTTTCTGGTCCACGATAATATTCTGTTTCGGTTTCACGGTAATGTTCCGTCTCTGGTCCACGGTAATGTTCCTTCCCTGGTCCACGATAATGTTGTGTTTCTTTTTCACGGTAATGTTCCGTTTTTGGTCCATGATAATGTTCTGTTTCATGGTAATGTTCTGTCTCTGGTCCACGGTAACGTTCGGTTTCAAGGTAAAGTTCTGTCTCTGGTCCAAATAATGTTCTGTCTCTGGTCCACGGTAATGTTCTGTCTCTGGTCCACGGTAATGTTCTGTCTCTGGTCCAAGGTAATGTTCTGTCTCTGGTCCACGGTAATGTTCTGTCTCTGGTCCACGTTAATGTTCTGTCTCTGGTCAACGATAATGTTCTTTTTCTGTATCACGGTAATGTTCCGTTTCTGGTCCACGATAATGTTCGGTTTCACGGTAATGTTCTGTCTCTGGTCCACGGTAATGTTCTGTCTCTGGTCCACGGTAATGTTCTGTCTCTGGTCCACGGTAATGTTCTGTCTCTGGTCCACGGTAATGTTCTCTCTCTGGTCCACGGTAATGTTCCGTCTCTGGTCCACGATAATGTTCTGTTTCGGTTTCACGGTAATGTTCCGTTTCTGGTCCACGGTAATGTTCGGTTTCAAGGTAAAGTTCGGTCTCTGGTCCACAGTAATGTTCTGTCTCTTGTCCACGGTAATGTTCTGTCTCTGGTCCACGGTAATGTTCTGTCTCTGGTCCACGGTAATGTTCTGTCTCTGGTCCACGGTAACGTTCGATCTCTGGTCCACGATAATGTTCGGTTTCACGGTAATGTTCCGTCTCTGGTCCACGATAATGTTCGGTTTCACGGTAATGTTCCGTCTCTGGTCCACGATAATGTTCTGTTTCGGTTTCACGGTAATGTTCCGTTTCTGGTCCACGGTAATGTTCGGTTTCAAGGTAAAGTTCGGTCTCTGGTCCACAGTAATGTTCTGTCTCTGGTCAACGGTAATGTTCTGTGTCTGGTCCACGGTAAAATTCTGTCTCTGGTCAACGGTAATGTTCTGTCTCTGGTCCACGGTAATGTTCGATCTCTGGTCCACAATAATGTTCGGTTTCACGGTAATTTTCCGTCTCTGGTCCACGATAATCTTCTGTTTCTGTTTCACGGTAATGTTCCGTTTCTGGTCCACGGTAATGTTCTGTCTCTGGTCCACGGTAATGTTCGATCTCTGGTCCACGATAATCTTCGGTTTCACGGTAATGTTCCGTCTCTGGTCCACGATAATGTTCTGTTTCGATTTCACGGTAATGTTCCATCTCTGGTCCACGGTAATGTTCCGTCTCTGGTCCACGATAATGTTGTGTTTCTGTTTCACGGTAATGTTCTGTCTCTGGTCCACGGTAATGTTCGATCTCTGGTGCACGATAATGTTCGGTTTCACGGTAATGTTCCGTCTCTGGTCCACGGTAATGTTCGATCTCTGGTCCACGATAATGTTCGGTGTCACGGTAATGTTCCGTCTCTGGTCCACGATAATGTTCTGTTTCTGTATCACGGTAATGTTCCGTTTCTGGTCCACGATAATTTTGTATTTCTGTTTCACGGTAATGTTCCGTTTCTGGTCCACGATAATGTTCGGTTTCACGGTAATGTTCTGTCTCTGGTCCACGGTAATGTTCTGTGTCTGGTCCACGATAATGTTCGGTTTCACGGTAATGTTCCGTCTCTGGTCCACGGTAATGTTCTGTTTCGGTTTCACGGTAATGTTCCGTTTCTGGTCCACGGTAATGTTCTGTCTCTGGTCCACGGTAATGTTCTGTCTCTGGTCCACGGTAATGTTCTGTCTCTGGTCCACGGTAACGTTCGATCTCTGGTCCACGATAATGTTCGGTTTCACGGTAATGTTCCGTCTCTGGTCCACGATAATGTTCGGTTTCACGGTAATGTTCCGTCTCTGGTCCACGATAATGTTCTGTTTCGGTTTCACGGTAATGTTCCGTTTCTGGTCCACGGTAATGTTCGGTTTCAAGGTAAAGTTCGGTCTCTGGTCCACAGTAATGTTCTGTCTCTGGTCAACGGTAATGTTCTGTCTCTGGTCCACGGTAAAATTCTGTCTCTGGTCAACGGTAATGTTCTGTCTCTGGTCCACGGTAATGTTCGATCTCTGGTCCACAATAATGTTCGGTTTCACGGTAATTTTCCGTCTCTGGTCCACGATAATCTTCTGTTTCTGTTTCACGGTAATGTTCCGTCTCGGGTCCACGATAATGTTCTGTTTCGGTTTCACGGTAATGTTCCGTTTCTGGTCCACGGTAATGTTCGATCTCTGGTCCACGATAATGTTCGGTTTCACGGTAATGTTCCGTCTCTGGTCCACGATAATGTTCTGTTTCGGTTTCACGGTAATGTTCCGTTTCTGGTCCACGGTAATGTTCGGTTTCAAGGTAAAGTTCGGTCTCTGGTCCACAGTAATGTTCTGTCTCTGGTCCACGGTAATATTCTGTCTCTGGTCCACGGTAATGTTCTGTCTCTGGTCCACGATAATGTTCTGTTTCGGTTTCACGGTAATGTTCCGTTTCTGGTCCACGATAATATTCTGTTTCGGTTTCACGGTAATGTGCCGTCTCTGGTCCACGGTAATGTTCCTTCCCTGGTCCACGATAATGTTGTGTTTCTTTTTCACGGTAATGTTCCGTTTTTGGTCCATGATAATGTTCTGTTTCATGGTAATGTTCTGTCTCTGGTCCACGGTAACGTTCGGTTTCAAGGTAAAGTTCTGTCTCTGGTCCACAGTAATGTTCTGTCTCTGGTCCACGGTAATGTTCTGTCTCTGGTCCACGGTAATGTTCTGTCTCTGGTCCACGGTAATGTTCTGTCTATGGTCCACGTTAATGTTCGATCTCTGGTCCACGATAATGTTCGGTTTCACGGTAATGTTCTGTCTCTGGTCAACGATAATGTTCTGTTTCTGTATCACGGTAATGTTCCGTTTCTGGTCCACGATAATTTTGTGTTTCTGTTTCACGGTAATGTTCCGTTTCTGGTCCACGATAATGTTCGGTTTCACGGTAATGTTCTGTCTCTGGTCCACGGTAATGTTCTGTCTCTGGTCCACGGTAATGTTCTGTCTCTGGTCCACGGTAATGTTCTGTCTCTGGTCCACGGTAATGTTCTCTCTCTGGTCCACGGTAATGTTCCGTCTCTGGTCCACGATAATGTTCTGTTTCGGTTTCACGGTAATGTTCCGTTTCTGGTCCACGGTAATGTTCGGTTTCAAGGTAAAGTTCGGTCTCTGGTCCACAGTAATGTTCTGTCTCTTGCCCACGGTAATGTTCTGTCTCTGGTCCACGGTAATGTTCTGTCTCTGGTCCACGGTAATGTTCTGTCTCTGGTCCACGGTAACGTTCGATCTCTGGTCCACGATAATGTTCGGTTTCACGGTAATGTTCTGTCTCTGGTCCACGATAATGTTCGGTTTCACGGTAATGTTCCGTCTCTGGTCCACGATAATGTTCTGTTTCGGTTTCACGGTAATGTTCCGTTTCTGGTCCACGGTAATGTTCGGTTTCAAGGTAAAGTTCGGTCTCTGGTCCACAGTAATGTTCTGTCTCTGGTCAACGGTAATGTTCTGTCTCTGGTCCACGGTAATGTTCTGTCTCTGGTCAACGGTAATGTTCTGTCTGTGGTCCACGGTAATGTTCGATCTCTGGTCCACAATAATGTTCGGTTTCACGGTAATGTTCCGTCTCTGGTCCACGATAATGGACCGTCTTTGGTCCTCGATAATGTTATGTTTCTGTTTCACGGTAATGTTCCGTTTCTGGTCAACGATAATGTTCTGTTTCTGTTTCACGGTAATGTTCCGTTTCTGGTCCATGATAATGTTCTGTTTCACGGTAATGTTCTGTCCCTGGTCAATGGTAATGTTCTGTCTCTGGTCCACGGTAATGTTCGGTTTCAAGGTAAAGTTCGGTCTCTGGTCCACAGTAATGTTCTGTCTCTGGTCCACGGTAATGTTCTGTCTCTGGTCCACGGTAATGTTCTGTCTCTGGTCCACAGTAATGTTCTGTCTCTTGTCCACGGTAATGTTCTGTCTCTGGTCCACGGTAATGTTCTGTCTCTGGTCCACGGTAATGTTCCGTCTCTGGTCCACGATAATGTTCCGTCTCTGGTCCACGGTAATGTTCCGTTTCTGGTCCACGGTAATGTTCTGTCTCTGGTCCACGGTAATGTTCTTTCTCTGGTCAACGGTAATGTTCTGTCTCTGGTCCACGGTAATGTTCGATCTCTGGTCCACGATAATGTTCAGTTTCACGGTAATGTTCCGTCTCGGGTCCACGATAATGTTCTGTTTCGGTTTCACGGTAATGTTCCGTTTCTGGTCCACGGTAATGTTCGATCTCTGGTCCACGATAATGTTCGGTTTCACGGTAATGTTCCGTCTCTGGTCCACGGTAATGTTCCGTCTCTGGTCTACGATAATGTTGTGTTTCTGTTTCACGGTAATGTTCTGTCTCTGGTCCACGGTAATGTTCGATCTCTGGTCCACGATAATGTTCGGTTTCACGGTAATGTTCCGTCTCTGGTACACGATAATGTTCTGTTTCTGTATCACGGTAATGTTCCGTTTCTGGTCCATGATAATTTTGTGTTTCTGTTTCACAGTAATGTTCCGTTTCTGGTCCACGATAATGTTCGGTTTCAAGGTAAAGTTCGGTCTCTGGTCCACGGTAATGTTCTTTCTCTGGTCCACGGTAATGTTCTGTCTCTGGTCCACGGTAATGTTCGATCTCTGGTCCACGATAATGTTCGGTGTCACGGTAATGTTCCGTCTCTGGTCCACGATAATGTTCTGTTTCTGTATCACGGTAATGTTCCGTTTCTGGTCCACGATAATTTTGTATTTCTGTTTCACGGTAATGTTCCGTTTCTGGTCCACGATAATGTTCGGTTTCACGGTAATGTTCTGTCTCTGGTCCACGGTAATGTTCTGTGTCTGGTCCACGATAATGTTCGGTTTCACGGTAATGTTCCGTCTCTGGTCCACGGTAATGTTCTGTTTCGGTTTCACGGTAATGTTCCGTTTCTGGTCCACGGTAATGTTCTGTCTCTGGTCCACGGTAATGTTCTGTCTCTGGTCCACGGTAATGTTCTGTCTCTGGTCCACGGTAACGTTCGATCTCTGGTCCACGATAATGTTCGGTTTCACGGTAATGTTCCGTCTCTGGTCCACGATAATGTTCGGTTTCACGGTAATGTTCCGTCTCTGGTCCACGATAATGTTCTGTTTCGGTTTCACGGTAATGTTCCGTTTCTGGTCCACGGTAATGTTCGGTTTCAAGGTAAAGTTCGGTCTCTGGTCCACAGTAATGTTTTGTCTCTGGTCAACGGTAATGTTCTGTCTCTGGTCCACGGTAAAATTCTGTCTCTGGTCAACGGTAATGTTCTGTCTCTGGTCCACGGTAATGTTCGATCTCTGGTCCACAATAATGTTCGGTTTCACGGTAATTTTCCGTCTCTGGTCCACGATAATCTTCTGTTTCTGTTTCACGGTAATGTTCCGTCTCGGGTCCACGATAATGTTCTTTTTCGGTTTCACGGTAATGTTCCGTTTCTGGTCCACGGTAATGTTCGATCTCTGGTCCACGATAATGTTCGGTTTCACGGTAATGTTCCGTCTCTGGTCCACGATAATGTTCTGTTTCGGTTTCACGGTAATATTCTGTCTCTGGTCCACGGTAATGTTCTGTCTCTGGTCCACGGTAATGTTCTGTCTCTGGTCCACGGTAATGTTCTGTCTCTGGTCCACGGTAACGTTCGATCTCTGGTCCACGATAATGTTCGGTTTCACGGTAATGTTCCGTCTCTGGTCCACGATAATGTTCGGTTTCACGGTAATGTTCCGTCTCTGGTCCACGATAATGTTCTGTTTCGGTTTCACGGTAATGTTCCGTTTCTGGTCCACGGTAATGTTCGGTTTCAAGGTAAAGTTCGGTCTCTGGTCCACAGTAATGTTTTGTCTCTGGTCAACGGTAATGTTCTGTCTCTGGTCCACGGTAAAATTCTGTCTCTGGTCAACGGTAATGTTCTGTCTCTGGTCCACGGTAATGTTCAATCTCTGGTCCACAATAATGTTCGGTTTCACGGTAATTTTCCGTCTCTGGTCCACGATAATCTTCTGTTTCTGTTTCACGGTAATGTTCCGTCTCGGGTCCACGATAATGTTCTGTTTCGGTTTCACGGTAATGTTCCGTTTCTGGTCCACGGTAATGTTCGATCTCTGGTCCACGATAATGTTCGGTTTCACGGTAATGTTCCGTCTCTGGTCCACGATAATGTTCTGTTTCGGTTTCACGGTAATATTCTGTCTCTGGTCCACGGTAATGTTCTGTCTCTGGTCCACGGTAATGTTCTGTCTCTGGTCCACGGTAATGTTCGATCTCTGGTCCACGATAATGTTCGGTTTCACGGTAATGTTGCGTCTCTGGTCCACGATAATGTTCTGTTTCGGTTTCACGGTAATGTTCCGTTTCTGGTCCACGGTAATGTTCTGTCTCTCGTCCACGGTAATGTTCTTTCTCTGGTCCACTGTAATGTTCTGTCTCTGGTCCACGGTAATGTTCGATCTCTGGTCCACGATAATGTTCGGTTTCACGGTAATGTTCCGTCTCTGGTCCACGATAATGTTCTGTTTCGGTTTCACGGTAATGTTCTGTTTCTGGTCCAGGATAATGTTCTGTTCCGGTTTCACGGTAATGTTTCGTCTCTGGTCCACGGTAATTTTCCGTCTCTGGTCCACGATAATGTTCTGTTTCGGTTTCACGGTAATGTTCCGTTTCTGGTCCACGATAATATTCTGTTTCGGTTTCACGGTAATGTTCCGTCTCTGGTCCACGGTAATGTTCCTTCCCTGGTCCACGATAATGTTGTGTTTCTTTTTCACGGTAATGTTCCGTTTTTGGTCCATGATAATGTTCTGTTTCATGGTAATGTTCTGTCTCTGGTCCACGGTAACGTTCGGTTTCAAGGTAAAGTTCTGTCTCTGGTCCAAATAATGTTCTGTCTCTGGTCCACGGTAATGTTCTGTCTCTGGTCCACGGTAATGTTCTGTCTCTGGTCCAAGGTAATGTTCTGTCTCTGGTCCACGGTAATGTTCTGTCTCTGGTCCACGTTAATGTTCTGTCTCTGGTCAACGATAATGTTCTTTTTCTGTATCACGGTAATGTTCCGTTTCTGGTCCACGATAATGTTCGGTTTCACGGTAATGTTCTGTCTCTGGTCCACGGTAATGTTCTGTCTCTGGTCCACGGTAATGTTCTGTCTCTGGTCCACGGTAATGTTCTGTCTCTGGTCCACGGTAATGTTCTCTCTCTGGTCCACGGTAATGTTCCGTCTCTGGTCCACGATAATGTTCTGTTTCGGTTTCA
Organism: Leuresthes tenuis; assembly: GCA_036924055.1. NCBI lineage: Eukaryota > Metazoa > Chordata > Actinopteri > Atheriniformes > Atherinopsidae > Leuresthes > Leuresthes tenuis. Next base: position 2,227,687 of record JAVGWW010000016.1, read on the forward strand.
CGGTAATGTTCCGTTTCTGGTCCACGGTAATGTTCGGTTTCAAGGTAAAGTTCGGTCTCTGGTCCACAGTAATGTTCTGTCTCTTGTCCACGGTAATGTTCTGTCTCTGGTCCACGGTAATGTTCTGTCTCTGGTCCACGGTAATGTTCTGTCTCTGGTCCACGGTAACGTTCGATCTCTGGTCCACGATAATGTTCGGTTTCACGGTAGTGTTCCGTCTCTGGTCCACGATAATGTTCGGTTTCACGGTAATGTTCCGTCTCTGGTCCACGATAATGTTCTGTTTCGGTTTCACGGTAATGTTCCGTTTCTGGTCCACGGTAATGTTCGGTTTCAAGGTAAAGTTCGGTCTCTGGTCCACAGTAATGTTCTGTCTCTGGTCAGAGGTAATGTTCTGTGTCTGGTCCACGGTAAAATTCTGTCTCTGGTCAACGGTAATGTTCTGTCTCTGGTCCACAGTAATGTTCGATCTCTGGTCCACAATAATGTTCGGTTTCACGGTAATTTTCCGTCTCTGGTCCACGATAATCTTCTGTTTCTGTTTCACGGTAATGTTCCGTTTCTGGTCCACGGTAATGTTCTGTCTCTGGTCCACGGTAATGTTCGATCTCTGGTCCACGATAATCTTCGGTTTCACGGTAATGTTCCGTCTCTGGTCCACGATAATGTTCTGTTTCGATTTCACGGTAATGTTCCATCTCTGGTCCACGGTAATGTTCGATCTCTGGTCCACGATAATGTTCGGTTTCACGGTAATGTTCCGTCTCTGGTACACGATAATGTTCTGTTTCTGTATCACGGTAATGTTCCGTTTCTGGTCCATGATAATTTTGTGTTTCTGTTTCACAGTAATGTTCCGTTTCTGGTCCACGATAATGTTCGGTTTCAAGGTAAAGTTCGGTCTCTGGTCCACGGTAATGTTCTTTCTCTGGTCCACGGTAATGTTCTGTCTCTGGTCCACGGTAATGTTCGATCTCTGGTCCACGATAATGTTCGGTGTCACGGTAATGTTCCGTCTCTGGTCCACGATAATGTTCTGTTTCTGTATCACGGTAATGTTCCGTTTCTGGTCCACGATAATTTTGTATTTCTGTTTCACGGTAATGTTCCGTTTCTGGTCCACGATAATGTTCGGTTTCACGGTAATGTTCTGTCTCTGGTCCACGGTAATGTTCTGTGTCTGGTCCACGATAATGTTCGGTTTCACGGTAATGTTCCGTCTCTGGTCCACGGTAATGTTCTGTTTCGGTTTCACGGTAATGTTCCGTTTCTGGTCCACGGTAATGTTCTGTCTCTGGTCCACGGTAATGTTCTGTCTCTGGTCCACGGTAATGTTCTGTCTCTGGTCCACGGTAACGTTCGATCTCTGGTCCACGATAATGTTCGGTTTCACGGTAATGTTCCGTCTCTGGTCCACGATAATGTTCGGTTTCACGGTAATGTTCCGTCTCTGGTCCACGATAATGTTCTGTTTCGGTTTCACGGTAATGTTCCGTTTCTGGTCCACGGTAATGTTCGGTTTCAAGGTAAAGTTCGGTCTCTGGTCCACAGTAATGTTCTGTCTCTGGTCAACGGTAATGTTCTGTCTCTGGTCCACGGTAAAATTCTGTCTCTGGTCAACGGTAATGTTCTGTCTCTGGTCCACGGTAATGTTCGATCTCTGGTCCACAATAATGTTCGGTTTCACGGTAATTTTCCGTCTCTGGTCCACGATAATCTTCTGTTTCTGTTTCACGGTAATGTTCCGTCTCGGGTCCACGATAATGTTCTGTTTCGGTTTCACGGTAATGTTCCGTTTCTGGTCCACGGTAATGTTCGATCTCTGGTCCACGATAATGTTCGGTTTCACGGTAATGTTCCGTCTCTGGTCCACGATAATGTTCTGTTTCGGTTTCACGGTAATGTTCCGTTTCTGGTCCACGGTAATGTTCGGTTTCAAGGTAAAGTTCGGTCTCTGGTCCACAGTAATGTTCTGTCTCTGGTCCACGGTAATATTCTGTCTCTGGTCCACGGTAATGTTCTGTCTCTGGTCCACGATAATGTTCTGTTTCGGTTTCACGGTAATGTTCCGTTTCTGGTCCACGATAATATTCTGTTTCGGTTTCACGGTAATGTGCCGTCTCTGGTCCACGGTAATGTTCCTTCCCTGGTCCACGATAATGTTGTGTTTCTTTTTCACGGTAATGTTCCGTTTTTGGTCCATGATAATGTTCTGTTTCATGGTAATGTTCTGTCTCTGGTCCACGGTAACGTTCGGTTTCAAGGTAAAGTTCTGTCTCTGGTCCACAGTAATGTTCTGTCTCTGGTCCACGGTAATGTTCTGTCTCTGGTCCACGGTAATGTTCTGTCTCTGGTCCACGGTAATGTTCTGTCTCTGGTCCACGTTAATGTTCGATCTCTGGTCCACGATAATGTTCGGTTTCACGGTAATGTTCTGTCTCTGGTCAACGATAATGTTCTGTTTCTGTATCACGGTAATGTTCCGTTTCTGGTCCACGATAATTTTGTGTTTCTGTTTCACGGTAATGTTCCGTTTCTGGTCCACGATAATGTTCGGTTTCACGGTAATGTTCTGTCTCTGGTCCACGGTAATGTTCTGTCTCTGGTCCACGGTAATGTTCTGTCTCTGGTCCACGGTAATGTTCTGTCTCTGGTCCACGGTAATGTTCTCTCTCTGGTCCACGGTAATGTTCCGTCTCTGGTCCACGATAATGTTCTGTTTCGGTTTCACGGTAATGTTCCGTTTCTGGTCCACGGTAATGTTCGGTTTCAAGGTAAAGTTCGGTCTCTGGTCCACAGTAATGTTCTGTCTCTTGCCCACGGTAATGTTCTGTCTCTGGTCCACGGTAATGTTCTGTCTCTGGTCCACGGTAATGTTCTGTCTCTGGTCCACGGTAACGTTCGATCTCTGGTCCACGATAATGTTCGGTTTCACGGTAATGTTCTGTCTCTGGTCCACGATAATGTTCGGTTTCACGGTAATGTTCCGTCTCTGGTCCACGATAATGTTCTGTTTCGGTTTCACGGTAATGTTCCGTTTCTGGTCCACGGTAATGTTCGGTTTCAAGGTAAAGTTCGGTCTCTGGTCCACAGTAATGTTCTGTCTCTGGTCAACGGTAATGTTCTGTCTCTGGTCCACGGTAATGTTCTGTCTCTGGTCAACGGTAATGTTCTGTCTGTGGTCCACGGTAATGTTCGATCTCTGGTCCACAATAATGTTCGGTTTCACGGTAATGTTCCGTCTCTGGTCCACGATAATGGACCGTCTTTGGTCCTCGATAATGTTATGTTTCTGTTTCACGGTAATGTTCCGTTTCTGGTCAACGATAATGTTCTGTTTCTGTTTCACGGTAATGTTCCGTTTCTGGTCCATGATAATGTTCTGTTTCACGGTAATGTTCTGTCCCTGGTCAATGGTAATGTTCTGTCTCTGGTCCACGGTAATGTTCGGTTTCAAGGTAAAGTTCGGTCTCTGGTCCACAGTAATGTTCTGTCTCTGGTCCACGGTAATGTTCTGTCTCTGGTCCACGGTAATGTTCTGTCTCTGGTCCACAGTAATGTTCTGTCTCTTGTCCACGGTAATGTTCTGTCTCTGGTCCACGGTAATGTTCTGTCTCTGGTCCACGGTAATGTTCCGTCTCTGGTCCACGATAATATTCCGTCTCTGGTCCACGATAATGTTCTGTCTCTGGTCCACGATAATGTTCCATTTCTGGTCCACGATAATGTTCTGTTTCGGTTTCACGGTAATGTTCTGTCTCTGGTCCACGATAATGTTCCCTTTCTGGTCCACGATAATGTTTTGTTTTGGTTTCAAGGTAATGTTCTGTCTCTGGTCCACGGTAATGTTCCGTTTCTGGTCCACGATAATGTTCTGTTTCGGTTTCACGGTAATGTTCCGTTTCTAGTCCACGATAATGTTCTGTTTCTGTTTCACGGTAATGTTCCGTTTCTGGTCCATGATAATGTTCTGTTTCACGGTAATGTTCTGTCCCTGGTCCATGGTAATGATCTGTCTCTGGTCCACGGTAATGTTCGGTTTCAAGGTAAAGGTCCGTCTCTGGTCCACAGTAATGTTCTGTCTCTGGCCCACGGTAATATTCTGTCTCTGGTCCACGGTAATGTTCTATCTCTGGTCCACGGTAATGTTCTGTCTCTGGTCCACGGTAATGTTCTGTCTCTGGTCCACGGTAATGTTCTGTCTCTGGTCCACGATAATGTTCCCTTTCTGGTCCACGATAATGTTCTGTTTTGGTTTCAAGGTAATGTTTGTCTCTGGTCCACGGTAATGTTCCGTTTCTGGTCCACGATAATGTTCGGTTTCACGGTAATGTTCTGTCTCTGGTCCACGGTAATGTTCTGTCTCTGGTCCACGGTAATGTTCTGTCTCTGGTCCACGGTAATGTTCTCTCTCTGGTCCACGGTAATGTTCCGTCTCTGGTCCACGATAATGTTCTGTTTCGGTTTCACGGTAATGTTCCGTTTCTGGTCCACGGTAATGTTCGGTTTCAAGGTAAAGTTCGGTCTCTGGTCCACAGTAATGTTCTGTCTCTTGCCCACGGTAATGTTCTGTCTCTGGTCCACGGTAATGTTCTGTCTCTGGTCCACGGTAATGTTCTGTCTCTGGTCCACGGTAACGTTCGATCTCTGGTCCACGATAATGTTCGGTTTCACGGTAATGTTCTGTCTCTGGTCCACGATAATGTTCGGTTTCACGGTAATGTTCCGTCTCTGGTCCACGATAATGTTCTGTTTCGGTTTCACGGTAATGTTCCGTTTCTGGTCCACGGTAATGTTCGGTTTCAAGGTAAAGTTCGGTCTCTGGTCCACAGTAATGTTCTGTCTCTGGTCAACGGTAATGTTCTGTCTCTGGTCCACGGTAATGTTCTGTCTCTGGTCAACGGTAATGTTCTGTCTGTGGTCCACGGTAATGTTCGATCTCTGGTCCACAATAATGTTCGGTTTCACGGTAATTTTCCGTCTCTGGTCCACGATAATATTCTGTTTCTGTTTCACGGTAATGTTCCGTTTCTGGTCCACGGTAATGTTCTGTCTCTGGTCCACGGTAATGTTCGATCTCTGGTCCACGATAATGTTCGGTTTCACGGTAATGTTCCGTCTCTGGTCCACGATAATGTTCTGTTTCGATTTCACGGTAATGTTCCGTCTCTGGTCCACGATAATGTTGTGTTTCTGTTTCACGGTAATGTTCTGTCTCTGGTCCACGGTAATGTTCGATCTCTGGTCCACGATAATGTTCGGTTTCACGGTAATGTTACGTCTCTGGTCCACGGTAATGTTCCGTCTCTGGTCTACGATAATGTTGTGTTTCTGTTTCACGGTAATGTTCTGTCTCTGGTCCACGGTAATGTTCGAACTCTGGTCCACGATAATGTTCGGTTTCACGGTAATGTTCCGTCTCTGGTACACGATAATGTTCTGTTACTGTATCACGGTAATGTTCCGTTTCTGGTCCATGATAATTTTGTGTTTCTGTTTCACAGTAATGTTCCGTTTCTGGTCCACGATAATGTTCGGTTTCAAGGTAAAGTTCGGTCTCTGGTCCTCGGTAATGTTCTGTCTCTGGTCCACGGTAATGTTCTGTCTCTGGTCCACGGTGATGTTCGATCTCTGGTCCACGATAATGTTCGGTGTCACGGTAATTTTCCGTCTCTGGTCCACGATAATGTTCTGTTTCTGTATCACGGTAATGTTCCGTTTCTGGTCCACGATAATTTTGTGTTTCTGTTTCACGGTAATGTTCCGTTTCTGGTCCACGATAATGTTCGGTTTCACGGTAATGTTCTGTCTCTGGTCCACGGTAATGTTCTGTGTCTGGTCCACGATAATGTTCGGTTTCACGGTAATGTTCCGTCTCTGGTCCACGATAATGGACCGTCTTTGGTCCTCGATAATGTTATGTTTCTGTTTCACGGTAATGTTCCGTTTCTGGTCAACGATAATGTTCTGTTTCTGTTTCACGGTAATGTTCCGTTTCTGGTCCATGATAATGTTCTGTTTCACGGTAATGTTCTGTCCCTGGTCAATGGTAATGTTCTGTCTCTGGTCCACGGTAATGTTCGGTTTCAAGGTAAAGTTCGGTCTCTGGTCCACAGTAATGTTCTGTCTCTGGTCCACGGTAATGTTCTGTCTCTGGTCCACGGTAATGTTCTGTCTCTGGTCCACAGTAATGTTCTGTCTCTTGTCCACGGTAATGTTCTGTCTCTGGTCCACGGTAATGTTCTGTCTCTGGTCCACGGTAATGTTCCGTCTCTGGTCCACGATAATGTTCCGTCTCTGGTCCACGATAATGTTCTGTCTCTGGTCCACGATAATGTTCCATTTCTGGTCCACGATAATGTTCTGTTTCGGTTTCACGGTAATGTTCTGTCTCTGGTCCACGATAATGTTCCCTTTCTGGTCCACGATAATGTTTTGTTTTGGTTTCAAGGTAATGTTCTGTCTCTGGTCCACGGTAATGTTCCGTTTCTGGTCCACGATAATGTTCTGTTTCGGTTTCACGGTAATGTTCCGTTTCTAGTCCACGATAATGTTCTGTTTCTGTTTCACGGTAATGTTCCGTTTCTGGTCCATGATAATGTTCTGTTTCACGGTAATGTTCTGTCCCTGGTCCATGGTAATGATCTGTCTCTGGTCCACGGTAATGTTCGGTTTCAAGGTAAAGGTCCGTCTCTGGTCCACAGTAATGTTCTGTCTCTGGCCCACGGTAATATTCTGTCTCTGGTCCACGGTAATGTTCTATCTCTGGTCCACGGTAATGTTCTGTCTCTGGTCCACGGTAATGTTCTGTCTCTGGTCCACGGTAATGTTCTGTCTCTGGTCCACGATAATGTTCCCTTTCTGGTCCACGATAATGTTCTGTTTTGGTTTCAAGGTAATGTTTGTCTCTGGTCCACGGTAATGTTCCGTTTCTAGTCCACGATAATGTTCTGTTTCGGTTTCACGGTAATGTTCCGTTTCTAGTCCACGATAATGTTCTGTCTCTGGTCCACGGTATGGCTCGATCTCTGGTCCACGATAATGTTCGGTTTCACGGTAATGTTTTGTTTCTGGTCCACGATAATGTTCCGTTTCTGGTCCACGATAATGTTCTGTTTAGGTTTCACGGTAATGTTCTTTCTCTGGTCCACGATAATGTTCCGTCTCTGGTCCACGATAATGTTCCGTCTCTGGTCCACGATAATGTTCTGTCTCTGGTCCACGATAATGTTCCGTTTCTGGTCCATGATAATTTTCTTTTTCACGGTAATGTTCTGTCTCTGGTCCATGGTGATGTTCGATCTCTGGTCCACGATAATGTTCGGTTTCACGGTAATGTTCCGTCTCTGGTCCACGGTAATGTTCCGTCTCTGGTCCATGAAAATGTTGTGTTTCTGTTTCACCGTAATGTTCCATTTCTGGTCCATGATAATGTTCTTTTTCACGGTAATGTTCTGTCTCTGGTCCATGGTAATGTTCTGTCTCTGGTCCACAGTAATGTTCTGTCTCTGGTCCACGGTAATGTTCTGTCTCTGGTCCACGGTAATGTTCTGTATCTGGTCCACGGTAATGTTCTGTCTCTGGTCCACGGTAATGTTCTGTCTCTGGTCCACGGTAATGTTCCGTCTCTGGTCCACGGTAATGTTCTGTTTCGGTTTCACGGTAATGTTCCGTTTCTGGTCCACGGTAATGTTCTGTCTCTGGTCCACGGTAATGTTCTTTCTCTGGTCCACGGTAATGTTCTGTCTCTGGTCCACGGTAATGTTCGATCTCTGGTCCACGATAATTTTCGGTTTCACGGTAATGTTCCGTCTCTGGTCCACGATAATGTTCTGTTTCGGTTTCACGGTAATGTTCCGTTTCTAGTCCACGATAATGTTCTGTTTCTGGTCCACGGTAATGTTCCGTTTCTGGTCCATGATAATGTTCTGTTTCACGGTAATGTTCTGTCCCTGGTCCATTGTAATGTTCTGTTTCTGGTCCACGGTAATGTTCTGTCTCTGGTCCACGGTAATGTTCTGTCTCTGGACCACGGTAATGTTCTGTCTCTGGTCCACGGTAATGTTCGATCTCTGGTCCACGATAATGTTCGGTTTCACGGTAATGTTCCGTCTCTGGTCCACGGTAATGTTCTGTTTCGGTTTCACGGTAATGTTCCGTTTCTGGTCCACGGTAATGTTCTGTCTCTGGTCCACGGTAATGTTCCCTTTCTGGTCCACGATAATGTTCTGTTTTGGTTTCAAGGTAATGTTCTGTCTCTGGTCCACGGTAATGTTCCGTCTCTGGTCCATGAAAATGTTGTGTTTCTGTTTCACCGTAATGTTCCATTTCTGGTCCATGATAATGTTCTTTTTCACGGTAATGTTCTGTCTCTGGTCCATGGTAATGTTCTGTCTCTGGTCCACAGTAATGTTCTGTCTCTGGTCCACGGTAATGTTCTGTCTCTGGTCCACGGTAATGTTCTGTCTCTGGTCCACGGTAATGTTCTGTCTCTGGTCCACGGTAATGTTCTGTCTCTGGTCCACGGTAATGTTCCGTCTCTGGTCCACGGTAATGTTCTGTTTCGGTTTCACGGTAATGTTCCGTTTCTGGTCCACGGTAATGTTCTGTCTCTGGTCCACGGTAATGTTCTTTCTCTGGTCCACGGTAATGTTCTGTCTCTGGTCCACGGTAATGTTCGATCTCTGGTCCACGATAATTTTCGGTTTCACGGTAATGTTCCGTCTCTGGTCCACGATAATGTTCTGTTTCGGTTTCACGGTAATGTTCCGTTTCTAGTCCACGATAATGTTCTGTTTCTGGTCCACGGTAATGTTCCGTTTCTGGTCCATGATAATGTTCTGTTTCACGGTAATGTTCTGTCCCTGGTCCACGGTAATGTTCTGTTTCTGGTCCACGGTAATGTTCTGTCTCTGGTCCACGGTAATGTTCTGTCTCTGGACCACGGTAATGTTCTGTCTCTGGTCCACGGTAATGTTCGATCTCTGGTCCACGATAATGTTCGGTTTCACGGTAATGTTCCGTCTCTGGTCCACGGTAATGTTCTGTTTCGGTTTCACGGTAATGTTCCGTTTCTGGTCCACGGTAATGTTCTGTCTCTGGTCCACGGTAATGTTCTTTCTCTGGTCCACCGTAATGTTCTGTCTCTGGTCCACGGTAATGTTCGATCTCTGGTCCACGATAATTTTCGGTTTCACGGTAATGTTCCGTCTCTGGTCCACGATAATGTTCTGTTTCGGTTTCACGGTAATGTTCCGTTTCTAGTCCACGATAATGTTCTGTTTCTGGTCCACGGTAATGTTCCGTTTCTGGTCCATGATAATGTTCTGTCTCTGGACCACGGTAATGTTCTGTCTCTGGTCCACGGTAATGTTCGATCTCTGGTCCACGATAATGTTCGGTGTCACGGTAATTTTCCGTCTCTGGTCCACGATAATGTTCTGTTTCTGTATCACGGTAATGTTCCGTTTCTGGTCCACGATAATTTTGTGTTTCTGTTTCACGGTAATGTTCCGTTTCTGGTCCACGATAATGTTCGGTTTCACGGTAATGTTCTGTCTCTGGTCCACGGTAATGTTCTGTGTCTGGTCCACGATAATGTTCGGTTTCACGGTAATGTTCCGTCTCTGGTCCACGATAATGGACCGTCTTTGGTCCTCGATAATGTTATGTTTCTGTTTCACGGTAATGTTCCGTTTCTGGTCCACGATAATGTTCTGTTTCTGTTTCACGGTAATGTTCCGTTTCTGGTCCCTGATAATGTTCTGTTTCACGGTAATGTTCTGTCCCTGGTCAATGGTAATGTTCTGTCTCTGGTCCACGGTAATGTTCGGTTTCAAGGTAAAGTTCGGTCTCTGGTCCACAGTAATGTTCTGTCTCTGGTCCACGGTAATGTTCTGTCTCTGGTCCACGGTAATGTTCTGTCTCTGGTCCACAGTAATGTTCTGTCTCTTGTCCACGGTAATGTTCTGTCTCTGGTCCACGGTAATGTTCTGTCTCTGGTCCACGGTAATGTTCCGTCTCTGGTCCACGATAATGTTCCGTCTCTGGTCCACGATAATGTTCTGTCTCTGGTCCACGATAATGTTCCATTTCTGGTCCACGATAATGTTCTGTTTCGGTTTCACGGTAATGTTCTGTCTCTGGTCCACGATAATGTTCCCTTTCTGGTCCACGATAATGTTTTGTTTTGGTTTCAAGGTAATGTTCTGTCTCTGGTCCACGGTAATGTTCCGTTTCTGGTCCACGATAATGTTCTGTTTCGGTTTCACGGTAATGTTCCGTTTCTAGTCCACGATAATGTTCTGTTTCTGTTTCACGGTAATGTTCCGTTTCTGGTCCATTATAATGTTCTGTTTCACGGTAATGTTCTGTCCCTGGTCCATGGTAATGATCTGTCTCTGGTCCACGGTAATGTTCGGTTTCAAGGTAAAGTTCGGTCTCTGGTCCACAGTAATGTTCTGTCTCTGGCCCACGGTAATATTCTGTCTCTGGTCCACGGTAATGTTCTATCTCTGGTCCACGGTAATGTTCTGTCTCTGGTCCACGGTAATGTTCGATCTCTGGTCCACGATAATGTTCGGTTTCACGGTAATGTTCCGTCTCTGGTCCACGAAAATGTTGTGTTTCTGTTTCACGGTAATGTTCCGTTTCTGGTCCATGGTAATGTTCTGTCTCTGGACCACGGTAATGTTCTGTCTCTGGTCCACGGTAATGTTCGATCTCTGGTCCACGATAATGTTCGGTTTCACGGTAATGTTCCGTCTCTGGTCCACGGTAATGTTCTGTTTTGGTTTCACGGTAATGTTCCGTTTCTGGTCCACGGTAATGTTCTGTCTCTGGTCCACGGTAATGTTCTTTCTCTGGTCCACGGTAATGTTCTGTCTCTGGTCCACGGTAATGTTCGATCTCTGGTCCACGATAATTTTCGGTTTCACGGTAATGTTCCGTCTCTGGTCCACGATAATGTTCTGTTTCGGTTTCACGGTAATGTTCCGTTTCTAGTCCACGATAATGTTCTGTTTCTGGTCCACGGTAATGTTCCGTTTCTGGTCCATGATAATGTTCTGTTTCACGGTAATGTTCTGTCCCTGGTCCATGGTAATGTTCTGTTTCTGGTCCACGGTAATGTTCTGTCTCTGGTCCACGGTAATGTTCTGTCTCTGGACCACGGTAATGTTCTGTCTCTGGTCCACGGTAATGTTCGATCTCTGGTCCACGATAATGTTCGGTGTCACGGTAATTTTCCGTCTCTGGTCCACGATAATGTTCTGTTTCTGTATCACGGTAATGTTCCGTTTCTGGTCCACGATAATTTTGTGTTTCTGTTTCACGGTAATGTTCCGTTTCTGGTCCACGATAATGTTCGGTTTCACGGTAATGTTCTGTCTCTGGTCCACGGTAATGTTCTGTGTCTGGTCCACGATAATGTTCGGTTTCACGGTAATGTTCCGTCTCTGGTCCACGATAATGGACCGTCTTTGGTCCTCGATAATGTTATGTTTCTGTTTCACGGTAATGTTCCGTTTCTGGTCCACGATAATGTTCTGTTTCTGTTTCACGGTAATGTTCCGTTTCTGGTCCATGATAATGTTCTGTTTCACGGTAATGTTCTGTCCCTGGTCAATGGTAATGTTCTGTCTCTGGTCCACGGTAATGTTCGGTTTCAAGGTAAAGTTCGGTCTCTGGTCCACAGTAATGTTCTGTCTCTGGTCCACGGTAATGTTCTGTCTCTGGTCCACGGTAATGTTCTGTCTCTGGTCCACAGTAATGTTCTGTCTCTTGTCCACGGTAATGTTCTGTCTCTGGTCCACGGTAATGTTCTGTCTCTGGTCCACGGTAATGTTCCGTCTCTGGTCCACGATAATGTTCCGTCTCTGGTCCACGATAATGTTCTGTCTCTGGTCCACGATAATGTTCCATTTCTGGTCCACGATAATGTTCTGTTTCGGTTTCACGGTAATGTTCTGTCTCTGGTCCACGATAATGTTCCCTTTCTGGTCCACGATAATGTTTTGTTTTGGTTTCAAGGTAATGTTCTGTCTCTGGTCCACGGTAATGTTCCGTTTCTGGTCCACGATAATGTTCTGTTTCGGTTTCACGGTAATGTTCCGTTTCTAGTCCACGATAATGTTCTGTTTCTGTTTCACGGTAATGTTCCGTTTCTGGTCCATGATAATGTTCTGTTTCACGGTAATGTTCTGTCCCTGGTCCATGGTAATGATCTGTCTCTGGTCCACGGTAATGTTCGGTTTCAAGGTAAAGTTCGGTCTCTGGTCCACAGTAATGTTCTGTCTCTGGCCCACGGTAATATTCTGTCTCTGGTCCACAGTAATGTTCTATCTCTGGTCCACGGTAATGTTCTGTCTCTGGTCCACGGTAATGTTCGATCTCTGGTCCACGATAATGTTCGGTTTCACGGTAATGTTCCGTCTCTGGTCCACGGTAATGTTCCGTCTCTGGTCCACGAAAATGTTGTGTTTCTGTTTCACGGTAATGTTCCGTTTCTGGTCCATGGTAATGTTCTGTCTCTGGTCCACGGTAATGTTCGGTTTCAAGGTAAAGTTCGGTCTCTGGTCCACGGTAATGTTCTGTCTCTTGTCCACGGTAATGTTCTGTCACTGGTCCACGGTAATGTTCTGTCTCTGGTCCACGGTAATGTTCGATCTCTGGTCCACGATAATGTTCGGTTTCACGGTAATGTTCCGTCTATGGTCCACGATAATGTTCTGTTTCGGTTTCACGGTAATGTTCTGTTTCTGGTCCACGATAATATTCTGTTTCGGTTTCACGGTAATGTTCCGTCTCTGGTCCACGGTAATGTTCCTTCTCTGGTCCACGATAATGTTCCTTCTCTGGTCCACGATAATGTTGTGTTTCTGTTTCACGGTAATGTTCCGTTTTTGGTCCATGATAATGTTCTGTTTCATGGTAATGTTCTGTCTCTGTATCCACGGTAACGTTCGGTTTCTGGTCCACGGTAATGTTCGATCTCTGGTCCACGATAGTGTTCGGTTTCACGGTAATGTTCCGTCTCTGGTCCACGATAATGTTCTGTTTCGGTTTAACTGTAATGTTCCGTTTCTGGTCCACGGTAATGTTCGGTTTCAAGGTAAAGTTCGGTCTCTGGTCCACAGTGATGTTCTGTCTCTTGTCCACGGTAATGTTCTGTCTCTGGTCCACGGTAATGTTCTGTCTCTGGTCCACGGTAATGTTCTGTCTCTGGTCCACGGTAATGTTCTGTCTCTGGTCCACGATAATGTTCCCTTTCTGGTCCACGATAATGTTCTGTTTTGGTTTCAAGGTAATGTTTGTCTCTGGTCCACGGTAATGTTCGATCTCTGGTCCACGATAATGTTCGGTGTCACGGTAATTTTCCGTCTCTGGTCCACGATAATGTTCTGTTTCTGTATCACGGTAATGTTCCGTTTCTGGTCCACGATAATTTTGTGTTTCTGTTTCACGGTAATGTTCCGTTTCTGGTCCACGATAATGTTCGGTTTCACGGTAATGTTCTGTCTCTGGTCCACGGTAATGTTCTGTGTCTGGTCCACGATAATGTTCGGTTTCACGGTAATGTTCCGTCTCTGGTCCACGATAATGGACCGTCTTTGGTCCTCGATAATGTTATGTTTCTGTTTCACGGTAATGTTCCGTTTCTGGTCCACGATAATGTTCTGTTTCTGTTTCACGGTAATGTTCCGTTTCTGGTCCATGATAATGTTCTGTTTCACGGTAATGTTCTGTCCCTGGTCAATGGTAATGTTCTGTCTCTGGTCCACGGTAATGTTCGGTTTCAAGGTAAAGTTCGGTCTCTGGTCCACAGTAATGTTCTGTCTCTGGTCCACGGTAATGTTCTGTCTCTGGTCCACGGTAATGTTCTGTCTCTGGTCCACAGTAATGTTCTGTCTCTTGTCCACGGTAATGTTCTGTCTCTGGTCCACGGTAATGTTCTGTCTCTGGTCCACGGTAATGTTCCGTCTCTGGTCCACGATAATGTTCCGTCTCTGGTCCACGATAATGTTCTGTCTCTGGTCCACGATAATGTTCCATTTCTGGTCCACGATAATGTTCTGTTTCGGTTTCACGGTAATGTTCTGTCTCTGGTCCACGATAATGTTCCCTTTCTGGTCCACGATAATGTTTTGTTTTGGTTTCAAGGTAATGTTCTGTCTCTGGTCCACGGTAATGTTCCGTTTCTGGTCCACGATAATGTTCTGTTTCGGTTTCACGGTAATGTTCCGTTTCTAGTCCACGATAATGTTCTGTTTCTGTTTCACGGTAATGTTCCGTTTCTGGTCCATGATAATGTTCTGTTTCACGGTAATGTTCTGTCCCTGGTCCATGGTAATGATCTGTCTCTGGTCCACGGTAATGTTCGGTTTCAAGGTAAAGTTCGGTCTCTGGTCCACAGTAATGTTCTGTCTCTGGCCCACGGTAATATTCTGTCTCTGGTCCACGGTAATGTTCTATCTCTGGTCCACGGTAATGTTCTGTCTCTGGTCCACGGTAATGTTCGATCTCTGGTCCACGATAATGTTCGGTTTCACGGTAATGTTCCGTCTCTGGTCCACGGTAATGTTCCGTCTCTGGTCCACGAAAATGTTGTGTTTCTGTTTCACGGTAATGTTCCGTTTCTGGTCCATGGTAATGTTCTGTCTCTGGTCCACGGTAATGTTCGGTTTCAAGGTAAAGTTCGGTCTCTGGTCCACGGTAATGTTCTGTCTCTTGTCCACGGTAATGTTCTGTCACTGGTCCACGGTAATGTTCTGTCTCTGGTCCACGGTAATGTTCGATCTCTGGTCCACGATAATGTTCGGTTTCACGGTAATGTTCCGTCTATGGTCCACGATAATGTTCTGTTTCGGTTTCACGGTAATGTTCTGTTTCTGGTCCACGATAATATTCTGTTTCGGTTTCACGGTAATGTTCCGTCTCTGGTCCACGGTAATGTTCCTTCTCTGGTCCACGATAATGTTCCTTCTCTGGTCCACGATAATGTTGTGTTTCTGTTTCACGGTAATGTTCCGTTTTTGGTCCATGATAATGTTCTGTTTCATGGTAATGTTCTGTCTCTGTATCCACGGTAACGTTCGGTTTCTGGTCCACGGTAATGTTCAATCTCTGGTCCACGATAGTGTTCGGTTTCACGGTAATGTTCCGTCTCTGGTCCACGATAATGTTCTGTTTCGGTTTAACTGTAATGTTCCGTTTCTGGTCCACGGTAATGTTCGGTTTCAAGGTAAAGTTCGGTCTCTGGTCCACAGTGATGTTCTGTCTCTTGTCCACGGTAATGTTCTGTCTCTGGTCCACGGTAATGTTCTGTCTCTGGTCCACGGTAATGTTCTGTCTCTGGTCCACGGTAATGTTCTGTCTCTGGTCCACGATAATGTTCCCTTTCTGGTCCACGATAATGTTCTGTTTTGGTTTCAAGGTAATGTTTGTCTCTGGTCCACGGTAATGTTCCGTTTCTAGTCCATGATAATGTTCTGTTTCGGTTTCACGGTAATGTTCCGTTTCTAGTCCACGATAATGTTCTGTCTCTGGTCCACGGTATGGCTCGATCTCTGGTCCACGATAATGTTCGGTTTCACGGTAATGTTTTGTTTCAGGTCCACAATAATGTTCCGTTTCTGGTCCACGATAATGTTCTGTTTAGGTTTCACGGTAATGTTCTTTCTCTGGTCCACGATAATGTTCCGTCTCTGGTCCACGATAATATTCCGTCTCTGGTCCACGATAATGTTCTGTCTCTGGTCCACGATAATGTTCCGTTTCTGGTCCATGATAATGTTCTTTTTCACGGTAATGTTCTGTCTCTGGTCCATGGTGATGTTCGATCTCTGGTCCACGATAATGTTCGGTTTCACGGTAATGTTCCGTCTCTGGTCCACGGTAATGTTCCGTCTCTGGTCCATGAAATTGTTGTGTTTCTGTTTCACCGTAATGTTCCATTTCTGGTCCATGATAATGTTCTTTTTCACGGTAATGTTCTGTCTCTGGTCCATGGTAATGTTCTGTCTCTGGTCCACAGTAATGTTCTGTCTCTGGTCCACGGTAATGTTCTGTCTCTGGTCCACGGTAATGTTCTGTATCTGGTCCACGGTAATGTTCTGTCTCTGGTCCACGGTAATGTTCTGTCTCTGGTCCACGGTAATGTTCCGTCTCTGGTCCACGGTAATGTTCTGTTTCGGTTTCACGGTAATGTTCCGTTTCTGGTCCACGGTAATGTTCTGTCTCTGGTCCACGGTAATGTTCTTTCTCTGGTCCACGGTAATGTTCTGTCTCTGGTCCACGGTAATGTTCGATCTCTGGTCCACGATAATTTTCGGTTTCACGGTAATGTTCCGTCTCTGGTCCACGATAATGTTCTGTTTCGGTTTCACGGTAATGTTCCGTTTCTAGTCCACGATAATGTTCTGTTTCTGGTCCACGGTAATGTTCCGTTTCTGGTCCATGATAATGTTCTGTTTCACGGTAATGGTCTTTCCCTGGTCCATGGTAATGTTCTGTTTCTGGTCCACGGTAATGTTCTGTCTCTGGTCCACGGTAATGTTCTGTCTCTGGACCACGGTAATGTTCTGTCTCTGGTCCACGGTAATGTTCTTTCTCTGGTCCACGATAATGTTCCGTCTCTGGTCCACGATAATATTCCGTCTCTGGTCCACGATAATGTTCTGTCTCTGGTCCACGATAATGTTCCGTTTCTGGTCCATGATAATGTTCTTTTTCACGGTAATGTTCTGTCTCTGGTCCATGGTGATGTTCGATCTCTGGTCCACGATAATGTTCGGTTTCACGGTAATGTTCCGTCTCTGGTCCACGGTAATGTTCCGTCTCTGGTCCATGAAATTGTTGTGTTTCTGTTTCACCGTAATGTTCCATTTCTGGTCCATGATAATGTTCTTTTTCACGGTAATGTTCTGTCTCTGGTCCATGGTAATGTTCTGTCTCTGGTCCACAGTAATGTTCTGTCTCTGGTCCACGGTAATGTTCTGTCTCTGGTCCACGGTAATGTTCTGTATCTGGTCCACGGTAATGTTCTGTCTCTGGTCCACGGTAATGTTCTGTCTCTGGTCCACGGTAATGTTCCGTCTCTGGTCCACGGTAATGTTCTGTTTCGGTTTCACGGTAATGTTCCGTTTCTGGTCCACGGTAATGTTCTGTCTCTGGTCCACGGTAATGTTCTTTCTCTGGTCCACGGTAATGTTCTGTCTCTGGTCCACGGTAATGTTCGATCTCTGGTCCACGATAATTTTCGGTTTCACGGTAATGTTCCGTCTCTGGTCCACGATAATGTTCTGTTTCTGTTTCACAGTAATGTTCCGTTTCTGGTCCATGATAATGTTCTGTTTCACGGTAATGTTCTGTCTCTGGTCCATGGTAATGTTCTGTCTCTGGTCCACGGTAATGTTCGGTTTCAAGGTAAAGTTCGGTCTCTGGTCCACAGTAATGTTCTGTCTCTGGTCCACGGTAATGTTCTGTCTCTGATCCACGATAATGTTCTGTCTCTGATCCACGATAATGTTCTGTCTCTGGTCCACGATAATGTTCCGTTTCTGGTCCACGATAATGTTCTGTTTCGGTTTCACGGTAATGTTCTGTCTCTGGTCCACGGTAATGTTCCGTTTCTGGTCCACGATGATGTTTTGTTTCGGTTTCACGGTAATGTTCCGTTTCTGGTCCACGATAATGTTCTGTTTCGGTTTCACGGTAATGTTCTGTCTCTGGTCCATGATAATGTTCCGTTTCTGGTCCACGATAATGTTCTGTTTCAGTTTCACGGTAATGTTCTGTTTCCGTTTCACGTAATGTTCTGTCTCTGGTCCACAGTAATGTTCTGTCTCTGGTCCACGGTAATGTTCCATTTCTGGTCCACGGTAATGTTCTGTCTCTGGTCCACGATAAAGTTCGATCTCTGGTCCACGATAATGTTCGGTTTCACGGTAATGTTCCGTGTATGGTCCACGATAATGTTGTGTTTCTGTTTCACGGTAATGTTCCGTTTCTGGTCCACGATAATGTTGTGTTTCTGGTCCAGGATAATGTTCGGTTTCACGATAATGTTCCGTTTCTGGTCCACGATAATGTTCCGTTTCTGGTCCACGATAATGTTCTGTTTCGGTTTCACGGTAATGTTCTGTCTCTGGTCCATGGTAATGTTCCGTCTCTGGTCCACGATAATGTTCTGTTTCGGTTTCACGGTAATGTTCTGTCTCTGGTCCACGATAATGTTCTGTCTCTGGTCCACGGTAATGTTCTGTGTCTGGTCCAAGATAATGTTCGGTTTCACGGTAATGTTCCGTCTCTGGTCCACGATAATGGACCGTCTTTGGTCCGAGATAATGTTATGTTTCTGTTTCACGGTAATGTTCCGTTTCTGGTCCACGATAATTTTGTGTTTCTGTTTCAAGGTAATGTTCCGTTTCTGGTCCACGATAATGTTCTGTTTCGGTTTCACAGTAATGTTCTGTCTCTGGTCCACGATAATGTTCTGTTTCTGTTTCACGGAAATGTTCCGTTTCTGGTCCATGATAATGTTCTGTTTCACGGTAATATTCTGTCTCTGGTCCATGGTAATGTTCTGTCTCTGGTCCACGGTAATGTTCGGTTTCAAGGTAAAGTTCGGTCTCTGGTCCACAGTAATGTTCTGTCTCTGGTCCGTGGTAATGTTCTGTCTCTGGTCCACGGTAATGTTCGATCTCTGGTCCACAATAATGTTCTGTTTCGGTTTCACGGTAATGTTCCGTCTCTGGTCCACGGTAATGTTCCGTCTCTGGTCCACGATAATGTTGTGTTTCTGTTTCACGGTAATGTTCCGTTTCTGGTCCACGATAATGTTCTGTTTCGGTTTCACGGTAATGTTCTGTCTCTGGTCCATGATAATGTTCCGTTTCTGGTCCACGATAATGTTCTGTTTCAGTTTCACGGTAATGTTCCGTTTCTGGTCCACGATAATGTTCTGTTTCTGTTTCACGGTAATGTTCCGTTTCTGGTCCATGATAATGTTCTGTTTCACGGTAATGTTCTGTCTCTGGTCCATGGTAATGTTCTGTCTCTGGTCCACGGTAATGTTCGGTTTCAAGGTAAAGTTCGGTCTCTGGTCCACAGTAATGTTCTGTCTCTGGTCCACGGTAATGTTCTGTCTCTGGTCCAAGGTAATGTTCTGTCTCTGGTCCGCGGTAATGTTCTGTCTCTGGTCCACGGTAATGTTCGATCTCTGGTCCACGATAATGTTCTGTTTCGGTTTCATGGTAATGTTCAGTCTCTGGTCCACGGTAATGTTCCGTCTCTGGTCCACGATAATGTTTTGTTTCTGTTTCACGGTAATGTTCCGTTTCTGGTCCATGATAATGTTCTGTTTCACGGTAATGTTCTGTCTCTGGTCCATGGTAATGTTCTGTCTCTGGTCCACGGTAATGTTCTGTCTCTGGTCCAAGGTAATGTTGTGTCTCTGGTCCACGGTAATGTTCTATCTCTGGTCCAAGGTAATGTTCGATCTCTGGTCCACGATAATGTTCGGTTTCACGGTAATGTTCCGTCTCTGGTCCACGATAATGTTCTGTTTCGGTTTCACCGTAATGTTCCGTTTCTGGTCCACGATAATTTTGTGTTTCTGTTTCACGGTAATGTTCCGTCTCTGGTCCACGATAATGTTCTGTTTCTGTATCACGGTAATGTTGTGTTTCTGTTTCACGGTAATTTTCCGTTTCTGGTCCATGATAATGTTCTGTTTCACGGTAATGTTCTGTCTCTGGTCCATGGTAATGTTCTGTCTCTGGTCCACGGTAATGTTCTGTCTAAGGTCCACGGTAATGTTCTGTCTCTGGTCACCGGTAATGTTCTGTCTCTGGTCCACGGTAATGTTCTGTCTCTGGTCCACGGTAATGTTTGATCTCTGGTCCACGATAATGTTCGGTTTCACGGTAATGTTCCGTCTCTGGTCCACGATAATGTTCTGTTTCTGTATCACGGTAATGTTCCGTTTCTGGTCCACGATAATTTTGTGTTTCTGTTTCACGGTAATGTTCCATTTCTGGTCCACGATAGTGTTCGGTTTCACGGTAATGATCTGTCTCTGGTCCACGGTAATGTTCTGTGTCTGGTCCACGATAATGTTCGGTTTCACGGTAATGTTCCGTCTCTGGTCCACGATAATATTCCTTCTTTGGTCCACGATAATGTTCTGTTTCTGTTTCACGGTAATGTTCCGTTTCTGGTCCACGATAATTTTGTGTTTCTGTTTCACGGTAATGTTCCGTTTCTGGTCCACGATAATGTTCTGTTTCGGTTTCACGGTAATGTTCTGTCTCTGGTCCATGATAATGTTCCGTTTCTGGTCCACGATAATTTTGTGTTTCTGTTTCACGGTAATGTTCCGTTTCTGGTCCACGATAATGTTCTGTTTCGGTTTCACGGTAATGTTCTGTCTCTGGTCCATGATAATGTTCCGTTTCTGGTCCACGATAATGTTCTGTTTCAGTTTCACGGTAATGTTCCGTTTCTGGTCCACGATAATGTTCTGTTTCTGTTTCACGGTAATGATCCGTTTCTGGTCCATGATAAAGTTCTGTTTCACGGTAATGTTCTGTCTCTGGTCCATGGTAATGTTCTGTCTCTGGTCCACGGTAATGTTCGGTTTCAAGGTAAAGTTCGGTCTCTGGTCCACAGTAATGTTCTGTCTCTGGTCCACGGTAATGTTCGATCTCTGGTCCACGATAATGTTCGGTTTCACGGTAATATTCCATCTCTGGTCCACGATAATGTTCTTTTTCGGTTTCACGGTAATGTTCCGTTTCTGGTCCACGATAATGTTCTGTTTCGGTTTCACGGTAATGTTCCGTCTCTGGTCCACGGTAATGTTCCGTCTCTGGTCCACGATACTGTTGTGTTTCTGTTTGACGGTAATTTTCCGTTTCTGGTCCATGATAATGTTCTGTTTCACGGTAATGTTCTGTGTCTGGTCCATGGTAATGTTCTGTCTCTGGTCCACGGTAATGTTCTGTCTCTGGTCCACGGTAATGTTCTGTCTCTGGTCCACGGTAATATTCGATCTCTGGTCCACGATAATGTTCGGTTTCACGGTAATGTTCTGTCTCTGGTCCACGGTAATGTTCTGTCTCTGGTCCAACGTAATATTCGATCTCTGGTCCACGATAATGTTCGGTTTCACGGTAATGTTCCGTCTCTGGTCCACGATAGTGTTCTGTTTCTGTATCACGGTAATGTTCCGTTTCTGCTCCACGATAATGTTCGGTTTCACGGTAATGTTCCGTCTCTGGTCCACGGTAATGTTCTGTCTCTGGTCCACGGTAATGTTCGATCTCTGGTCAACGATAATGTTCGGTTTCACGGTAATGTTCCGTCTCTGGTCCACGATAATGTTCTGTTTCTGTATCACGGTAATGTTCCGTTTCTGGTCCACGATAATTTTGTGTTTCTGTTTCACGGTAATGTTCCGTTTCTGGTCCACGATAATGTTCGGTTTCACGGTAATGTTCTGTCTCTGGTCCATGGTAATGTTCTGTGTCTGGTTCACGATAACTTTCGGTTTCACGGTAATGTTCCGTCTCTGGTCCACGATAATGGACCGTCTTTGGTCCACGATAATGTTATGTTTCTGTTTCACGGTAATGTTCCGTTTCTGGTCCACGATAATGTTCTCTTTCAGTTTCACGGTAATGTTCTGTCTCTGGTCCATGATAATGTTCCGTTTCTGGTCCTCGATAATGTTCTTTTTCAGTTTCACAGTAATGTTCCGTTTCTGGTCCACGATAATGTTCTGTTTCTGTTTCACGGTAATGTTCCATTTCTGGTCCATGATAATGTTCTGTTTCACGGTAATGTATTGTCTCTGGTCCATGGTAATGTTCTGTCTCTGGTCCACGGTAATGTTCGGTTTCAAGGTAAAATTCGGTCTCTGGTCCACAGTAATGTTCTGTCTCTGGTCCGCGGTAATGTTCTGTCTCTGGTCCACGGTAATGTTCGATCTCTGGTCCACGATAATGTTCTGTTTCGGTTTTACATTAATGTTCCGTCTCTGGTCCACGGTAATGTTCCGTCTCTGGTCCACGATAATGTTGTGTTTCTGTTTCACGGTAATGTTCCGTTTCTGGTCCATGATAATGTTCTGTTTCACGGTAATGTTCTGTCTCTGGTCCATGGTAATGTTCTGTCTCTGGTCCACGGTAATGTTCTGTCTCTGGTCCACGGTAATGTTCTGTGTCTGGCCCACGATAATGTTCGGTTTCACGGTAATGTTCCGTCTCTGGTCCACGATAATGTTCCTTCTTTGGTCCACGATAATGTTCTGTTTCTGTTTCACGGTAATGTTCCGTTTCTGGTCCACGATAATGTTCTGTTTCGGTTTCACGGTAATGTTCTGTCTCTGGTCCATGATAATGTTCCGTTTCTGGTCCACAATAATGTTCTGTTTCAGTTTCACGGTAATGTTCCGTTTCTGGTCCACGATAATGTTCTGTTTCTGTTTCACGGTAATGTTCCGTTTCTGGTCCATGATAATGTTCTGTTTCACGGTAATGTTCTGTCTCTGGTCCATGGTAATGTTCTGTCTCTGGTCCACGGTAATGTTCGGTTTCAAGGTAAAGTTCGGTCTCTGGTCCACAGTAATGTTCTGTCTCTGGTCCGCGGTAATGTTCTGTCTCTGGTCCACGGTAATGTTCGATCTCTGGTCCACGATAATGTTGTGTTTCTGTTTCACGGTAATGTTCCGTTTCTGGTCCATGATAATTTTCTGTTTCACGGTAATGTTCTGTCTCTGGTCCATGGTAATGTTCTGTCTCTGGTCCACGGTAATGTGGTGTCTCTGGTCCACGGTAATGTTCTGTCTCTGGTCCACGGTAATGTTCTGTCTCTGGTCCACGGTAATGTTCGATCTCTGGTCCACGATAATGTTCGGTTTCACGGTAATGTTCCGTCTCTGGTCCACGATAATGTTCTGTTTCTGTATCACGGTAATGTTCCGTTTCTGGTCCACGATAATTTTGTGTTTCTGTTTCACGGTAATGTTCCGTTTCTGGTCCACGATAATGTTCGGTTTCACGGTAATGTTCTGTCTCTGGTCCACGGTAATGTTCTGTGTCTGGTCCACGATAATGTTCGGTTTCACGGTAATGTTCCGTCTCTGGTCCACGATAATGTTCCGTCTTTGGTCCACGATAATGTTCTGTTTCTGTTTCACGGTAATGTTCCGTTTCTGGTCCACGATAATTTTGTGTTTCTGTTTCACGGTAATGTTCCGTTTCTGGTCCACGATAATGTTCTGTTTCGGTTTCACGGTAATGTTCTGTCTCTGGTCCACGATAATGTTCCGTTTCTGGTCCACGATAATTTTCTGTTTCTGTTTCACGGTAATGTTCCGTTTCTGGTCCACGATAATGTTCTGTTTCGGTTTCACGGTAATGTTCTGTCTCGTGTCCATGATAATGTTCCGTTTCTGGTCCACGATAATGTTCTGTTTCAGTTTCACGGTAATGTTCCGTTTCTGGTCCACGATAATGTTCTGTTTCTGTTTCACGGTAATGTTCCGTTTCTGGTCCATGATAATGTTCTGTTTCACGGTAATGTTCTGTCTCTGGTCCATGGTAATGTTCTGTCTCTGGTCCACGGTAATGTTCGGTTTCAAGGTAAAGTTCGGTCTCTGGTCCACAGTAATGTTCGATCTCTGGTCCACGGTAATGTTCGATCTCTGGTCTACGATAATGTTCGGTTTCACTGTAATGTTCCGTCTCTGGTCCACGATAACGTTCTGTTTCTGTATCACGGTAATGTTCCGTTTCTGGTCCACGATAATCTTGTGTTTCTGTTTCACGGTAATGTTCCGTTTCTGGTCCACGATAATGTTCGGTTTCACGGTAATGTTCTGTCTCTGGTCCACGGTAATGTTCTGTGTCTGGTCCACGATAATGTTCGGTTTCACGGTAATGTTCCGTCTCTGGTCCACGATAATGTTCCGTCTTTGGTCAACGATAATGTTCTGTTTCTGTTTCACGGTAATGTTCCGTTTCTGGTCCACGATAATTTTGTGTTTCTGTTTCACGGTAATGTTCCGTTTCTGGTCCACGATAATGTTCTGTTTCGGTTTCACGGTAATGTTCTGTCTCTGGTCCACGATAATGTTCCGTTTCTGGTCCACGATAATTTTGTGTTTCTGTTTCACGGTAATGTTCCGTTTCTGGTCCACGATAATGTTCTGTTTCGGTTTCACGGTAATGTTCTCTCTCGTGTCCATGATAATGTTCCGTTTCTGGTCCACGATAATGTTCTGTTTCAGTTTCACGGTAATGTTCCGTTTCTGGTCCACGATAATGTTCTGTTTCTATTTCACGGTAATGTTCCGTTTCTGGTCCATGATAATGTTCTGTTTCACGGTAATGTTCTGTCTCTGGTCCATGGTAATGTTCTGTCTCTGGTCCACGGTAATGTTCGGTTTCAAGGTAAAGTTCGGTCTCTGGTCCACAGTAATGTTCTGTCTCTGGTCCGCGGTAATGTTCTGTCTCTGGTCCACGGTAATGTTCGATCTCTGGTCCACGATAATGTTCGGTTTCACGGTAATGTTCCGTCTCTGGTCCACGATAATGTTCTGTTTCGGTTTCACGGTAATGTTCCGTTTCTGGTCCACGATAATGTTCTGTTTCGGTTTCACGGTAATGTTCCGTCTCTGGTCCACGGTAATGTTCCGTCTCTGGTCCACGATAATGTTGTGTTTCTGTTTCACGGTAATTTTCCGTTTCTGGTCCATGATAATTTTCTGATTCACGGTAATGTTCTGTCTCTGGTCCATGGTAATGTTCTGTCTCTGGTCCATGGTAATGTTCTGTCTCTGGTCCACGGTAATGTTCGGTTTTAAGGTAAAGTTCGGTCTCTGGTCCACAGTAATGTTCGGTCTCTGGTCCGCGGTAATGTTCTGTCTCTGGTCCACGGTAATGTTCAATCTCTGGTCCACGATAATGTTCGGTTTCACGGTAATGTTCCGTCTCTCGTCCACGATAATGTTCTGTTTCGGTTTCACGGTAATGTTCCGTTTCTGGTCCACGATAATGTTCTGTTTCGGTTTCACGGTAAGGTTCCGTCTCTGGTCCACGGTAATGTTCCGTCTCTGGTCCACGATAATGTTGTGTTTCTGTTTCACAGTAATGTTCCGTTTCTGGTCCATGATAATGTTCTGTTTCACGGTAATGTTCTGTCTCTGGTCCACGGTAATGTTCTGTCTATGGTCCACGGTAATGTTCTGTCTCTGGTCCACGGTAATGTTCGATCTCTGGTCCACGATAATGTTCGGTTTCACGGTAATATTCCGTCTCTGGTCCATGATAATGTTCTGTTTCTGTTTCACGTAATGTTCCGTTTCTGGTCCACGATAATTTTGTGTTTCTGTTTCACGGTAATGTTCCGTTTCTGGTCCACGATAATGTTCTGTTTCGGTTTCACGGTAATGTTCTGTCTCTGGTCCACGATAATGTTCCGTTTCTGGTCCACGATAATTTTGTGTTTCTGTTTCACGGTAATGTTCAGTTTCTGGTCCACGATAATGTTTTGTTTCGGTTTCACGGTAATGTTCTGTCTCGTGTCCATGATAATGTTCCGTTTCTGGTCCACGATAATGTTCTGTTTCAGTTTCACGGTAATGTTCCGTTTCTGGTCCACGATAATGTTATGTTTCTGTTTCACGGTAATGTTCCGTTTCTGGTCCATGTTAATGTTCTGTTTCACGGTAATGTTCTGTCTCTGGTCCATGGTAATGTTCTGTCTCTGGTCCACGGTAATGTTCAGTTTCAAGGTAAAGTTCGGTCTCTGGTCCACAGTAATGTTCGATCTCTGGTCCACGGTAATGTTCGATCTCTGGTCCACGATAATGTTCGGTTTCACGGTAATGTTCCGTCTCTGGTCCACGATAATGTTCTGTTTCTGTATCACGGTAATGTTCCGTTTCTGGTCCACGATAATTTTGTGTTTCTGTTTCACGGTAATGTTCCGTTTCTGGTCCACGATAATGTTCGGTTTCACGGTAATGTTCTGTCTCTGGTCCACGGTAAGGTTCTGTGTCTGGTCCACGATAATGTTCGGTTTCACGGTAATGTTCCGTCTCTAGTCCACGATAATGTTCCGTCTTTGGTCCACGATAATGTTCTGTTTCTGTTTCACGGTAATGTTCCGTTTCTGGTCCACGATAATTTTGTGTTTCTGTTTCACGGTAATGTTCCGTTTCTGGTCCACGATAATGTTCTGTTTCGGTTTCACGGTAATGTTCTGTCTCTGGTCCACGATAATGTTCCGTTTCTGGTCCACGATAATTTTGTGTTTCTGTTTCACGGTAATGTTCCGTTTCTGGTCCACGATAATGTTCTGTTTCGGTTTCACGGTAATGTTCTGTCTCGTGTCCATGATAATGTTCCGTTTCTGGTCCAAGATAATGTTCTGTTTCAGTTTCACGGTAATGTTCCGTTTCTGGTCCACGATAATGTTCTGTTTCTGTTTCACGGTAATGTTCCGTTTCTGGTCCATGATAATGTTCTGTTTCACGGTAATGTTCTGTCTCTGGTCCATGGTAATGTTCTGTCTCTGGTCCACGGTAATGTTCGGTTTCAAGGTAAAGTTCGGTCTCTGGTCCACAGTAATGTTCGATCTCTGGTCCACGGTAATGTTCGATCTCTGGTCCACGATAATGTTCGGTTTCACGGTAATGTTCCGTCTCTGGTCCACGATAACGTTCTGTTTCTGTATCACGGTAATGTTCCGTTTCTGGTCCACGATAATGTTCGGTTTCACGGTAATGTTCTGTCTCTGGTCCACGGTAATGTTCTGTGTCTGGTCCACGATAATGTTCGGTTTCACGGTAATGTTCCGTCTCTGGTCCACGATAATGTTCCGTCTTTGGTCCACGATAATGTTCTGTTTCTGTTTCACGGTAATGTTCCGTTTCTGGTCCACGATAATTTTGTGTTTCTGTTTCACGGTAATGTTCCGTTTCTGGTCCACGATAATGTTCTGTTTCGGTTTCATGGTAATGTTCTGTCTCTGGTCCACGATAATGTTCCGTTTCTGGTCCACGATAATTTTGTGTTTCTGTTTCACGGTAATGTTCCGTTTCTGGTCCACGATAATGTTCTGTTTCGGTTTCACGGTAATGTTCTGTCTCGTGTCCATGATAATGTTCCGTTTCTGGTCCACGATAATGTTCTGTTTCAGTTTCACGGTAATGTTCCGTTTCTGGTCCACGATAATGTTCTGTTTCTATTTCACGGTAATGTTCCGTTTCTGGTCCATGATAATGTTCTGTTTCACGGTAATGTTCCGTCTCTGGTCCATGGTAATGTTCTGTCTCTGGTCCACGGTAATGTTCGCTTTCAAGGTAAAGTTCGGTCTCTGGTACACAGTAATGTTCTGTCTCTGGTCCGCGGTAATGTTCTGTCTCTGGTCCACGGTAATGTTCGATCTCTGGTCCACGATAATGTTCGGTTTCACGGTAATGTTCCGTCTCTGGTCCACGATAATGTTCTGTTTCGGTTTCACGGTAATGTTCCGTTTCTGGTCCACGATAATGTTCTGTTTCGGTTTCACGGTAATGTTCCGTCTCTGGTCCATGGTAATGTTCCGTCTCTGGTCCACGATAATGTTGTGTTTCTGTTTCACGGTAATTTTCCGTTTCTGGTCCATGATAATTTTCTGATTCACGGTAATGTTCTGTCTCTGGACCATGGTAATGTTCTGTCTCTGGTCCATGGTAATGTTCTGTCTCTGGTCCACGGTAATGTTCGGTTTCAAGGTAAAGTTTGGTCTCTGGTCCACAGTAATGTTCGATCTCTGGTCCACGGTAATGTTCGATCTCTGGTCCACGATAATGTTCGGTTTCACGGTAATGTTCCGTCTCTGGTCCACGATAATGTTCTGTTTCTGTATCACGGTAATGTTCCGTTTCTGGTCCACGATAATTTTGTGTTTCTGTTTCACGGTAATGTTCCGTTTCTGGTCCACGATAATGTTCGGTTTCACGGTAATGTTCTGTCTCTGGTCCACGGTAATGTTCTGTGTCTGGTCCACGATAATGTTCGGTTTCACGGTAATGTTCCGTCTCTGGTCCACGATAATGTTCCGTCTTTGGTCCACGATAATGTTCTCTTTCTGTTTCACGGTAATGTTCCGTTTCTGGTCCACGATAATTTTGTGTTTCTGTTTCACGGTAATGTTCCGTTTCTGGTCCACGATAATGTTCTGTTTCGGTTTCACGGTAATGTTCTGTCTCTGGTCCACGATAATGTTCCGTTTCTGGTCCACGATAATTTTGTGTTTCTGTTTCACGGTAATGTTCCGTTTCTGGTCCACGATAATGTTCTGTTTCGGTTTCACGGTAATGTTCTGTCTCGTGTCCATGATAATGTTCCGTTTCTGGTCCACGATAATGTTCTGTTTCAGTTTCACGGTAATGTTCCGTTTCTGGTCCACGATAATGTTCTGTTTCTGTTTCACGGTAATGTTCCGTTTCTGGTCCATGATAATGTTCTGTTTCACGGTAATGTTCTGTCTCTGGTCCATGGTAATGTTCTGTCTCTGGTCCACGGTAATGTTCGGTTTCAAGGTAAAGTTCGGTCTCTGGTCCACAGTAATGTTCGATCTCTGGTCCACGGTAATGTTCGATCTCTGGTCCACGATAATGTTCGGTTTCACTGTAATGTTCCGTCTCTGGTCCACGATAACGTTCTGTTTCTGTATCACGGTAATGTTCCGTTTCTGGTCCACGATAATTTTGTGTTTCTGTTTCACGGTAATGTTCCGTTTCTGGTCCACGATAATGTTCGGTTTCACGGTAATGTTCTGTCTCTGGTCCACGGTAATGTTCTGTGTCTGGTCCACGATAGTGTTCGGTTTCACGGTAATGTTCCGTCTCTGGTCCACGATAATGTTCCGTCTTTGGTCAACGATAATGTTCTGTTTCTGTTTCACGGTAATGTTCCGTTTCTGGTCCACGATAATTTTGTGTTTCTGTTTCACGGTAATGTTCCGTTTCTGGTCCACGATAATGTTCTGTTTCGGTTTCACGGTAATGTTCTGTCTCTGGTCCACGATAATGTTCCGTTTCTGGTCCACGATAATTTTGTGTTTCTGTTTCACGGTAATGTTCCGTTTCTGGTCCACGATAATGTTCTGTTTCGGTTTCACGGTAATGTTCTGTCTCGTGTCCATGATAATGTTCTGTTTCTGGTCCACGATAATGTTCTGTTTCAGTTTCACGGTAATGTTCCGTTTCTGGTCCACGATAATGTTCTGTTTCTATTTCACGGTAATGTTCCGTTTCTTGTCCATGATAATGTTCTGTTTCACGGTAATGTTCTGTCTCTGGTCCATGGTAATGTTCTGTCTCTGGTCCACGGTAATGTTCGGTTTCAAGGTAAAGTTCGGTCTCTGGTCCACAGTAATGTTCAGTCTCTGGTCCGCGGTAATGTTCTGTCTCTGGTCCACGGTAATGTTCAATCTCTGGTCCACGATAATGTTCGGTTTCACGGTAATGTTCCGTCTCTCGTCCACGATAATGTTCTGTTTCGGTTTCACGGTAATGTTCCGTTTCTGGTCCACGATAATGTTCTGTTTCGGTTTCACGGTAATGTTCCGTCTCTGGTCCACGGTAATGTTCCGTCTCTGGTCCACGATAATGTTGTGTTTCTGTTTCACGGTAATGTTCCGTTTCTGGTCCATGATAATGTTCTGTTTCACGGTAATGTTCTGTCTCTGGTCCACGGTAATGTTCTGTCTCTGGTCCACGGTAATGTTCTGTCTCTGGTCCACGGTAATGTTCGATCTCTGGTCCACGATAATGTTCGGTTTCACGGTAATATTCCGTCTCTGGTCCATGATAATGTTCTCTTTCTGTTTCACGGTAATGTTCCGTTTCTGGTCCACGATAATGTTGTGTTTCTGTTTCACGGTAATGTTCCGTTTCTGGTCCACGATAATGTTCTGTTTCGGTTTCACGGTAATGTTCTGTCTCTGGTCCACGATAATGTTCCGTTTCTGGTCCACGATAATTTTGTGTTTCTGTTTCACGGTAATGTTCCGTTTCTGGTCCACGATAATGTTCTGTTTCGGTTTCACGGTAATGTTCTGTCTCGTGTCCATGATAATGTTCCGTTTCTGGTCCACGATAATGTTCTGTTTCAGTTTCACGGTAATGTTCCGTTTCTGGTCCACGATAATTTTCTGTTTCTGTTTCACGGTAATGTTCCGTTTCTGGTCCATGATAATGTTCTGTTTCTGTATCACGGTAATGTTCCGTTTCTGGTCCACGATAATTTTGTGTTTCTGTTTCACGGTAATGTTCCGTCTCTGGTCCACGATAATGTTCCGTCTTTGGTCCACGATAATGTTCTGTTTCTGTTTCACGGTAATGTTCCGTTTCTGGTCCACGATAATTTTGTGTTTCTGTTTCACGGTAATGTTCCGTTTCTGGTCCACGATAATGTTCTGTTTCGGTTTCACTGTAATGTTCTGTCTCTGGTCCACGATAATGTTCCGTTTCTGGTCCACGATAATTTTGTGTTTCTGTTTCACGGTAATGTTCCGTTTCTGGTCCACGATAATGTTCTGTTTCGGTTTCACGGTAATGTTCTGTCTCGTGTCCATGATAATGTTCCGTTTCTGGTCCACGATAATGTTCTGTTTCAGTTTCACGGTAATGTTCCGTTTCTGGTCCACGATAATGTTCTGTTTCTGTTTCACGGTAATGTTCCGTTTCTGGTCCATGATAATGTTCTGTTTCACGGTAATGTTCTGTCTCTGGTCCATGGTAATGTTCTGTCTCTGGTCCACGGTAATGTTCGGTTTCAAGGTAAAGTTCGGTCTCTGGTCCACAGTAATGTTCGATCTCTGGTCCACGGTAATGTTCGATCTCTGGTCCACGATAATGTTCGGTTTCACGGTAATGTTCCGTCTCTGGTCCACGATAACGTTCTGTTTCTGTATCACGGTAATGTTCCGTTTCTGGTCCACGATAATGTTCGGTTTCACGATAATGTTCTGTCTCTGGTCCACGGTAATGTTCTGTGTCTGGTCCACGATAATGTTCGGTTTCACGGTAATGTTCCGTCTCTGGTCCACGATAACGTTCTGTTTCTGTATCACGGTAATGTTCCGTTTCTGGTCCACGATAATGTTCGGTTTCACGATAATGTTCTGTCTCTGGTCCACGGTAATGTTCCGTTTCTGGTCCACGATAATGTTCTGTTTCGGTTTCACGGTAATGTTCTGTCTCGTGTCCATGATAATGTTCCGTTTCTGGTCCACGATAATGTTCTGTTTCAGTTTCACGGTAATGTTCCGTTTCTGGTCCACGATAATGTTCTGTTTCTATTTCACGGTAATGTTCCGTTTCTGGTCGATGATAATGTTCTGTTTCACGGTAATGTTCTGTCTCTCGTCCATGGTAATGTTCTGTCTCTGGTCCACGGTAATGTTCGGTTTCAAGGTAAAGTTCGGTCTCTGGTCCACAGTAATGTTCTGTCTCTGGTCCGCGGTAATGTTCTGTCTCTGGTCCACGGTAATGTTCGATCTCTGGTCAACGATAATGTTCGGTTTCACGGTAATGTTCCGTCTCTGGTCCACGATAATGTTCTGTTTCGGTTTCACGGTAATGTTCCGTTTCTGGTCCACGATAATGTTCTGTTTCGGTTTCACGGTAATGTTCCGTCTCTGGTCCACAATAATGTTGTGTTTCTGTTTCACGGTAATTTTCCGTTTCTGGTCCATGATAATTTTCTGATTTACGGTAATGTTCTGTCTCTGGTCCATGGTAATGTTCTGTCTCTGGTCCATGGTAATGTTCTGTCTCTGGTCCACGGTAATGTTCGGTTTCAAGGTAAAGTTCGGTCTCTGGTCCACAGTAATGTTCTGTCTCTGGTCCGCGGTAATGTTCTGTCTCTGGTCCACGGTAATGTTCAATCTCTGGTCCACGATAATGTTCGGTTTCACGGTAATGTTCCGTCTCTCGTCCATGATAATGTTCTGTTTCGGTTTCACGGTAATGTTCCGTATCTGGTCCACGATAATGTTCTGTTTCGGTTTCACGGTAATGTTCCGTCTCTGGTCCACGGTAATGTTCCGTCTCTGGTCCACGATAATGTTGTGTTTCTGTTTCACGGTAATGTTCCGTTTCTGGTCCACGATAATGTTCGGTTTCACGGTAATGTTCTGTCTCTGGTCCACGGTAATGTTCTGTGTCTGGTCCACGATAATGTTCGGTTTCACGGTAATGTTCCGTCTCTGGTCCACGATAATGTTCCGTCTTTGGTCCACGATAATGTTCTGTTTCTGTTTCACGGTAATGTTCCGTTTCTGGTCCACGATAATTTTGTGTTTCTGTTTCACGGTAATGTTCCGTTTCTGGTCCACGATAATGTTCTGTTTCGGTTTCATGGTAATGTTCTGTCTCTGGTCCACGATAATGTTCCGTTTCTGGTCCACGATAATTTTGTGTTTCTGTTTCACGGTAATGTTCCGTTTCTGGTCCACGATAATGTTCTGTTTCGGTTTCACGGTAATGTTCTGTCTCGTGTCCATGATAATGTTCCGTTTCTGGTCCACGATAATGTTCTGTTTCAGTTTCACGGTAATGTTCCGTTTCTGGTCCACGATAATGTTCTGTTTCTATTTCACGGTAATGTTCCGTTTCTGGTCCATGATAATGTTCTGTTTCACGGTAATGTTCTGTCTCTGGTCCATGGTAATGTTCTGTCTCTGGTCCACGGTAATGTTCGGTTTCAAGGTAAAGTTCGGTCTCTGGTACACAGTAATGTTCTGTCTCTGGTCCGCGGTAATGTTCTGTCTCTGGTCCACGGTAATGTTCGATCTCTGGTCCACGATAATGTTCGGTTTCACGGTAATGTTCCGTCTCTGGTCCACGATAATGTTCTGTTTCGGTTTCACGGTAATGTTCCGTTTCTGGTCCACGATAATGTTCTGTTTCGGTTTCACGGTAATGTTCCGTCTCTGGTCCATGGTAATGTTCCGTCTCTGGTCCACGATAATGTTGTGTTTCTGTTTCACGGTAATTTTCCGTTTCTGGTCCATGATAATTTTCTGATTTACGGTAATGTTCTGTCTCTGGTCCATGGTAATGTTCTGTCTCTGGTCCATGGTAATGTTCTGTCTCTGGTCCACGGTAATGTTCGGTTTCAAGGTAAAGTTCGGTCTCTGGTCCACAGTAATGTTCTGTCTCTGGTCCGCGGTAATGTTCTGTCTCTGGTCCACGGTAATGTTCAATCTCTGGTCCACGATAATGTTCGGTTTCACGGTAATGTTCCGTCTCTCGTCCATGATAATGTTCTTTTTCGGTTTCACGGTAATGTTCCGTATCTGGTCCACGATAATGTTCTGTTTCGGTTTCACGGTAATGTTCCGTCTCTGGTCCACGGTAATGTTCCGTCTCTGGTCCACGATAATGTTGTGTTTCTGTTTCACGGTAATGTTCCGTTTCTGGTCCATGATAATGTTCTGTTTCACGGTAATGTTCTGTCTCTGGTCCACGGTAATGTTCTGTCTCTGGTCCACGGTAATGTTCTGTCTCTGGTCCACGGTAATGTTCGATCTCTGGTCCACGATAATGTTCGGTTTCACGGTAATATTCCGTCTCTGGTCCATGATAATGTTCTGTTTCTGTATCACGGTAATGTTCCGTCTCTGGTCCATGATAATGTTCTGTTTCTGTATCACGGTAATGTTCCGTTTCTGGTCCACGATAATGTTCGGTTTCACGGTAATGTTCTGTCTCTGGTCCACGGTAATGTTCTGTGTCTGGTCCACGATAATGTTCGGTTTCACGGTAATGTTCCGTCTCTGGTCCACGATAATGTTCCGTCTTTGGTCCACGATAATGTTCTGTTTCGGTTTCACGGTAATGTTCCGTTTCTGGTCCATGATAATGTTCTGTTTCACGGTAATGTTCCGTTTCTGGTCCATGATAATGTTCTGTTTCACGGTAATGTTCTGTCTCTGGTCCATGGTAATGTTCTGTCTCTGGTCCACGGTAATGTTCGGTTTCAAGGTAAAGTTTGGTCTCTGGTCCACAGTAATGTTCTGTCTCTGGTCCGCGGTAATGTTCTGTCTCTGGTCCACGGTAATGTTCGATCTCTGGTCCACGATAATGTTCGGTTACACGGTAATGTTCCGTCTCTGGTCCACGATAATGTTCTGTTTCGGTTTCACGGTAATGTTCCGTTTCTGGTCCACGATAATGTTCTGTTTCGGTTTCACGGTAATGTTCCGTCTCTGTTCCACGGTAATGTTCCGTCTCTGGTCCACGATAATGTTGTGTTTCTGTTTCACGGTAATTTTCCGTTTCTGGTCCATGATAATTTTCTGATTCACGGTTATGTTCTGTCCCTGGTCCATGGTAATGTTCTGTCTCTGGTCCATGGTAATGTTCTGTCTCTGGTCCACGGAAATGTTTGGTTTCAAGGTAAAGTTCGGTCTCTGGTCCACAGTAATGTTCTGTCTCTGGTCCGCGGTAATGTTCTGTCTCTGGTCCACGGTAATGTTCAATCTCTGGTCCAGGATAATGTTCGGTTTCACGGTAATGTTCCGTCTCTCGTCCACGATAATGTTCTGTTTCGGTTTCACGGTAATGTTCCGTTTCTGGTCCACGATAATGTTCTGTTTCGGTTTCACGGTAATGTTCCGTCTCTGGTCCACGGTAATATTCCGTCTCTGGTCCACGATAATGTTGTGTTTCTGTTTCACGGTAATGTTCCGTTTCTGGTCCATGATAATGTTCTGTTTCACGGTAATGTTCTGTCTCTGGTCCACGGTAATGTTCTGTCTCTGGTCCACGGTAATGTTCTTTCTCTGGTCCACGGTAATGTTCGATCTCTGGTCCACGATAATGTTCGGTGTCACGGTAATATTCCGTCTCTGGTCCATGATAATGTTCTGTTTCTGTATCACGGTAATGTTCCGTCTCTGGTCCATGATAATGTTCTGTTTCTGTATCACGGTAATGTTCCGTTTCTGGTCCACGATAATGTTCGGTTTCACGGTAATGTTCTGTCTCTGGTCCACGGTAATGTTCTGTGTCTGGTCCACGATAATGTTCGGTTTCACGGTAATGTTCCGTCTCTGGTCCACGATAATGTTCTGTTTCGGTTTCACGGTAATGTTCTGTCTCTGGTCCACGATAATGTTCCGTTTCTGGTCCACGATAATTTTGTGTTTCTGTTTCACGGTAATGTTCCGTTTCTGGTCCACGATAATGTTCTGTTTCGGTTTCACGGTAATGTTCTGTCTCGTGTCCATGATAATGTTCCGTTTCTGGTCCACGATAATGTTCTGTTTCAGTTTCACGGTAATGTTCCGTTTCTGGTCCACGATAATGTTCTGTTTCTATTTCACGGTAAT
The DNA here is from genome assembly GCA_036924055.1 of Leuresthes tenuis. Lineage (NCBI taxonomy): Eukaryota > Metazoa > Chordata > Actinopteri > Atheriniformes > Atherinopsidae > Leuresthes > Leuresthes tenuis. The sequence continues at coordinate 2,263,084 of JAVGWW010000016.1, forward strand.
GTTCCGTTTCTTGTCCATGATAATGTTCTGTTTCACGGTAATGTTCTGTCTCTGGTCCATGGTAATGTTCTGTCTCTGGTCCACGGTAATGTTCGGTTTCAAGGTAAAGTTCGGTCTCTGGTCCACAGTAATGTTCTGTCTCTGGTCCGCGGTAATGTTCTGTCTCTGGTCCACGGTAATGTTCTGTCTCTGGTCCACGGTAATGTTCGATCTCTGGTACACGGTAATGTTCTGTCTCTGGTCCATGGTAATGTTCGATCTCTGGTCCACGATAATGTTCGGTTTCACGGTAATGTTTTGTTTCTGGTCCACGATAATGTTCCGTTTCTGGTCCACGATAATGTTCTGTTTAGGTTTCACGGTAATGTTCTGTCTCTGGTCCACAATAATGTTCCATCTCTGGTCCACGATAATGTTCCGTCTCTGGTCCACGTTAATGTTCTGTCTCTGGTCCACGATAATGTTCCGTTTCTGGTCCACGATAATGTTCTGTTTCGGTTTCACGGTAATGTTCTGTCTCTGGTCCACGATAATGTTCCCTTTCTGGTCCACGATAATGTTCTGTTTTGGTTTCAAGGTAATGTTTTGTCTCTGGTCCACGGTAAAGTTCCGTTTCTGGTCCACGATAATGTTCTGTTTCGGTTTCACGGTAATGTTCCGTTTCTAGTCCACGATAATGTTCTGTTTCTGTTTCACGGTAATGTTCCGTTTCCGGTCCATGATAATGTTCTGTTTCACGGTAATGTTCTGTCCCTGGTCCATGGTAATGTTCTGTCTCTGGTCCACGGTAATATTCGGTTTCAAGGTAAAGTTCGGTCTCTGGTCCACAGTAATGTTCTGTCTCTGGTCCACGGTAATGTTCTGTCTCTGGTCCACGGTAATGTTCTGTCTCTGGTCCATGGTAATGTTCTATCTCTGGTCCATGGTAATGTTCTGTCTCTGGTCCACGGTAATGTTTGATCTCTGGTCCACGATAATGTTCGGTTTCACGGTAATGTTCCGTCTCTGGTCCACGGTAATGTTCTGTCTCTGGTCCACGAAAATGTTGTGTTTCTGTTTCACGGTAATGTTCCGTTTCTGGTCCATGATAATGTTCTTTTTCACGGTAATGTTCTGTCTCTGGTCCATGGTAATGTTCTGTCTCTGGTCCACAGTAATGTTCTGTCTCTGGTCCACGGTAATGTTCTGTCTCTGGTCCACGGTAATGTTCTGTCTCTGGTCCACGGTAATGTTCTGTCCCTGGTCCATTGTAATGTTCTGTCTCTGGTCCACGGTAATGTTCGGTTTCAAGGTAAAGTTCGGTCTCTGGTCCACAGTAATGTTCTGTCTCTGGTCCACGGTAATGTTCTGTCTCTGGTCCACGGTAATTTTCTGTCTCTGGTCCATGGTAATGTTCTGTCTCTGGTCCACGGTAATGTTCGATCTCTGGTCCACGATAATGTTCGGTTTCACGGTAATGTTCCGTCTGTGGTCCACGGTAATGTTCCGTCTCTGGTCCACGAAAATGTTGTATTTCTGTTTCACGGTAATGTTCCGTTTCTGGTCCATGATAATGTTCTTTTTCACGGTAATGTTCTGTCTCTGGTCCATGGTAATGTTCTGTCTCTGGTCCACAGTAATGTTCTGTCTCTGGTCCACAGTAATGTTCTGTCTCTGGTCCACGGTAATGTTCGATCTCTGGTCCACGATAATGTTCGGTTTCACGGTAATGTTCCGTCTCTGGTCCACGATAATGTTCTATTTCGGTTTCACGGTAATGTTCCGTTTCTGGTCCACGATAATATTCTGTTTCGGTTTCACGGTAATGTTCCGTCTCTGGTCCACGGTAATGTTCTGTCTCTGGTCCACGGTAATGATCTTTCTCTGGTCAACGGTAATGTTCTGTCTCTGGTCCACGGTAATGTTCGATCTCTGGTCCACGATAATGTTCGGTTTCACGGTAATGTTCCGTCTCTGGTCCACGATAATGTTCTGTTTCGGTTTCATGGTAATGTTCCGTTTCTGGTCCACGGTAATGTTCGGTTTCAAGGTAAAGTTCGGTCTCTGGTCCACAGTAATGTTCTGTCTCTTGTCCACGGTAATGTTCTGTCTCTGGTCCACGGTAATGTTCTGTCTCTGGTCCACGGTAATGTTCTGTCTCTGGTCCACGGTAATGTTCGATCTCTGGTCCACGATAATGTTCGGTTTCACGGTAATGTTCCGTCTCTGGTCCACGGTAATTTTCTGTTTCGGTTTCACGGTAATGTTCCGTTTCTGGTCCACGGTAATGTTCTGTCTCTGGTCCACGGTAATGATCTTTCTCTGGTCAACGGTAATGTTCTGTCTCTGGTCCACGGTAATGTTCGATCTCTGGTCCACGATAATGTTCGGTTTCACGGTAATGTTCCGTCTCTGGTCCACGATAATGTTCTGTTTCGGTTTCACGGTAATGTTCCGTTTCTAGTCCACGATAATGTTCTGTTTCTGTTTCACGGTAATGTTCCGTTTCTGGTCCATGATAATGTTTTGTTTCACGGTAATGTTCTGTCCCTGGTTCATGGTAATGTTCTGTCTCTGGTCCACGGTAATGTTCGGTTTCAAGGTAAAGTTCGGTCTCTGGTCCACAGTAATGTTCTGTCTCTGGTCCACGGTAATGTTCTGTCTCTGGTCCACGGTAATGTTCTGTCTCTGGTCCACGGTAATGTTCTGTCTCTTGTCCACGGTAATGTTCGATCTCTGGTCCACGATAATGTTCGGTTTCACGGTAATGTTCCGTCTCTGGTCCACGGTAATGTTCCATCTCTGGTCCACGAAAATGTTGTGTTTCTGTTTCACGGTAATGTTCCGTTTCTGGTCCATGATAATGTTCTTTTTCACGGTAATGTTCTGTGTCTGGTCCATGGTAATGTTCTGTCTCTGGTCCACAGTAATGTTCTGTCTCTGGTCCGCGGTAATGTTATGTCTCTGGTCCACGGTAATGTTCTGTCTCTTGTTCACGGTAATGTTCTGTCTCTGGTCCACGGTAATGTTCTGTCTCTGGTCCACGGTAATGTTCGATCTCTGGTCCACGATAATGTTCGGTTTCACGGTAATGTTCCGTCTCAGGTCCACGATAATGTTCTGTTTCGGTTTCACGGTAATGTTCCGTTTCTGGTCCACGATAATATTCTGTTTCGGTTTCACGGTAATGTTCCGTCTCTGGTCCACGGTAACGTTCGGTTTCAAGGTAAAGTTCGGTCTCTGGTCCACAGTAATGTTCTGTCACTGGTCCACGGTAATGTTCTGTCTCTGGTCCACGGTAATGTTCTGTCTCTGGTTCAGGGTACTGTTCTGTCTCTGGTCCACGGTAATGTTCGATCTCTGGTCAACGATAATGTTCGGTTTCACGGTAATGTTCCGTCTCTGGTCCACGATAATGTTCTGTTTCGGTTTCATGGTAATGTTCCGTTTCTGGTCCACGGTAATGTTCGGTTTCAAGGTAAAGTTCGGTCTCTGGTCCACAGTAATGTTCTGTCTCTTGTCCACGGTAATGTTCTGTCTCTGGTCCACGGTAATGTTCTGTCTCTGGTCCACGGTAATGTTCTGTCTCTGGTCCATGGTAATGTTCTGTCTCTGGTCCACGGTAATGTTCGATCTCTGGTCCACGATAATGTTCGGTTTCACGGTAATGTTCCGTCTCTGGTCCACGGTAATGTTCCGTCTCTGGTCCACGAAAATGTTGTATTTCTGTTTCACGGTAATGTTCCGTTTCTGGTCCATGATAATGTTCTTTTTCACGGTAATGTTCTGTCTCTGGTCCATGGTAATGTTCTGTCTCTGGTCCACAGTAATGTTCTGTCTCTGGTCCACAGTAATGTTCTGTCTCTGGTCCACGGTAATGTTCGATCTCTGGTCCACGATAATGTTCGGTTTCACGGTAATGTTCCGTCTCTGGTCCACGATAATGTTCTATTTCGGTTTCACGGTAATGTTCCGTTTCTGGTCCACGATAATATTCTGTTTCGGTTTCACGGTAATGTTCCGTCTCTGGTCCACGGTAATGTTCCTTCCCTGGTCCACGATAATGTTGTGTTTCTTTTTCACGGTAATGTTCCGTTTTTGGTCCATAATAATGTTCTGTTTCATGGTAATGTTCTGTCTCTGGTCCACGGTAACGTTCGGTTTCAAGGTAAAGTTCGGTCTCTGGTCCACAGTAATGTTCTGTCTCTGGTCCACGGTAATGTTCTGTGTCTGGTCCACGGTAATGTTCTGTCTCTGGTTCACGGTACTGTTCTTTCTCTGGTCAACGGTAATGTTCGATCTCTGGTCCACGATAATGTTCGGTTTCACGGTAATGTTCCGTCTCTGGTCCACGATAATGTTCTGTTTCGGTTTCATGGTAATGTTCCGTTTCTGGTCCACGGTAATGTTCGGTTTCAAGGTAAAGTTCGGTCTCTGGTCCACAGTAATGTTCTGTCTCTTGTCCACGGTAATGTTCTGTCTCTGGTCCACGGTAATGTTCTGTCTCTGGTCCACGGTAATGATCTGTCTCTGGTCCACAGTAATGTTCGATCTCTGGTCCACGATAATGTTCGGTTTCACGGTAATGTTCCGTCTCTGGTCCACGGTAATTTTCTGTTTCGGTTTCACGGTAATGTTCCGTTTCTGGTCCACGGTAATGTTCTGTCTCTGGTCCACGGTAATGTTCTTTCTCTGGTCAACGGTAATGTTCTGTCTCTGGTCCACGGTAATGTTCGATCTCTGGTCCACGATAATGTTCGGTTTCACGGTAATGTTCCGTCTCTGGTCCACGATAATGTTCTGTTTCGGTTTCACGGTAATGTTCCGTTTCTAGTCCACGATAATGTTCTGTTTCTGTTTCACGGTAATGTTACGTTTCTGGTCCATGATAATGTTCTGTTTCACGGTAATGTTCTGTCCCTGGTTCATGGTAATGTTCTGTCTCTGGTCCACGGTAATGTTCGGTTTCAAGGTAAAGTTCGGTCTCTGGTCCACAGTAATGTTCTGTCTCTGGTCCACGGTAATGTTCTGTCTCTGGTCCACGGTAATGTTCTGTCTCTGGTCCATGGTAATGTTCTATCTCTGGTCCACGGTAATGTTCTGTCTCTTGTCCACGGTAATGTTCGATCTCTGGTCCACGATAATGTTCGGTTTCACGGTAATGTTCCGTCTCTGGTCCACGGTAATGTTCCATCTCTGGTCCACGAAAATGTTGTGTTTCTGTTTCACGGTAATGTTCCGTTTCTGGTCCATGATAATGTTCTTTTTCACGGTAATGTTCTGTCTCTGGTCCATGGTAATGTTCTGTCTCTGGTCCACAGTAATGTTCTGTCTCTGGTCCGCGGTAAGGTTCTGTCTCTGGTCCACGGTAATGTTCTGTCTCTTGTCCACGGTAATGTTCTGTCTCTGGTCCACGGTAATGTTCTGTCTCTGGTCCACGGTAATGTTCGATCTCTGGTCCACGATAATGTTCGGTTTCACGGTAATGTTCCGTCTCAGGTCCACGATAATGTTCTGTTTCGGTTTCACGGTAATGTTCCGTTTCTGGTCCACGATAATATTCTGTTTCGGTTTCACGGTAATGTTCCGTCTCTGGTCCACGGTAACGTTCGGTTTCAAGGTAAAGTTCGGTCTCTGGTCCACAGTAATGTTCTGTCACTGGTCCACGGTAATGTTCTGTCTCTGGTCCACGGTAATGTTCTGTCTCTGGTTCAGGGTACTGTTCTGTCTCTGGTCCACGGTAATGTTCGATCTCTGGTCAACGATAATGTTCGGTTTCACGGTAATGTTCCGTCTCTGGTCCACGATAATGTTCTGTTTCGGTTTCATGGTAATGTTCCGTTTCTGGTCCACGGTAATGTTCGGTTTCAAGGTAAAGTTCGGTCTCTGGTCCACAGTAATGTTCTGTCTCTTGTCCACGGTAATGTTCTGTCTCTGGTCCACGGTAATGTTCTGTCTCTGGTCCACGGTAATGTTCTGTCTCTGGTCCATGGTAATGTTCTGTCTCTGGTCCACGGTAATGTTCGATCTCTGGTCCACGATAATGTTCGGTTTCACGGTAATGTTCCGTCTCTGGTCCACGGTAATGTTCCGTCTCTGGTCCACGAAAATGTTGTATTTCTGTTTCACGGTAATGTTCCGTTTCTGGTCCATGATAATGTTCTTTTTCACGGTAATGTTCTGTCTCTGGTCCATGGTAATGTTCTGTCTCTGGTCCACAGTAATGTTCTGTCTCTGGTCCACAGTAATGTTCTGTCTCTGGTCCACGGTAATGTTCGATCTCTGGTCCACGATAATGTTCGGTTTCACGGTAATGTTCCGTCTCTGGTCCACGATAATGTTCTATTTCGGTTTCACGGTAATGTTCCGTTTCTGGTCCACGATAATATTCTGTTTCGGTTTCACGGTAATGTTCCGTCTCTGGTCCACGGTAATGTTCCTTCCCTGGTCCACGATAATGTTGTGTTTCTTTTTCACGGTAATGTTCCGTTTTTGGTCCATAATAATGTTCTGTTTCATGGTAATGTTCTGTCTCTGGTCCACGGTAACGTTCGGTTTCAAGGTAAAGTTCGGTCTCTGGTCCACAGTAATGTTCTGTCTCTGGTCCACGGTAATGTTCTGTGTCTGGTCCACGGTAATGTTCTGTCTCTGGTTCACGGTACTGTTCTTTCTCTGGTCAACGGTAATGTTCGATCTCTGGTCCACGATAATGTTCGGTTTCACGGTAATGTTCCGTCTCTGGTCCACGATAATGTTCTGTTTCGGTTTCATGGTAATGTTCCGTTTCTGGTCCACGGTAATGTTCGGTTTCAAGGTAAAGTTCGGTCTCTGGTCCACAGTAATGTTCTGTCTCTTGTCCACGGTAATGTTCTGTCTCTGGTCCACGGTAATGTTCTGTCTCTGGTCCACGGTAATGATCTGTCTCTGGTCCACAGTAATGTTCGATCTCTGGTCCACGATAATGTTCGGTTTCACGGTAATGTTCCGTCTCTGGTCCACGGTAATTTTCTGTTTCGGTTTCACGGTAATGTTCCGTTTCTGGTCCACGGTAATGTTCTGTCTCTGGTCCACGGTAATGTTCTTTCTCTGGTCAACGGTAATGTTCTGTCTCTGGTCCACGGTAATGTTCGATCTCTGGTCCACGATAATGTTCGGTTTCACGGTAATGTTCCGTCTCTGGTCCACGATAATGTTCTGTTTCGGTTTCACGGTAATGTTCCGTTTCTAGTCCACGATAATGTTCTGTTTCTGTTTCACGGTAATGTTACGTTTCTGGTCCATGATAATGTTCTGTTTCACGGTAATGTTCTGTCCCTGGTTCATGGTAATGTTCTGTCTCTGGTCCACGGTAATGTTCGGTTTCAAGGTAAAGTTCGGTCTCTGGTCCACAGTAATGTTCTGTCTCTGGTCCACGGTAATGTTCTGTCTCTGGTCCACGGTAATGTTCTGTCTCTGGTCCATGGTAATGTTCTATCTCTGGTCCACGGTAATGTTCTGTCTCTTGTCCACGGTAATGTTCGATCTCTGGTCCACGATAATGTTCGGTTTCACGGTAATGTTCCGTCTCTGGTCCACGGTAATGTTCCATCTCTGGTCCACGAAAATGTTGTGTTTCTGTTTCACGGTAATGTTCCGTTTCTGGTCCATGATAATGTTCTTTTTCACGGTAATGTTCTGTCTCTGGTCCATGGTAATGTTCTGTCTCTGGTCCACAGTAATGTTCTGTCTCTGGTCCGCGGTAAGGTTCTGTCTCTGGTCCACGGTAATGTTCTGTCTCTTGTCCACGGTAATGTTCTGTCTCTGGTCCACGGTAATGTTCTGTCTCTGGTCCACGGTAATGTTCGATCTCTGGTCCACGATAATGTTCGGTTTCACGGTAATGTTCCGTCTCAGGTCCACGATAATGTTCTGTTTCGGTTTCACGGTAATGTTCCGTTTCTGGTCCACGATAATATTCTGTTTCGGTTTCACGGTAATGTTCCGTCTCTGGTCCACGGTAACGTTCGGTTTCAAGGTAAAGTTCGGTCTCTGGTCCACAGTAATGTTCTGTCTCTGGTCCACGGTAATGTTCTGTCTCTGGTCCACGGTAATGTTCTGTCTCTGGTTCACGGTACTGTTCTGTCTCTGGTCCACGGTAATGTTCGATCTCTGGTCAACGATAATGTTCGGTTTCACGGTAATGTTCCGTCTCTGGTCCACGATAATGTTCTGTTTCGGTTTCATGGTAATGTTCCGTTTCTGGTCCACGGTAATGTTCGGTTTCAAGGTAAAGTTCGGTCTCTGGTCCACAGTAATGTTCTGTCTCTTGTCCACGGTAATGTTCTGTCTCTGGTCCACGGTAATGTTCTGTCTCTGGTCCACGGTAATGTTCTGTCTCTGGTCCACGGTAATGTTCGATCTCTGGTCCACGATAATGTTCGGTTTCACGGTAATGTTCCGTCTCTGGTCCACGGTAATGTTCTGTTTCGGTTTCACGGTTATGTTCCGTTTCTGGTCCACGGTAATGTTCTGTCTCTGGTCCACGGTAATGTTCTTTCTCTGGTCAACGGTAATGTTCTGTCTCTGGTCCACGGTAATGTTCGATCTCTGGTCCACGATAATGTTCGGTTTCACGGTAATGTTCCGTCTCTGGTCCACGATAATGTTCTGTTTCGGTTTCACGGTAATGTTCCGTTTCTAGTCCACGATAATGTTCTGTTTCTGTTTCACGGTAATGTTCCGTTTCTGGTCCATGATAATGTTCTGTTTCACGGTAATGTTCTGTCCCTGGTCCATGGTAATGTTCTGTCTCTGGTCCACGGTAATGTTCGGTTTCAAGGTAAAGTTCGGTCTCTGGTCCACAGTAATGTTCTGTCTCTGGTCCACGGTAATGTTCTGTCTCTGGTCCACGGTAATGTTCTGTCTCTGGTCCATAGTAATGTTCTATCTCTGGTCCACGGTAATGTTCTGTGTCTGGTCCACGGTAATGTTTGATCTCTGGTCCACGATAATGTTCGGTTTCACGGTAATGTTCCGTCTCTGGTCCACGGTAATGTTCCGTCTCTGGTCCACGACAATGTAGTGTTTCTGTTTCACGGTAATGTTCCGTTTCTGGTCCATGATAATGTTCTTTTTCACGGTAATGTTCTGTCTCTGGTCCATGGTAATGTTCTGTCTCTGGTCCACAGTAATGTTCTGTCTCTGGTCCACGGTAATGTTCTGTCTCTGGTCCACGGTAATGTTCTGTCTCTGGTCCACGGTAATGTTCTGTCTCTGGTCCACGGTAATGTTCGATCTCTGGTCCACGATAATGTTCGGTTTCACGGTAATGTTCCGTCTCTGGTCCACGATAATGTTCTTTTTCGGTTTCACGGTAATGTTCCGTTTTTGGTCCACGATAATATTCTGTTTCGGTTTCTGGGTAATGTTCCGTCTCTGGTCCACGGTAATGTTCCTTCCCTGGTCCACGATAATGTTGTGTTTTTTTTTCACGGTAATGTTCCGTTTTTGGTCCATGATAATGTTCTGTTTCATGGTAATGTTCTGTCTCTGGTCCACGGTAACGTTCGGTTTCAAGGTAAAGTTCGGTCTCTGGTCCACAGTAATGTTCTGTCTCTGGTCCACGGTAATGTTCTGTCTCTGGTCCACGGTAATGTTCTGTCTCTGGTTCACGGTACTGTTCTGTCTCTGGTCCACGGTAATGTTCGATCTCTGGTCCACGATAATGTTCGGTTTCACGGTAATGTTCCGTCTCTGGTCCACGATAATGTTCTGTTTCGGTTTCATGGTAATGTTCCGTTTCTGGTCCACGGTAATGTTCGGTTTCAAGGTAAAGTTCGGTCTCTGGTCCACAGTAATGTTCTGTCTCTTGTCCACGGTAATGTTCTGTCTCTTGTCCACGGTAATGTTCTGTCTCTGGTCCACGGTAATGTTCTTTCTCTGGTCCACTGTAATGTTCGATCTCTGGTCCACGATAATGTTCGGTTTCACGGTAATGTTCCGTCTCTGGTCCACGGTAATGTTCTGTTTCGGTTTCACGGTAATGTTCCGTTTCTGGTCCACGGTAATGTTCTGTCTCTGGTCCACGGTAATGTTCTTTCTCTGGTCAACGGTAATGTTCTGTCTCTGGTCCACGGTAATGTTCGATCTCTGGTCCACGATAATGTTCGGTTTCACGGTAATGTTCCGTCTCGGGTCCACGATAATGTTCTGTTTCGGTTTCACGGTAATGTTCCGTCTCTGGTCCACGGTAATGTTCCGTCTCTGGTCCACGAAAATGTTGTGTTTCTGTTTCACGGTAATGTTCCGTTTCTGGTCCATGATAATGTTCTTTTTCACGGTAATGTTCTGTCTCTGGTCCATGGTAATGTTCTGTCTCTGGTCCACAGTAATGTTCTGTCTCTGGTCCACGGTAATGTTCGATCTCTGGTCCACGATAATGTTCGGTTTCACGGTAATGTTCCGTCTCTGGTCCACGATAATGTTCTATTTCGGTTTCACGGTAATGTTCCGTTTCTGGTCCACGATAATATTCTGTTTCGGTTTCACGGTAATGTTCCGTCTCTGGTCCACGGTAATGTTCCTTCCCTGGTCCACGATAATGTTGTGTTTCTTTTTCACGGTAATGTTCCGTTTTTGGTCCATGATAATGTTCTGTTTCATGGTAATGTTCTGTCTCTGGTCCACGGTAACGTTCGGTTTCAAGGTAAAGTTCGGTCTCTGGTCCACAGTAATGTTCTGTCTCTGGTCCACGGTAATGTTCTGTCTCTGGTCCACGGTAATGTTCTGTCTCTGGTTCACGGTACTGTTCTTTCTCTGGTCCACGGTAATGTTCGATCTCTGGTCCACGATAATGTTCGGTTTCACGGTAATATTCCGTCTCTGGTCCACGATAATGTTCTGTTTCGGTTTCATGGTAATGTTCCGTTTCTGGTCCACGGTAATGTACGGTTTCAAGGTAAAGTTCGGTCTCTGGTCCACAGTAATGTTCTGTCTCTTGTCCACGGTAATGTTCTGTCTCTGGTCCACGGTAATGTTCTGTCTCTGGTCCACGGTAATGTTCTGTCTCTGGTCCACGGTAATGTTCGATCTCTGGTCCACGATAATGTTCGGTTTCACGGTAATGTTCCGTCTCTGGTCCACGGTAATTTTCTGTTTCGGTTTCACGGTAATGTTCCGTTTCTGGTCCACGGTAATGTTCTGTCTCTGGTCCACGGTAATGTTCTTTCTCTGGTCAACGGTAATGTTCTGTCTCTGGTCCACGGTAATGTTCGATCTCTGGTCCACGATAATGTTCGGTTTCACGGTAATGTTCCGTCTCTGGTCCACGATAATGTTCTGTTTCGGTTTCACGGTAATGTTCCGTTTCTGGTCCATGATAATGTTCTGTTTCACGGTAATGTTCTGTCCCTGGTTCATGGTAATGTTCTGTCTCTGGTCCACGGTAATGTTCGGTTTCAAGGTAAAGTTCGGTCTCTGGTCCACAGTAATGTTCTGTCTCTGGTCCACGGTAATGTTCTGTCTCCGGTCCACGGTAATGTTCTGTCTCTGGTCCATGGTAATGTTTTATCTCTGGTCCACGGTAATGTTCTGTCTCTTGTCCACGGTAATGTTCGATCTCTGGTCCACGATAATGTTCGGTTTCACGGTAATGTTCCGTCTCTGGTCCACGGTAATGTTCCATCTCTGGTCCACGAAAATGTTGTGTTTCTGTTTCACGGTAATGTTCCGTTTCTGGTCCATGATAATGTTCTTTTTCACGGTAATGTTCTGTCTCTGGTCCATGGTAATGTTCTGTCTCTGGTCCACAGTAATGTTCTGTCTCTGGTCCGTGGTAATGTTCTGTCTCTGGTCCACGGTAATGTTCTGTCTCTTGTCCACGGTAATGTTCTGTCTCTGGTCCACGGTAATGTTCTGTCTCTGGTCCACGGTAATGTTCGATCTCTGGTCCACGATAATGTTCGGTTTCACGGTAATGTTCCGTCTCAGGTCCACGATAATGTTCTGTTTCGGTTTCACGGTAATGTTCCGTTTCTGGTCCACGATAATATTCTGTTTCGGTTTCACGGTAATGTTCCGTCTCTGGTCCATGATAATGTTCTGTTTCATGGTAATGTTCTGTCTCTGGTCCACGGTAACGTTCGGTTTCAAGGTAAAGTTCGGTCTCTGGTCCACAGTAATGTTCTGTCTCTGGTCCACGGTAATGTTCTGTCTCTGGTCCACGGTAATGTTCTGTCTCTGGTTCACGGTACTGTTTTGTCTCTGGTCCACGGTAATGTTCGATCTCTGGTCAACGATAATGTTCGGTTTCACGGTAATGTTCCGTCTCTGGTCCACGATAATGTTCTGTTTCGGTTTCATGGTAGTGTTCCGTTTCTGGTCCACGGTAATGTTCGGTTTCAAGGTAAAGTTCGGTCTCTGGTCCACAGTAATGTTCTGTCTCTTGTCCACGGTAATGTTCTGTCTCTGGTCCACGGTAATGTTCTGTCTCTGGTCCACGGTAATGTTCTGTCTCTGGTCCCCGGTAATGTTCGATCTCTGGTCCACGATAATGTTCGGTTTCACGGTAATGTTCCGTCTCTGGTCCACGGTAATGTTCTGTTTCGGTTTCACGGTAATGTTCCGTTTCTGGTCCACGGTAATGTTCTGTCTCTGGTCCACGGTAATGTTCTTTCTCTGGTCAACGGTAATGTTCTGTCTCTGGTCCACGGTAATGTTCGATCTCTGGTCCACGATAATGTTCGGTTTCACGGTAATGTTCCGTCTCTGGTCCACGATAATGTTCAGTTTCGGTTTCACGGTAATGTTCCGTTTCTAGTCCACGATAATGTTCTGTTTCTGTTTCACGGTAATGTTCCGTTTCTGGTCCATGATAATGTTCTGTTTCACGGTAATGTTCTGTCCCTGGTCCATGGTAATGTTCTGTCTCTGGTCCACGGTAATGTTCGGTTTCAAGGTAAAGTTCGGTCTCTGGTCCACAGTAATGTTCTGTCTCTGGTCCACGGTAATGTTCTGTCTCTGGTCCACGGTAATGTTCTGTCTCTGGTCCATAGTAATGTTCTATCTCTGGTCCACGGTAATGTTCTGTGTCTGGTCCACGGTAATGTTTGATCTCTGGTCCACGATAATGTTCGGTTTCACGGTAATGTTCCGTCTCTGGTCAACGGTAATGTTCCGTCTCTGGTCCACGACAATGTTGTGTTTCTGTTTCACGGTAATGTTCCGTTTTTGGTCCATGATAATGTTCTTTTTCACGGTAATGTTCTGTCTCTGGTCCATGGTAATGTTCTGTCTCTGGTCCACGGTAATGTTCTGTCTCTGGTCCACGGTAATGTTCTGTCTCTGGTCCACGGTAATGTTCTGTCTCTGGTCCACGGTAATGTTCTGTCTCTGGTCCACGGTAATGTTCGATCTCTGGTCCACGATATTGTTCGGTTTCACGGTAATGTTCCGTCTCTGGTCCACGATAATGTTCTTTTTCGGTTTCACGGTAATGTTCCGTTTTTGGTCCACGATAATATTCTGTTTCAGTTTCACGGTAATGTTCCGTCTCTGGTCCACGGTAATGTTCCTTCCCTGGTCCACGATAATGTTGTGTTTCTTTTTCACGGTAATGTTCCGTTTTTGGTCCATGATAATGTTCTGTTTCATGGTAATGTTCTGTCTCTGGTCCACGGTAACGTTCGGTTTCAAGGTAAATTTCGGTCTCTGGTCCACAGTAATGTTCTGTCTCTGGTCCACGGTAATGTTCTGTCTCTGGTCCACGGTAATGTTCTGTCTCTGGTTCACGGTACTGTTCTGTCTCTGGTCCACGGTAATGTTCGATCTCTGGTCCACGATAATGTTCGGTTTCACGGTAATGTTCCGTCTCTGGTCCACGATAATGTTCTGTTTCGGTTTCATGGTAATGTTCCGTTTCTGGTCCACGGTAATGTTCGGTTTCAAGGTAAAGTTCGGTCTCTGGTACACAGTAATGTTCTGTCTCTTGTCCACGGTAATGTTCTGTCTCTGATCCACGGTAATGTTCTGTCTCTGGTCCACGGTAATGTTCTGTCTCTGGTCCACGGTAATGTTCGATCTCTGGTCCACGATAATGTTCGGTTTCACGGTAATGTTCCGTCTCTGGTCCACGGTAATGTTCTGTTTCGGTTTCACGGTAATGTTCCGTTTCTGGTCAACGGTAATGTTCTGTCTCTGGTCCACGGTAATGTTCTGTCTCTGGTCCACGGTAATGTTCTGTCTCTGGTCCATAGTAATGTTCTATCTCTGGTCCACGGTAATGTTCTGTGTCTGGTCCACGGTAATGTTTGATCTCTGGTCCACGATAATGTTCGGTTTCACGGTAATGTTCCGTCTCTGGTCAACGGTAATGTTCCGTCTCTGGTCCACGACAATGTTGTGTTTCTGTTTCACGGTAATGTTCCGTTTTTGGTCCATGATAATGTTCTTTTTCACGGTAATGTTCTGTCTCTGGTCCATGGTAATGTTCTGTCTCTGGTCCACGGTAATGTTCTGTCTCTGGTCCACGGTAATGTTCTGTCTCTGGTCCACGGTAATGTTCTGTCTCTGGTCCACGGTAATGTTCTGTCTCTGGTCCACGGTAATGTTCGATCTCTGGTCCACGATATTGTTCGGTTTCACGGTAATGTTCCGTCTCTGGTCCACGATAATGTTCTTTTTCGGTTTCACGGTAATGTTCCGTTTTTGGTCCACGATAATATTCTGTTTCGGTTTCACGGTAATGTTCCGTCTCTGGTCCACGGTAATGTTCCTTCCCTGGTCCACGATAATGTTGTGTTTCTTTTTCACGGTAATGTTCCGTTTTTGGTCCATGATAATGTTCTGTTTCATGGTAATGTTCTGTCTCTGGTCCACGGTAACGTTCGGTTTCAAGGTAAATTTCGGTCTCTGGTCCACAGTAATGTTCTGTCTCTGGTCCACGGTAATGTTCTGTCTCTGGTCCACGGTAATGTTCTGTCTCTGGTTCACGGTACTGTTCTGTCTCTGGTCCACGGTAATGTTCGATCTCTGGTCCACGATAATGTTCGGTTTCACGGTAATGTTCCGTCTCTGGTCCACGATAATGTTCTGTTTCGGTTTCATGGTAATGTTCCGTTTCTGGTCCACGGTAATGTTCGGTTTCAAGGTAAAGTTCGGTCTCTGGTCCACAGTAATGTTCTGTCTCTTGTCCACGGTAATGTTCTGTCTCTGATCCACGGTAATGTTCTGTCTCTGGTCCACGGTAATGTTCTGTCTCTGGTCCACGGTAATGTTCGATCTCTGGTCCACGATAATGTTCGGTTTCACGGTAATGTTCCGTCTCTGGTCCACTGTAATGTTCTGTTTCGGTTTCACGGTAATGTTCCGTTTCTGGTCAACGGTAATGTTCTGTCTCTGGTCCACGGTAATGTTCTTTCTCTGGTCCACGGTAATGTTCTGTCTCTGGTCCACGGTAATGTTCGATCTCTGGTCCACGATAATTTTCGGTTTCACGGTAATGTTCCGTCTCTGGTCCACGATAATGTTCTGTTTCGGTTTCACGGTAATGTTCCGTTTCTAGTCCACGATAATGTTCTGTTTCTGTTTCACGGTAATGTTCCGTTTCTGGTCCATGATAATGTTCTGTTTCACGGTAATGTTCTGTCCCTGGTCCATGGTAATGTTCTGTTTCTGGTCCACGGTAATGTTCTGTCTCTGGTCCACGGTAATGTTCGATCTTTGGTACACGGTAATGTTCTGTCTCTGGTCCATGGTAATGTTCGATCTCTGGTACACGGTAATGTTCGATCTCTGGTACACGGTAATGTTCTGTCTCTGGTCCACGGTAATGTTCTGTCTCTGGTCCACGGTAATGTTCTGTCTCTGGTCCACGGTAATGTTCGATCTCTGGTACACGGTAATGTTCTGTAACTGGTCCATGGTAATGTTCGATCTCTGGTCCACGATAATGTTCGGTTTCACGGTAATGTTTTGTTTCTGGTCCACGATAACGTTCCGTTTCTGGTCCACGATAATGTTCTGTTTAGGTTTCACGGTAATGTTCTGTCTCTGGTCCACAATAATGTTCCATCTCTGGTCCACGATAATGTTCCGTCTCTGGTCCACGTTAATGTTCTGTCTCTGGTCCACGATAATGTTCCGTTTCTGGTCCACGATAATGTTGTGTTTCGGTTTCACGGTAATGTTCTGTCTCTGGTCCACGATAATGTTCCCTTTCTGGTCCACGATAATGTTCTGTTTTGGTTTCAAGGTAATGTTTTGTCTCTGGTCCACGGTAAAGTTCCGTTTCTGGTCCACGATAATGTTCTGTTTCGGTTTCACGGTAATGTTCCGTTTCTAGTCCACGATAATGTTCTGTTTCTGTTTCACGGTAATGTTCCGTTTCTGTTTCACGGTAATGTTCCGTTTCTGGTCCATGATAATGTTCTGTTTCACGGTAATGTTCTGTCCCTGGTCCATGGTAATGTTCTGTCTCTGGTCCACGGTAATATTCGGTTTCAAGGTAAAGTTCGGTCTCTGGTCCACAGTAATGTTCTGTCTCTGGTCCACGGTAATGTTCTGTCTCTGGTCCACGGTAATGTTCTGTCTCTGGTCCATGGTAATGTTCTATCTCTGGTCCACGGTAATGTTCTGTCTCTGGTCCACGGTAATGTTTGATCTCTGGTCCACGATAATGTTCGGTTTCACGGTAATGTTCCGTCTCTGGTCCACGGTAATGTTCTGTCTCTGGTCCACGAAAATGTTGTGTTTCTGTTTCACGGTAATGTTCCGTTTCTGGTCCATGATAATGTTCTTTTTCACGGTAATGTTCTGTCTCTGGTCCATGGTAATGTTCTGTCTCTGGTCCACAGTAATGTTCTGTCTCTGGTCCACGGTAATGTTCTGTCTCTGGTCCACGGTAATGTTCTGTCTCTGGTCCACGGTAATGTTCTGTCCCTGGTCCATGGTAATGTTCTGTCTCTGGTCCACGGTAATGTTCGGTTTCAAGGTAAAGTTCGGTCTCTGGTCCACAGTAATGTTCTGTCTCTGGTCCACGGTAATGTTCTGTCTCTGGTCCACGGTAATGTTCTGTCTCTGGTCCATGGTAATGTTCTGTCTCTGGTCCACGGTAATGTTCGATCTCTGGTCCACGATAATGTTCGGTTTCACGGTAATGTTCCGTCTCTGGTCCACGGTAATGTTCCGTCTCTGGTCCACGAAAATGTTGTATTTCTGTTTCACGGTAATGTTCCGTTTCTGGTCCATGATAATGTTCTTTTTCACGGTAATGTTCTGTCTCTGGTCCATGGTAATGTTCTGTCTCTGGTCCACAGTAATGTTCTGTCTCTGGTCCACAGTAATGTTCTGTCTCTGGTCCACGGTAATTATCGATCTCTGGTCCACGATAATGTTCGGTTTCACGGTAATGTTCCGTCTCTGGTCCACGATAATGTTCTATTTCGGTTTCACGGTAATGTTCCGTTTCTGGTCCACGATAATATTCTGTTTCGGTTTCACGGTAATGTTCCGTCTCTGGTCCACGGTAATGTTCCTTCCCTGGTCCACGATAATGTTGTGTTTCTTTTTCACGGTAATGTTCCGTTTTTGGTCCATGATAATGTTCTGTTTCATGGTAATGTTCTGTCTCTGGTCCACGGTAACGTTCGGTTTCAAGGTAAAGTTCGGTCTCTGGTCCACAGTAATGTTCTGTCTCTGGTCCACGGTAATGTTCTGTCTCTGGTCCACGGTAATGTTCTGTCTCTGGTTCACGGTACTGTTCTTTCTCTGGTCAACGGTAATGTTCGATCTCTGGTCCACGATAATGTTCGGTTTCACGGTAATGTTCCGTCTCTGGTCCACGATAATGTTCTGTTTCGGTTTCATGGTAATGTTCCGTTTCTGGTCCACGGTAATGTTCGGTTTCAAGGTAAAGTTCGGTCTCTGGTCCACAGTAATGTTCTGTCTCTTGTCCACGGTAATGTTCTGTCTCTGGTCCACGGTAATGTTCTGTCTCTTGTCCACGGTAATGTTCTGTCTCTGGTCCACGGTAATGTTCTGTCTCTGGTCCATGGTAATGTTCTGTCTCTGGTCCACAGTAATGTTCTGTCTCTGGTCCACGGTAATGTTCCGTCTCTGGTCCACGTTAATGTTCTGTCTCTGGTCCACGATAATGTTCCGTTTCTGGTCCACGATAATGTTCTGTTTCGGTTTCACGGTAATGTTCTGTCTCTGGTCCACGATAATGTTCCCTTTCTGGTCCACGATAATGTTCTGTTTTGGTTTCAAGGTAATGTTTTGTCTCTGGTCCACGGTAAAGTTCCGTTTCTGGTCCACGATAATGTTCTGTTTCGGTTTCACGGTAATGTTCCGTTTCTAGTCCACGATAATGTTCTGTTTCTGTTTCACGGTAATGTTCCGTTTCTGGTCCATGATAATGTTCTGTTTCATGGTAATGTTCTGTCCCTGGTCCATGGTAATGTTCTGTCTCTGGTCCACGGTAATATTCGGTTTCAAGGTAAAGTTCGGTCTCTGGTATACGAAAATGTTGTGTTTCTGTTTCACGGTAATGTTCCGTTTCTGGTCCATGATAATGTTCTTTTTCACGGTAATGTTCTGTCTCTGGTCCATGGTAATGTTCTGTCTCTGGACCACAGTAATGTTCTGTCTCTGGTCCACGGTAATGTTCTGTCTCTGGTCCACGGTAATGTTCTGTCTCTGGTCCACGGTAATGTTCTGTCCCTGGTCCATGGTAATGTTCTGTCTCTGGTCCACGGTAATGTTCGGTTTCAAGGTAAAGTTCGGTCTCTGGTCCACAGTAATGTTCTGTCTCTGGTCCACGGTAATGTTCTGTCTCTGGTCCACGGTAATGTTCTGTCTCTGGTCCATGGTAATGTTCTGTCTCTGGTCCACGGTAATGTTCGATCTCTGGTCCACGATAATGTTCGGTTTCACGGTAATGTTCCGTCTCTGGTCCACGGTAATGTTCCGTCTCTGGTCCACGAAAATGTTGTATTTCTGTTTCACGGTAATGTTCCGTTTCTGGTCCATGATAATGTTCTTTTTCACGGTAATGTTCTGTCTCTGGTCCATGGTAATGTTCTGTCTCTGGTCCACAGTAATGTTCTGTCTCTGGTCCACAGTAATGTTCTGTCTCTGGTCCACGGTAATTATCGATCTCTGGTCCACGATAATGTTCGGTTTCACGGTAATGTTCCGTCTCTGGTCCACGATAATGTTCTATTTCGGTTTCACGGTAATGTTCCGTTTCTGGTCCACGATAATATTCTGTTTCGGTTTCACGGTAATGTTCCGTCTCTGGTCCACGGTAATGTTCCTTCCCTGGTCCACGATAATGTTGTGTTTCTTTTTCACGGTAATGTTCCGTTTTTGGTCCATGATAATGTTCTGTTTCATGGTAATGTTCTGTCTCTGGTCCACGGTAACGTTCGGTTTCAAGGTAAAGTTCGGTCTCTGGTCCACAGTAATGTTCTGTCTCTGGTCCACGGTAATGTTCTGTCTCTGGTCCACGGTAATGTTCTGTCTCTGGTTCACGGTACTGTTCTTTCTCTGGTCAACGGTAATGTTCGATCTCTGGTCCACGATAATGTTCGGTTTCACGGTAATGTTCCGTCTCTGGTCCACGATAATGTTCTGTTTCGGTTTCATGGTAATGTTCCGTTTCTGGTCCACGGTAATGTTCGGTTTCAAGGTAAAGTTCGGTCTCTGGTCCACAGTAATGTTCTGTCTCTTGTCCACGGTAATGTTCTGTCTCTGGTCCACGGTAATGTTCTGTCTCTTGTCCACGGTAATGTTCTGACTCTGTTCCACGGTAATGTTCTGTCTCTGGTCCATGGTAATGTTCTGTCTCTGGTCCACAGTAATGTTCTGTCTCTGGTCCAGGGTAATGTTCCGTCTCTGGTCCATGTTAATGTTCTGTCTCTGGTCCACGATAATGTTCCGTTTCTGGTCCACGATAATGTTCTGTTTCGGTTTCACGGTAATGTTCTGTCTCTGGTCCACGATAATGTTCCCTTTCTGGTCCACGATAATGTTCTGTTTTGGTTTCAAGGTAATGTTTTGTCTCTGGTCCACGGTAAAGTTCCGTTTCTGGTCCACGATAATGTTCTGTTTCGGTTTCACGGTAATGTTCCGTTTCTAGTCCACGATAATGTTCTGTTTCTGTTTCACGGTAATGTTCCGTTTCTGGTCCATGATAATGTTCTGTTTCACGGTAATGTTCTGTCCCTGGTCCACGGTAATGTTCTGTCTCTGGTCCACGAAAATGTTGTGTTTCTGTTTCACGGTAATGTTCCGTTTCTGGTCCATGATAATGTTCTTTTTCACGGTAATGTTCTGTCTCTGGTCCATGGTAATGTTCTGTCTCTGGTCCACAGTAATGTTCTGTCTCAGGTCCACGGTAATGTTCTGTCTCTGGTCCACGGTAATGTTCTGTCTCTGGTCCACAGTAATGTTCTGTCTCTGGTCCACGGTAATGTTCCGTCTCTGGTCCACGTTAATGTTCTGTCTCTGGTCCACGATAATGTTCCGTTTCTGGTCCACGATAATGTTCTGTTTCGGTTTCACGGTAATGTTCTGTCTCTGGTCCACGATAATGTTCCCTTTCTGGTCCACGATAATGTTCTGTTTTGGTTTCAAGGTAATGTTTTGTCTCTGGTCCACGGTAAAGTTCCGTTTCTGGTCCACGATAATGTTCTGTTTCGGTTTCACGGTAATGTTCCGTTTCTAGTCCACGATAATGTTCTGTTTCTGTTTCACGGTAATGTTCCGTTTCTGGTCCATGATAATGTTCTGTTTCATGGTAATGTTCTGTCCCTGGTCCATGGTAATGTTCTGTCTCTGGTCCACGGTAATATTCGGTTTCAAGGTAAAGTTCGGTCTCTGGTATACGAAAATGTTGTGTTTCTGTTTCACGGTAATGTTCCGTTTCTGGTCCATGATAATGTTCTTTTTCACGGTAATGTTCTGTCTCTGGTCCATGGTAATGTTCTGTCTCTGGACCACAGTAATGTTCTGTCTCTGGTCCACGGTAATGTTCTGTCTCTGGTCCACGGTAATGTTCTGTCTCTGGTCCACGGTAATGTTCTGTCCCTGGTCCATGGTAATGTTCTGTCTCTGGTCCACGGTAATGTTCGGTTTCAAGGTAAAGTTCGGTCTCTGGTCCACAGTAATGTTCTGTCTCTGGTCCACGGTAATGTTCTGTCTCTGGTCCACGGTAATGTTCTGTCTCTGGTCCATGGTAATGTTCTGTCTCTGGTCCACGGTAATGTTCGATCTCTGGTCCACGATAATGTTCGGTTTCACGGTAATGTTCCGTCTCTGGTCCACGGTAATGTTCCGTCTCTGGTCCACGAAAATGTTGTATTTCTGTTTCACGGTAATGTTCCGTTTCTGGTCCATGATAATGTTCTTTTTCACGGTAATGTTCTGTCTCTGGTCCATGGTAATGTTCTGTCTCTGGTCCACAGTAATGTTCTGTCTCTGGTCCACAGTAATGTTCTGTCTCTGGTCCACGGTAATTATCGATCTCTGGTCCACGATAATGTTCGGTTTCACGGTAATGTTCCGTCTCTGGTCCACGATAATGTTCTATTTCGGTTTCACGGTAATGTTCCGTTTCTGGTCCACGATAATATTCTGTTTCGGTTTCACGGTAATGTTCCGTCTCTGGTCCACGGTAATGTTCCTTCCCTGGTCCACGATAATGTTGTGTTTCTTTTTCACGGTAATGTTCCGTTTTTGGTCCATGATAATGTTCTGTTTCATGGTAATGTTCTGTCTCTGGTCCACGGTAACGTTCGGTTTCAAGGTAAAGTTCGGTCTCTGGTCCACAGTAATGTTCTGTCTCTGGTCCACGGTAATGTTCTGTCTCTGGTCCACGGTAATGTTCTGTCTCTGGTTCACGGTACTGTTCTTTCTCTGGTCAACGGTAATGTTCGATCTCTGGTCCACGATAATGTTCGGTTTCACGGTAATGTTCCGTCTCTGGTCCACGATAATGTTCTGTTTCGGTTTCATGGTAATGTTCCGTTTCTGGTCCACGGTAATGTTCGGTTTCAAGGTAAAGTTCGGTCTCTGGTCCACAGTAATGTTCTGTCTCTTGTCCACGGTAATGTTCTGTCTCTGGTCCACGGTAATGTTCTGTCTCTTGTCCACGGTAATGTTCTGACTCTGGTCCACGGTAATGTTCTGTCTCTGGTCCATGGTAATGTTCTGTCTCTGGTCCACAGTAATGTTCTGTCTCTGGTCCAGGGTAATGTTCCGTCTCTGGTCCATGTTAATGTTCTGTCTCTGGTCCACGATAATGTTCCGTTTCTGGTCCACGATAATGTTCTGTTTCGGTTTCACGGTAATGTTCTGTCTCTGGTCCACGATAATGTTCCCTTTCTGGTCCACGATAATGTTCTGTTTTGGTTTCAAGGTAATGTTTTGTCTCTGGTCCACGGTAAAGTTCCGTTTCTGGTCCACGATAATGTTCTGTTTCGGTTTCACGGTAATGTTCCGTTTCTAGTCCACGATAATGTTCTGTTTCTGTTTCACGGTAATGTTCCGTTTCTGGTCCATGATAATGTTCTGTTTCACGGTAATGTTCTGTCCCTGGTCCATGGTAATGTTCTGTCTCTGGTCCACGGTAATATTCGGTTTCAAGGTAAAGTTCGGTCTCTGGTCCACAGTAATGTTCTGTCTCTGGTCCACGGTAATGTTCTGTCTCTGGTCCACGGTAATGTTCTGTCTCTGGTCCATGGTAATGTTCTATCTCTGGTCCACGGTAATGTTCTGTCTCTGGTCCACGGTAATGTTTGATCTCTGGTCCACGATAATGTTCGGTTTCACGGTAATGTTCCGTCTCTGGTCCACGGTAATGTTCTGTCTCTGGTCCACGAAAATGTTGTGTTTCTGTTTCACGGTAATGTTCCGTTTCTGGTCCATGATAATGTTCTTTTTCACGGTAATGTTCTGTCTCTGGTCCATGGTAATGTTCTGTCTCTGGTCCACAGTAATGTTCTGTCTCAGGTCCACGGTAATGTTCTGTCTCTGGTCCACGGTAATGTTCTGTCTCTGGTCCACGGTAATGTTCTGTCCCTGGTCCATGGTAATGTTCTGTCTCTGGTCCACGGTAATGTTCGGTTTCAAGGTAAAGTTCGGTCTCTGGTCCACAGTAATGTTCTGTCTCTGGTCCACGGTAATGTTCTGTCTATGGTCCACGGTAATGTTCTGTCTCTGGTCCATGGTAATGTTCTGTCTCTGGTCCACGGTAATGTTCGATCTCTGGTCCACGATAATGTTCGGTTTCACGGTAATGTTCCGTCTCTGGTCCACGGTAATGTTCCGTCTCTGGTCCACGAAAATGTTGTATTTCTGTTTCACGGTAATGTTCCGTTTCTGGTCCATGATAATGTTCTTTTTCACGGTAATGTTCTGTCTCTGGTCCATGGTAATGTTCTGTCTCTGGTCCACAGTAATGTTCTGTCTCTGGTCCACGGTAATGTTCGATCTCTGGTCCACGATAATGTTCGGTTTCACGGTAATGTTCCGTCTCTGGTCCACGATAATGTTCTATTTCGGTTTCACGGTAATGTTCCGTTTCTGGTCCACGATAATATTCTGTTTCGGTTTCACGGTAATGTTCCGTCTCTGGTCCACGGTAATGTTCCTTCCCTGGTCCACGATAATGTTATGTTTCTTTTTCACGGTAATGTTCCGTTTTTGGTCCATGATAATGTTCTGTTTCATGGTAATGTTCTGTCTCTGGTCCACGGTAACGTTCGGTTTCAAGGTAAAGTTCTGTCTCTGGTCCACAGTAATGTTCTGTCTCTGGTCCACGGTAATGTTCTGTCTCTGGTCCACGGTAATGTTCTGTCTCTGGTCCACGGTAATGTTCTGTCTCTGGTCCACGGTAATGTTCGATCTCTGGTCCACGATAATGTTCGGTTTCACGGTAATGTTCCGTCTCTGGTCCACGGTAATGTTCTGTCTCTGGTCCACGGTAATGTTCTTTCTCTGGTCAACGGTAATGTTCTGTCTCTGGTCCACGGTAATGTTCGATCTCTGGTCCACGATAATGTTCGGTTTCACGGTAATGTTCCGTCTCTGGTCCACGATAATATTCTGTTTCGGTTTCACGGTAATGTTCCGTTTCTAGTCCACGATAATGTTCTGTTTCTGTTTCACGGTAATGTTCCGTTTCTGGTCCATGATAATGTTCTTTTTCACGGTAATGTTCTGTCTCTGGTCCATGGTAATGTTCTGTCTCTGGTCCACAGTAATGTTCTGTCTCTGGTCCACAGTAATGTTCTGTCTCTGGTCCACGGTAATTATCGATCTCTGGTCCACGATAATGTTCGGTTTCACGGTAATGTTCCGTCTCTGGTCCACGATAATGTTCTATTTCGGTTTCACGGTAATGTTCCGTTTCTGGTCCACGATAATATTCTGTTTCGGTTTCACGGTAATGTTCCGTCTCTGGTCCACGGTAATGTTCCTTCCCTGGTCCACGATAATGTTGTGTTTCTTTTTCACGGTAATGTTCCGTTTTTGGTCCATGATAATGTTCTGTTTCATGGTAATGTTCTGTCTCTGGTCCACGGTAACGTTCGGTTTCAAGGTAAAGTTCGGTCTCTGGTCCACAGTAATGTTCTGTCTCTGGTCCACGGTAATGTTCTGTCTCTGGTCCACGGTAATGTTCTGTCTCTGGTTCACGGTACTGTTCTTTCTCTGGTCAACGGTAATGTTCGATCTCTGGTCCACGATAATGTTCGGTTTCACGGTAATGTTCCGTCTCTGGTCCACGATAATGTTCTGTTTCGGTTTCATGGTAATGTTCCGTTTCTGGTCCACGGTAATGTTCGGTTTCAAGGTAAAGTTCGGTCTCTGGTCCACAGTAATGTTCTGTCTCTTGTCCACGGTAATGTTCTGTCTCTGGTCCACGGTAATGTTCTGTCTCTTGTCCACGGTAATGTTCTGACTCTGGTCCACGGTAATGTTCTGTCTCTGGTCCATGGTAATGTTCTGTCTCTGGTCCACAGTAATGTTCTGTCTCTGGTCCACGGTAATGTTCTGTTTCGGTTTCACGGTAATGTTCTGTCTCTGGTCCACGATAATGTTCCCTTTCTGGTCCACGATAATGTTCTGTTTTGGTTTCAAGGTAATGTTTTGTCTCTGGTCCACGGTAAAGTTCCGTTTCTGGTCCACGATAATGTTCTGTTTCGGTTTCACGGTAATGTTCCGTTTCTAGTCCACGATAATGTTCTGTTTCTGTTTCACGGTAATTTTCCGTTTCTGGTCCATGATAATGTTCTGTTTCACGGTAATGTTCTGTCCCTGGTCCATGGTAATGTTCTGTCTCTGGTCCACGGTAATATTCGGTTTCAAGGTAAAGTTCGGTCTCTGGTCCACAGTAATGTTCTGTCTCTGGTCCACGGTAATGTTCTGTCTCTGGTCCACGGTAATGTTCTGTCTCTGGTCCATGGTAATGTTCTATCTCTGGTCCACGGTAATGTTCTGTCTCTGGTCCACGGTAATGTTTGATCTCTGGTCCACGATAATGTTCGGTTTCACGGTAATGTTCCGTCTCTGGTCCACGGTAATGTTCTGTCTCTGGTCCACGAAAATGTTGTGTTTCTGTTTCACGGTAATGTTCCGTTTCTGGTCCATGATAATGTTCTTTTTCACGGTAATGTTCTGTCTCTGGTCCATGGTAATGTTCTGTCTCTGGTCCACAGTAATGTTCTGTCTCAGGTCCACGGTAATGTTCTGTCTCTGGTCCACGGTAATGTTCTGTCTCTGGTCCACGGTAATGTTCTGTCCCTGGTCCATGGTAATGTTCTGTCTCTGGTCCACGGTAATGTTCGGTTTCAAGGTAAAGTTCGGTCTCTGGTCCACAGTAATGTTCTGTCTCTGGTCCACGGTAATGTTCTGTCTATGGTCCACGGTAATGTTCTGTCTCTGGTCCATGGTAATGTTCTGTCTCTGGTCCACGGTAATGTTCGATCTCTGGTCCACGATAATGTTCGGTTTCACGGTAATGTTCCGTCTCTGGTCCACGGTAATGTTCCGTCTCTGGTCCACGAAAATGTTGTATTTCTGTTTCACGGTAATGTTCCGTTTCTGGTCCATGATAATGTTCTTTTTCACGGTAATGTTCTGTCTCTGGTCCATGGTAATGTTCTGTCTCTGGTCCACAGTAATGTTCTGTCTCTGGTCCACGGTAATGTTCGATCTCTGGTCCACGATAATGTTCGGTTTCACGGTAATGTTCCGTCTCTGGTCCACGATAATGTTCTATTTCGGTTTCACGGTAATGTTCCGTTTCTGGTCCACGATAATATTCTGTTTCGGTTTCACGGTAATGTTCCGTCTCTGGTCCACGGTAATGTTCCTTCCCTGGTCCACGATAATGTTATGTTTCTTTTTCACGGTAATGTTCCGTTTTTGGTCCATGATAATGTTCTGTTTCATGGTAATGTTCTGTCTCTGGTCCACGGTAACGTTCGGTTTCAAGGTAAAGTTCTGTCTCTGGTCCACAGTAATGTTCTGTCTCTGGTCCACGGTAATGTTCTGTCTCTGGTCCACGGTAATGTTCTGTCTCTGGTCCACGGTAATGTTCTGTCTCTGGTCCACGGTAATGTTCGATCTCTGGTCCACGATAATGTTCGGTTTCACGGTAATGTTCCGTCTCTGGTCCACGGTAATGTTCTGTCTCTGGTCCACGGTAATGTTCTTTCTCTGGTCAACGGTAATGTTCTGTCTCTGGTCCACGGTAATGTTCGATCTCTGGTCCACGATAATGTTCGGTTTCACGGTAATGTTCCGTCTCTGGTCCACGATAATATTCTGTTTCGGTTTCACGGTAATGTTCCGTTTCTAGTCCACGATAATGTTCTGTTTCTGTTTCACGGTAATGTTCCGTTTCTGGTCCATGATAATGTTCTGTTTCACGGTAATGTTCTGTCCCTGTTTCACGGTAATGTTCCGTTTCTGGTCCATGATAATGTTCTGTTTCACGGTAATGTTCTGTCCCTGGTTCATGGTAATGTTCTGTCTCTGGTCCACGGTAATGTTCGGTTTCAAGGTAAAGTTCGGTCTCTGGTCCACAGTAATGTTCTGTCTCTGGTCCACGGTAATGTTCTGTCTCTGGTCCACGGTAATGTTCTGTCTCTGGTCCATGGTAATGTTCTATCTCTGGTCCACGGTAATGTTCTGTCTCTTGTCCACGGTAATGTTCGATCTCTGGTCCACGATAATGTTCGGTTTCACGGTAATGTTCCGTCTCTGGTCCACGGTAATGTTCCATCTCTGGTCCACGAAAATGTTGTGTTTCTGTTTCACGGTAATGTTCCGTTTCTGGTCCATGATAATGTTCTTTTTCACGGTAATGTTCTGTCTCTGGTCCATGGTAATGTTCTGTCTCTGGTCCACAGTAATGTTCTGTCTCTGGTCCGCGGTAATGTTCTGTCTCTGGTCCACGGTAATGTTCTGTCTCTTGTCCACGGTAATGTTCTGTCTCTGGTCCACGGTAATGTTCTGTCTCTGGTCCACGGTAATGTTCGATCTCTGGTCCACGATAATGTTCGGTTTCACGGTAATGTTCTGTCTCTTGTCCACGGTAATGTTCTGTCTCTGGTCCACGGTAATGTTCTGTCTCTGGTCCACGGTAATGTTCTGTCCCTGGTCCATGGTAATGTTCTGTCTCTGGTCCACGGTAATGTTCGGTTTCAAGGTAAAGTTCGGTCTCTGGTCCACAGTAATGTTCTGTCTCTGGTCCACGGTAATGTTCTGTCTCTGGTCCACGGTAATGTTCTGTCTCTGGTCCATGGTAATGTTCTGTCTCTGGTCCACGGTAATGTTCGATCTCTGGTCCACGATAATGTTCGGTTTCACGGTAATGTTCCGTCTCTGGTCCACGGTAATGTTCCGTCTCTGGTCCACGAAAATGTTGTATTTCTGTTTCACGGTAATGTTCCGTTTCTGGTCCATGATAATGTTCTTTTTCACGGTAATGTTCTGTCTCTGGTCCATGGTAATGTTCTGTCTCTGGTCCACAGTAATGTTCTGTCTCTGGTCCACGGTAATGTTCGATCTCTGGTCCACGATAATGTTCGGTTTCACGGTAATGTTCCGTCTCTGGTCCACGATAATGTTCTATTTCGGTTTCACGGTAATGTTCCGTTTCTGGTCCACGATAATATTCTGTTTCGGTTTCACGGTAATGTTCCGTGTCTGGTCCACGGTAATGTTCCTTCCCTGGTCCACGATAATGTTATGTTTCTTTTTCACGGTAATGTTCCGTTTTTGGTCCATGATAATGTTCTGTTTCATGGTAATGTTCTGTCTCTGGTCCACGGTAACGTTCGGTTTCAAGGTAAAGTTCGGTCTCTGGTCCACAGTAATGTTCTGTCTCTGGTCCACGGTAATGTTCTGTCTCTGGTCCACGGTAATGTTCTGTCTCTGGTTCACGGTACTGTTCTTTCTCTGGTCAACGGTAATGTTCGATCTCTGGTCCACGATAATGTTCGGTTTCACGGTAATGTTCCGTCTCTGGTCCACGATAATGTTCTTTTTCGGTTTCATGGTAATGTTCCGTTTCTGGTCCACGGTAACGTTCGGTTTCAAGGTAAAGTTCGGTCTCTGGTCCACAGTAATGTTCCGTCTCTGGTCCACGGTAATGTTCCATCTCTGGTCCACGAAAATGTTGTGTTTCTGTTTCACGGTAATGTTCCGTTTCTGGTCCATGATAATGTTCTTTTTCACGGTAATGTTCTGTCTCTGGTCCATGGTAATGTTCTGTCTCTGGTCCACAGTAATGTTCTGTCTCTGGTCCGCGGTAATGTTCTGTCTCTGGTCCACGGTAATGTTCTGTCTCTTGTCCACGGTAATGTTCTGTCTCTGGTCCACGGTAATGTTCTGTCTCTGGTCCACGGTAATGTTCGATCTCTGGTCCACGATAATGTTCGGTTTCACGGTAATGTTCCGTCTCAGGTCCACGATAATGTTCTGTTTCGGTTTCACGGTAATGTTCCGTTTCTGGTCCACGATAATATTCTGTTTCGGTTTCACGGTAATGTTCCGTCTCTGGTCCACGGTAACGTTCGGTTTCAAGGTAAAGTTCGGTCTCTGGTCCAGAGTAATGTTCTGTCTCTGGTCCACGGTAATGTTCTGTCTCTGGTCCACGGTAATGTTCTGTCCCTGGTTCACGGTACTGTTCTGTCTCTGGTCCACGGTAATGTTCGATCTCTGGTCAACGATAATGTTCGGTTTCACGGTAATGTTCCGTCTCTGGTCTACGATAATGTTCTGTTTCGGTTTCATGGTAATGTTCCGTTTCTGGTCCACGGTAATGTTCGGTTTTAAGGTAAAGTTCGGTCTCTGGTCCACAGTAATGTTCTGTCTCTTGTCCACGGTAATGTTCTGTCTCTGGTCCACGGTAATGTTCTGTCTCTGGCCCACGGTAATGTTCTGTCTCCGGTCCACGGTAATGTTCGATCTCTGGTCCACGATAATGTTCGGTTTCACGGTAATGTTCCGTCTCTGGTCCACGGTAATGTTCTGTTTCGGTTTCACGGTAATGTTCCGTTTCTGGTCCACGGTAATGTTCTGTCTCTGGTCCACGGTAATGTTCTTTCTCTGGTCAACGGTAATGTTCTGTCTCTGGTCCACGGTAATGTTCGATCTCTGGTCCACGATAATGTTCGGTTTCACGGTAATGTTCCGTCTCTGGTCCACGATAATGTTCTGTTTCGGTTTCACGGTAATGTTCCGTTTCTAGTCCACGATAATGTTCTGTTTCTGTTTCACGGTAATGTTCCGTTTCTGGTCCATGATAATGTTCTGTTTCACGGTAATGTTCTGTCCCTGGTTCATGGTAATGTTCTGTCTCTGGTCCACGGTAATGTTCGGTTTCAAGGTAAAGTTCGGTCTCTGGTCCACAGTAATGTTCTGTCTCTGGTCCACGGTAATGTTCTGTCTCTGGTCCACGGTAATGTTCTGTCTCTGGTCCATGGTAATGTTCTATCTCTGGTCCACGGTAATGTTCTGTCTCTTGTCCACGGTAATGTTCGATCTCTGGTCCACGATAATGTTCGGTTTCACGGTAATGTTCCGTCTCTGGTCCACGGTAATGTTCCATCTCTGGTCCACGAAAATGTTGTGTTTCTGTTTCACGGTAATGTTCCGTTTCTGGTCCATGATAATGTTCTTTTTCACGGTAATGTTCTGTCTCTGGTCCATGGTAATGTTCTGTCTCTGGTCCACAGTAATGTTCTGTCTCTGGTCCGCGGTAATGTTCTGTCTCTGGTCCACGGTAATGTTCTGTCTCTTGTCCACGGTAATGTTCTGTCTCTGGTCCACGGTAATGTTCTGTCTCTGGTCCACGGTAATGTTCGATCTCTGGTCCACGATAATGTTCGGTTTCACGGTAATGTTCCGTCTCAGGTCCACGATAATGTTCTGTTTCGGTTTCACGGTAATGTTCCGTTTCTGGTCCACGATAATATTCTGTTTCGGTTTCACGGTAATGTTCCGTCTCTGGTCCACGGTAACGTTCGGTTTCAAGGTAAAGTTCGGTCTCTGGTCCACAGTAATGTTCTGTCTCTGGTCCACGGTACTGTTCTGTCTCTGGTCCACGGTAATGTTCGATCTCTGGTCAACGATAATGTTCGGTTTCACG
This sequence comes from Leuresthes tenuis, assembly GCA_036924055.1. Lineage (NCBI taxonomy): Eukaryota > Metazoa > Chordata > Actinopteri > Atheriniformes > Atherinopsidae > Leuresthes > Leuresthes tenuis. The sequence continues at coordinate 2,293,703 of JAVGWW010000016.1, forward strand.
GTAATGTTCCGTCTCTGGTCCACGATAATGTTCTGTTTCGGTTTCATGGTAATGTTCCGTTTCTGGTCCACGGTAATGTTCGGTTTCAAGGTAAAGTTCGGTCTCTGGTCCACAGTAATGTTCTGTCTCTTGTCCACGGTAATGTTCTGTCTCTGGTCCACGGTAATGTTCTGTCTCTGGTCCACGGTAATGTTCTGTCTCTGGTCCACGGTAATGTTCGATCTCTGGTCCACGATAATGTTCGGTTTCACGGTAATGTTCCGTCTCTGGTCCACGGTAATGTTCGGTTTCACGGTAATGTTCCGTTTCTGGTCCACGGTAATGTTCTGTCTCTGGTCCACGGTAATTCTCTTTCTCTGGTCAACGGTAATGTTCTGTCTCTGGTCCACGGTAATGTTCGATCTCTGGTCCACGATAATGTTCGGTTTCACGGTAATGTTCCGTCTCTGGTCCACGATAATGTTCTGTTTCGGTTTCACGGTAATGTTCCGTTTCTAGTCCACGATAATGTTCTGTTTCTGTTTCACGGTAATGTTCCGTTTCTGGTCCAGGATAATGTTCTGTTTCACGGTAATGTTCTGTCCCTGGTCCATGGTAATGTTCTGTCTCTGGTCCACGGTAATGTTCGGTTTCAAGGTAAAGTTCGGTCTCTGGTCCACAGTAATGTTCTGTCTCTGGTCCACGGTAATGTTCTGTCTCTGGTCCACGGTAATGTTCTGTCTCTTGTCCATAGTAATGTTCTATCTCTGGTCCACGGTAATGTTCTTTGTCTGGTCCACGGTAATGTTTGATCTCTGGTCCACGATAATTTTCGGTTTCACGGTAATGTTCCGTCTCTGGTCCACGGTAATGTTCCGTCTCTGGTCCGCGACAATGTTGTGTTTCTGTTTCACGGTAATGTTCCGTTTCTGGTCCATGATAATGTTCTTTTTCACGGTAATGTTCTGTCTCTGGTCCATGGTAATGTTCTGTCTCTGGTCCACAGTAATGTTCTGTCTCTGGTCCACGGTAATGTTCTGTCTCTGGTCCACGGTAATGTTCTGTCTCTGGTCCACGGTAATGTTCTGTCTCTGGTCCACGGTAATGTTCGATCTCTGGTCCACGATAATGTTCGGTTTCACGGTAAAGTTCCGTCTCTGGTCCACGATAATGTTCTTTTTCGGTTTCACGGTAATGTTCCGTTTTTGGTCCACGATAATATTCTGTTTCGGTTTCACGGTAATGTTCCGTCTCTGGTCCACGGTAATGTTCCTTCCCTGGTCCACGATAATGTTGTGTTTCTTTTTCACGGTAATGTTCCGTTTTTGGTCCATGATAATGTTCTGTTTCATGGTAATGTTCTGTCTCTGGTCCACGGTAACGTTCGGTTTCAAGGTAAAGTTCGGTCTCTGGTCCACAGTAATGTTCTGTCTCTGGTCCACGGTAATGTTCTGTCTCTGGTCCACGGTAATGTTCTGTCTCTGGTTCACGGTACTGTTCTGTCTCTGGTCCACGGTAATGTTCGGTTTCACGGTAATGTTCCGTCTCTGGTCCACGATAATGTTCTTTTTCGGTTTCACGGTAATGTTCCGTTTTTGGTCCACGATAATATTCTGTTTCGGTTTCACGGTAATGTTCCGTCTCTGGTCCACGGTAATGTTCCTTCCCTGGTCCACGATAATGTTGTGTTTCTTTTTCACGGTAATGTTCCGTTTTTGGTCCATGATAATGTTCTGTTTCATGGTAATGTTCTGTCTCTGGTCCACGGTAACGTTCGGTTTCAAGGTAAAGTTCGGTCTCTGGTCCACAGTAATGTTCTGTCTCTGGTCCACGGTAATGTTCTGTCTCTGGTCCACGGTAATGTTCTGTCTCTGGTTCACGGTACTGTTCTGTCTCTGGTCCACGGTACTGTTCTGTCTCTGGTCCACGGTAATGTTCGATCTCTGGTCCACGATAATGTTCGGTTTCACGGTAATGTTCCGTCTCTGGTCCACGGTAATGTTCCATCTCTGGTCCACGAAAATGTTGTGTTTCTGTTTCACGGTAATGTTCCGTTTCTGGTCCATGATAATGTTCTTTTTCACGGTAATGTTCTGTCTCTGGTCCATGGTAATGTTCTGTCTCTGGTCCACAGTAATGTTCTGTCTCTGGTCCGCGGTAATGTTCTGTCTCTGGTCCACGGTAATGTTCTGTCTCTTGTCCACGGTAATGTTCTGTCTCTGGTCCACGGTAATGTTCTGTCTCTGGTCCACGGTAATGTTCGATCTCTGGTCCACGATAATGTTCGGTTTCACGGTAATGTTCCGTCTCAGGTCCACGATAATGTTCTGTTTCGGTTTCACGGTAATGTTCCGTTTCTGGTCCACGATAATATTCTGTTTCGGTTTCACGGTAATGTTCCGTCTCTGGTCCACGGTAACGTTCGGTTTCAAGGTAAAGTTCGGTCTCTGGTCCACAGTAATGTTCTGTCTCTGGTCCACGGTACTGTTCTGTCTCTGGTCCACGGTAATGTTCGATCTCTGGTCAACGATAATGTTCGGTTTCACGGTAATGTTCCGTCTCTGGTCCACGATAATGTTCTGTTTCGGTTTCATGGTAATGTTCCGTTTCTGGTCCACGGTAATGTTCGGTTTCAAGGTAAAGTTCGGTCTCTGGTCCACAGTAATGTTCTGTCTCTTGTCCACGGTAATGTTCTGTCTCTGGTCCACGGTAATGTTCTGTCTCTGGTCCACGGTAATGTTCTGTCTCTGGTCCACGGTAATGTTCGATCTCTGGTCCACGATAATGTTCGGTTTCACGGTAATGTTCCGTCTCTGGTCCACGGTAATGTTCGGTTTCACGGTAATGTTCCGTTTCTGGTCCACGGTAATGTTCTGTCTCTGGTCCACGGTAATTCTCTTTCTCTGGTCAACGGTAATGTTCTGTCTCTGGTCCACGGTAATGTTCGATCTCTGGTCCACGATAATGTTCGGTTTCACGGTAATGTTCCGTCTCTGGTCCACGATAATGTTCTGTTTCGGTTTCACGGTAATGTTCCGTTTCTAGTCCACGATAATGTTCTGTTTCTGTTTCACGGTAATGTTCCGTTTCTGGTCCATGATAATGTTCTGTTTCACGGTAATGTTCTGTCCCTGGTCCATGGTAATGTTCTGTCTCTGGTCCACGGTAATGTTCGGTTTCAAGGTAAAGTTCGGTCTCTGGTCCACAGTAATGTTCTGTCTCTGGTCCACGGTAATGTTCTGTCTCTGGTCCACGGTAATGTTCTGTCTCTTGTCCATAGTAATGTTCTATCTCTGGTCCACGGTAATGTTCTTTGTCTGGTCCACGGTAATGTTTGATCTCTGGTCCACGATAATTTTCGGTTTCACGGTAATGTTCCGTCTCTGGTCCACGGTAATGTTCCGTCTCTGGTCCGCGACAATGTTGTGTTTCTGTTTCACGGTAATGTTCCGTTTCTGGTCCATGATAATGTTCTTTTTCACGGTAATGTTCTGTCTCTGGTCCATGGTAATGTTCTGTCTCTGGTCCACAGTAATGTTCTGTCTCTGGTCCACGGTAATGTTCTGTCTCTGGTCCACGGTAATGTTCTGTCTCTGGTCCACGGTAATGTTCTGTCTCTGGTCCACGGTAATGTTCGATCTCTGGTCCACGATAATGTTCGGTTTCACGGTAAAGTTCCGTCTCTGGTCCACGATAATGTTCTTTTTCGGTTTCACGGTAATGTTCCGTTTTTGGTCCACGATAATATTCTGTTTCGGTTTCACGGTAATGTTCCGTCTCTGGTCCACGGTAATGTTCCTTCCCTGGTCCACGATAATGTTGTGTTTCTTTTTCACGGTAATGTTCCGTTTTTGGTCCATGATAATGTTCTGTTTCATGGTAATGTTCTGTCTCTGGTCCACGGTAACGTTCGGTTTCAAGGTAAAGTTCGGTCTCTGGTCCACAGTAATGTTCTGTCTCTGGTCCACGGTAATGTTCTGTCTCTGGTCCACGGTAATGTTCTGTCTCTGGTTCACGGTACTGTTCTGTCTCTGGTCCACGGTAATGTTCGGTTTCACGGTAATGTTCCGTCTCTGGTCCACGATAATGTTCTTTTTCGGTTTCACGGTAATGTTCCGTTTTTGGTCCACGATAATATTCTGTTTCGGTTTCACGGTAATGTTCCGTCTCTGGTCCACGGTAATGTTCCTTCCCTGGTCCACGATAATGTTGTGTTTCTTTTTCACGGTAATGTTCCGTTTTTGGTCCATGATAATGTTCTGTTTCATGGTAATGTTCTGTCTCTGGTCCACGGTAACGTTCGGTTTCAAGGTAAAGTTCGGTCTCTGGTCCACAGTAATGTTCTGTCTCTGGTCCACGGTAATGTTCTGTCTCTGGTCCACGGTAATGTTCTGTCTCTGGTTCACGGTACTGTTCTGTCTCTGGTCCACGGTAATGTTCTGTCTCTGGTCCACGGTAATGTTCTTTCTCTGGTCCACGGTAATGTTCGATCTCTGGTCCACGATAATGTTCGGTTTCACGGTAATGTTCCGTCTCTGGTTCACGGTAATGTTCTGTTTCGGTTTCACGGTAATGTTCCGTTTCTGGTCCACGGTAATGTTCTGTCTCTGGTCCACGGTAATGTTCCGTCTCTGGTCCACGACAATGTTGGGTTTCTGTTTCACGGTAATGTTCCGTTTCTGGTCCATGATAATGTTCTTTTACACGGTAATGTTCTGTCTCTGGTCCATGGTAATGTTCTGTCTCTGGTCCACAGTAATGTTCTGTTTCTGGTCCACGGTAATGTTCTGTCTCTGGTCCACGGTAATGTTCTGTCTCTGGTCCACGGTAATGTTCTGTCTCTGGTCCACGGTAATGTTCGATCTCTGGTCCACGATAATGTTCGGTTTCATGGTAATGTTCCGTCTCTGGTCCACGATAATGTTCTTTTTCGGTTTCACGGTAATGTTCCGTTTTTGGTCCACGATAATATTCTGTTTCGGTTTCACGGTAATGTTCCGTCTCTGGTCCACGGTAATGTTCCTTCCCTGGTCCACGATAATGTTGTGTTTCTTTTTCACGGTAATGTTCCGTTTTTGGTCCATGATAATGTTCTGTTTCATGGTAATGTTCTGTCTCTGGTCCACGGTAACGTTCGGTTTCAAGGTAAAGTTCGGTCTCTGGTCCACAGTAATGTTCTGTCTCTGGTCCACGGTAATGTTCTGTCTCTGGTCCACGGTAATGTTCTGTCTCTGGTTCACGGTACTGTTCTGTCTCTGGTCCACGGTAATGTTCTGTCTCTGGTCCACGGTAATGTTCTTTCTCTGGTCCACGGTAATGTTCGATCTCTGGTCCACGATAATGTTCGGTTTCACGGTAATGTTCCGTCTCTGGTTCACGGTAATGTTCTGTTTCGGTTTCACGGTAATGTTCCGTTTCTGGTCCACGGTAATGTTCTGTCTCTGGTCCACGGTAATGTTCTTTCTCTGGTCAACGGTAATGTTCTGTCTCTGGTCCACGGTAATGTTCTTTCTCTGGTCCACGATAATGTTCGGTTTCACGGTAATGTTCCGTCTCGGGTCCACGATAATGTTCTGTTTCGGTTTCACGGTAATGTTCCGTCTCTGGTCCACGGTAATGTTCCGTCTCTGGTCCACGAAAATGTTGTGTTTCTGTTTCACGGTAATGTTCCGTTTCTGGTCCATGATAATGTTCTTTTTCACGGTAATGTTCTGTCTCTGGTCCATGGTAATGTTCTGTCTCTGGTCCACAGTAATGTTCTGTCTCTGGTCCACAGTAATGTTCTGTCTCTGGTCCACGGTAATGTTCGATCTCTGGTCCACGATAATGTTCGGTTTCACGGTAATGTTCCGTCTCTGGTCCACGATAATGTTCTATTTCGGTTTCAGGGTAATGTTCCGTTTCTGGTCCACGATAATATTCTGTTTCGGTTTCACGGTAATGTTCCGTCTCTGGTCCACGGTAATGTTCCTTCCCTGGTCCACGATAATGTTGTGTTTCTTTTTCACGGTAATGTTCCGTTTTTGGTCCATGATAATGTTCTGTTTCATGGTAATGTTCTGTCTCTGGTCCACGGTAACGTTCGGTTTCAAGGTAAAGTTCGGTCTCTGGTCCACAGTAATGTTCTGTCTCTGGTCCACGGTAATGTTCTGTCTCTGGTCCACGGTAATGTTCTGTCTCTGGTTCACGGTACTGTTCTTTCTCTGGTCCACGGTAATGTTCGATCTCTGGTCCACGATAATGTTCGGTTTCACGGTAATGTTCCGTCTCTGGTCCACGATAATGTTCTGTTTCGGTTTCATGGTAATGTTCCGTTTCTGGTCCACGGTAATGTTCGGTTTCAAGGTAAAGTTCGGTCTCTGGTCCACAGTAATGTTCTGTCTCTTGTCCACAGTAATGTTCTGTCTCTGGTCCACGGTAATGTTCTGTCTCTGGTCCACGGTAATGTTCTGTCTCTGGTCCACGGTAATGTTCGGTTTCACGGTAATGTTCCGTCTCTGGTCCACGGTAATTTTCGGTTTCGGTTTCACGGTAATGTTCCGTTTCTGGTCCACGGTAATGTTCTGTCTCTGGTCCACGGTAATGTTCTTTCTCTGGTCAACGGTAATGTTCTGTCTCTGGTCCACGGTAATGTTCGATCTCTGGTCCACGATAATGTTCGGTTTCACGGTAATGTTCCGTCTCTGGTCCACGATATTGTTCTGTTTCGGTTTCACGGTAATGTTCCGTTTCTAGTCCACGATAATGTTCTGTTTCTGTTTCACGGTAATGTTCCGTTTCTGGTCCATGATAATGTTCTGTTTCACGGTAATGTTCTGTCCCTGGTTCATGGTAATGTTCTGTCTCTGGTCCACGGTAATGTTCGGTTTCAAGGTAAAGTTCGGTCTCTGGTCCACAGTAATGTTCTGTCTCTGGTCCACGGTAATGTTCTGTCTCTGGTCCACGGTAATGTTCTGTCTCTGGTCCATGGTAATGTTCTATCTCTGGTCCACTGTAATGTTCTGTCTCTTGTCCACGGTAATGTTCGATCTCTGGTCCACGATAATGTTCGGTTTCACGGTAATGTTCCGTCTCTGGTCCACGGTAATGTTCCATCTCTGCTCCACGAAAATGTTGTGTTTCTGTTTCACGGTAATGTTCCGTTTCTGGTCCATGATAATGTTCTTTTTCACGGTAATGTTCTGTCTCTGGTCCATGGTAATGTTCTGTCTCTGGTCCACAGTAATGTTCTGTCTCTGGTCCGCGGTAATATTCTGTCTCTGGTCCACGGTAATGTTCTGTCTCTTGTCCACGGTAATGTTCTGTCTCTGGTCCACGGTAATGTTCTGTCTCTGGTCCACGGTAATGTTCGATCTCTGGTCCACGATAATGTTCGGTTTCACGGTAATGTTCCGTCTCAGGTCCACGATAATATTCTGTTTCGGTTTCACTGTAATGTTCCGTCTCTGGTCAACGGTAATGTTGTGTTTCTTTTTCACGGTAATGTTCCGTTTTTGGTCCATGATAATGTTCTGTTTCATGGTAATGTTCTGTCTCTGGTCCACGGTAACGTTCGGTTTCAAGGTAAAGTTCGGTCTCTGGTCCACAGTAATGTTCTGTCTCTGGTCCACGGTAATGTTCTGTCTCTGGTCCACGGTAATGTTCTGTCTCTGGTTCACGGTACTGTTCTTTCTCTGGTCCACGGTAATGTTCGATCTCTGGTCCACGATAATGTTCGGTTTCACGGTAATGTTCCGTCTCTGGTCCACGGTAATGTTCGGTTTCAAGGTAAAGTTCGGTCTCTGGTCCACAGTAATGTTCTGTCTCTGGTCCACGGTAATGTTCTGTCTCTGGTCCACGGTAATGTTCTGTCTCTGGTCCATGGTAATGTTCTATCTCTGGTCCACGGTAATGTTCTGTCTCTTGTCCACGGTAATGTTCGATCTCTGGTCCACGATAATGTTCGGTTTCACGGTAATGTTCCGTCTCTGGTCCACGGTAATGTTCCATCTCTGGTCCACGATAATGTTGTGTTTCTGTTTCACGGTAATGTTCCGTTTCTGGTCCATGATAATGTTCTTTTTCACGGTAATGTTCTGTCTCTGGTCCATGGTAATGTTCTGTCTCTGGTCCACGGTAATGTTCTTTCTCTGGTCAACGGTAATGTTCTGTCTCTGGTCCACGGTAATGTTCTTTCTCTGGTCCACGATAATGTTCGGTTTCACGGTAATGTTCCGTCTCGGGTCCACGATAATGTTCTGTTTCGGTTTCACGGTAATGTTCCGTCTCTGGTCCACGGTAATGTTCCGTCTCTGGTCCACGAAAATGTTGTGTTTCTGTTTCACGGTAATGTTCCGTTTCTGGTCCATGATAATGTTCTTTTTCACGGTAATGTTCTGTCTCTGGTCCATGGTAATGTTCTGTCTCTGGTCCACAGTAATGTTCTGTCTCTGGTCCACAGTAATGTTCTGTCTCTGGTCCACGGTAATGTTCGATCTCTGGTCCACGATAATGTTCGGTTTCACGGTAATGTTCCGTCTCTGGTCCACGATAATGTTCTATTTCGGTTTCAGGGTAATGTTCCGTTTCTGGTCCACGATAATATTCTGTTTCGGTTTCACGGTAATGTTCCGTCTCTGGTCCACGGTAATGTTCCTTCCCTGGTCCACGATAATGTTGTGTTTCTTTTTCACGGTAATGTTCCGTTTTTGGTCCATGATAATGTTCTGTTTCATGGTAATGTTCTGTCTCTGGTCCACGGTAACGTTCGGTTTCAAGGTAAAGTTCGGTCTCTGGTCCACAGTAATGTTCTGTCTCTGGTCCACGGTAATGTTCTGTCTCTGGTCCACGGTAATGTTCTGTCTCTGGTTCACGGTACTGTTCTTTCTCTGGTCCACGGTAATGTTCGATCTCTGGTCCACGATAATGTTCGGTTTCACGGTAATGTTCCGTCTCTGGTCCACGATAATGTTCTGTTTCGGTTTCATGGTAATGTTCCGTTTCTGGTCCACGGTAATGTTCGGTTTCAAGGTAAAGTTCGGTCTCTGGTCCACAGTAATGTTCTGTCTCTTGTCCACAGTAATGTTCTGTCTCTGGTCCACGGTAATGTTCTGTCTCTGGTCCACGGTAATGTTCTGTCTCTGGTCCACGGTAATGTTCGGTTTCACGGTAATGTTCCGTCTCTGGTCCACGGTAATTTTCGGTTTCGGTTTCACGGTAATGTTCCGTTTCTGGTCCACGGTAATGTTCTGTCTCTGGTCCACGGTAATGTTCTTTCTCTGGTCAACGGTAATGTTCTGTCTCTGGTCCACGGTAATGTTCGATCTCTGGTCCACGATAATGTTCGGTTTCACGGTAATGTTCCGTCTCTGGTCCACGATATTGTTCTGTTTCGGTTTCACGGTAATGTTCCGTTTCTAGTCCACGATAATGTTCTGTTTCTGTTTCACGGTAATGTTCCGTTTCTGGTCCATGATAATGTTCTGTTTCACGGTAATGTTCTGTCCCTGGTTCATGGTAATGTTCTGTCTCTGGTCCACGGTAATGTTCGGTTTCAAGGTAAAGTTCGGTCTCTGGTCCACAGTAATGTTCTGTCTCTGGTCCACGGTAATGTTCTGTCTCTGGTCCACGGTAATGTTCTGTCTCTGGTCCATGGTAATGTTCTATCTCTGGTCCACTGTAATGTTCTGTCTCTTGTCCACGGTAATGTTCGATCTCTGGTCCACGATAATGTTCGGTTTCACGGTAATGTTCCGTCTCTGGTCCACGGTAATGTTCCATCTCTGCTCCACGAAAATGTTGTGTTTCTGTTTCACGGTAATGTTCCGTTTCTGGTCCATGATAATGTTCTTTTTCACGGTAATGTTCTGTCTCTGGTCCATGGTAATGTTCTGTCTCTGGTCCACAGTAATGTTCTGTCTCTGGTCCGCGGTAATATTCTGTCTCTGGTCCACGGTAATGTTCTGTCTCTTGTCCACGGTAATGTTCTGTCTCTGGTCCACGGTAATGTTCTGTCTCTGGTCCACGGTAATGTTCGATCTCTGGTCCACGATAATGTTCGGTTTCACGGTAATGTTCCGTCTCAGGTCCACGATAATATTCTGTTTCGGTTTCACTGTAATGTTCCGTCTCTGGTCAACGGTAATGTTGTGTTTCTTTTTCACGGTAATGTTCCGTTTTTGGTCCATGATAATGTTCTGTTTCATGGTAATGTTCTGTCTCTGGTCCACGGTAACGTTCGGTTTCAAGGTAAAGTTCGGTCTCTGGTCCACAGTAATGTTCTGTCTCTGGTCCACGGTAATGTTCTGTCTCTGGTCCACGGTAATGTTCTGTCTCTGGTTCACGGTACTGTTCTTTCTCTGGTCCACGGTAATGTTCGATCTCTGGTCCACGATAATGTTCGGTTTCACGGTAATGTTCCGTCTCTGGTCCACGGTAATGTTCGGTTTCAAGGTAAAGTTCGGTCTCTGGTCCACAGTAATGTTCTGTCTCTGGTCCACGGTAATGTTCTGTCTCTGGTCCACGGTAATGTTCTGTCTCTGGTCCATGGTAATGTTCTATCTCTGGTCCACGGTAATGTTCTGTCTCTTGTCCACGGTAATGTTCGATCTCTGGTCCACGATAATGTTCGGTTTCACGGTAATGTTCCGTCTCTGGTCCACGGTAATGTTCCATCTCTGGTCCACGATAATGTTGTGTTTCTGTTTCACGGTAATGTTCCGTTTCTGGTCCATGATAATGTTCTTTTTCACGGTAATGTTCTGTCTCTGGTCCATGGTAATGTTCTGTCTCTGGTCCACAGTAATGTTCTGTCTCTGGTCCACGGTAATGTTCTGTCTCTTGTCCACGGTAATGTTCTGTCTCTGGTCCACGGTAATGTTCTGTCTCTGGTCCACGGTAATGTTCGATCTCTGGTCCACGATAATGTTCGGTTTCACGGTAATGTTCCGTCTCAGGTCCACGATAATGTTCTGTTTCGGTTTCACGGTAATGTTCCGTTTCTGGTACACGATAATATTCTGTTTCGGTTTCACGGTAATGTTCCGTCTCTGGTCAACGGTAATGTTGTGTTTCTTTTTCACGGTAATGTTCCGTTTTTGGTCCATGATAATGTTCTGTTTCATGGTAATGTTCTGTCTCTGGTCCACGGTAACGTTCGGTTTCAAGGTAAAGTTTGGTCTCTGGTCGACAGTAATGTTCTGTCTCTGGTCCACGGTAATGTTCTGTCTCTGGTCCACGGTAATGTTCTGTCTCTGGTTCACGGTACTGTTCTTTCTCTGGTCCACGGTAATGTTCGATCTCTGGTCCACGATAATGTTCGGTTTCACGGTAATGTTCCGTCTCTGGTCCACTATAATGTTCTGTTTCGGTTTCATGGTAATGTTCCGTTTCTGGTCCACGGTAATGTTCGGTTTCAAGGTAAAGTTCGGTCTCTGGTCCACAGTAATGTTCTGTCTCTTGTCAACGGTAATGTTCTGTCTCTGGTCCACGGTAATGTTCTGTCTCTGGTCCACGGTAATGTTCTGTCTCTGGTCCACGGTAATGTTCGATCTCTGGTCCACGATAATGTTCGGTTTCATGGTAATGTTCCGTCTCTGGTCCACGGTAATTTTCTGTTTCGGTTTCACGGTAATGTTCCGTTTCTGGTCCACGGTAATGTTCTGTCTCTGGTCCACGGTAATGTTCTTTCTCTGGTCAACGGTAATGTTCTGTCTCTGGTCCACGGTAATGTTCGATCTCTGGTCCACGATAATGTTCGGTTTCACGGTAATGTTCCGTCTCTGGTCCACGATAATGTTCTGTTTCGGTTTCACGGTAATGTTCCGTTTCTAGTCCACGATAATGTTCTGTTTCTGTTTCACGGTAATGTTCCGTTTCTGGTCCATGATAATGTTCTGTTTCACGGTAATGTTCTGTCCCTGGTTCATGGTAATGTTCTGTCTCTGGTCCACGGTAATGTTCGGTTTCAAGGTAAAGTTCGGTCTCTGGTCCACAGTAATGTTCTGTCTCTGGTCCACGGTAATGTTCTGTCTCTGGTCCACGGTAATGTTCTGTCTCTGGTCCATGGTAATGTTCTATCTCTGGTCCACGGTAATGTTCTGTCTCTTGTCCACGGTAATGTTCGATCTCTGGTCCACGATAATGTTCGGTTTCACGGTAATGTTCCGTCTCTGGTCCACGGTAATGTTCCATCTCTGGTCCACGAAAATGTTGTGTTTCTGTTTCACGGTAATGTTCCGTTTCTGGTCCATGATAATGTTCTTTTTCACAGTAATGTTCTGTCTCTGGTCCATGGTAATGTTCTGTCTCTGGTCCACAGTAATGTTCTGTCTCTGGTCCGCGGTAATATTCTGTCTCTGGTCCACGGTAATGTTCTGTCTCTTGTCCACGGTAATGTTCTGTCTCTGGTCCACGGTAATGTTCTGTCTCTGGTCCACGGTAATGTTCGATCTCTGGTCCACGATAATGTTCGGTTTCACGGTAATGTTCCGTCTCAGGTCCACGATAATATTCTGTTTCGGTTTCACTGTAATGTTCCGTCTCTGGTCAACGGTAATGTTGTGTTTCTTTTTCACGGTAATGTTCCGTTTTTGGTCCATGATAATGTTCTGTTTCATGGTAATGTTCTGTCTCTGGTCCACGGTAACGTTCGGTTTCAAGGTAAAGTTCGGTCTCTGGTCCACAGTAATGTTCTGTCTCTGGTCCACGGTAATGTTCTGTCTCTGGTCCACGGTAATGTTCTGTCTCTGGTTCACGGTACTGTTCTTTCTCTGGTCCACGGTAATGTTCGATCTCTGGTCCACGATAATGTTCGGTTTCACGGTAATGTTCCGTCTCTGGTCCACGATAATGTTCTGTTTCGGTTTCATGGTAATGTTCCGTTTCTGGTCCACGGTAATGTTCGGTTTCAAGGTAAAGTTCGGTCTCTGGTCCACAGTAATGTTCTGTCTCTTGTCCACGGTAATGTTCTGTCTCTGGTCCACGGTAATGTTCTGTCTCTGGTCCACGGTAATGTTCTGTCTCTGGTCCACGGTAATGTTCGATCTCTGGTCCACGATAATGTTCGGTTTCACGGTAATGTTCCGTCTCTGGTCCACGGTAATTTTCTGTTTCGGTTTCACGGTAATGTTCCGTTTCTGGTCCACGGTAATGTTCTGTCTCTGGTCCACGGTAATGTTCTTTCTCTGGTCAACGGTAATGTTCTGTCTCTGGTCCACGGTAATGTTCGATCTCTGGTCCACGATAATGTTCGGTTTCACGGTAATGTTCCGTCTCTGGTCCACGATAATGTTCTGTTTCGGTTTCACGGTAATGTTCCGTTTCTAGTCCACGATAATGTTCTGTTTCTGTTTCACGGTAATGTTCCGTTTCTGGTCCATGATAATGTTCTGTTTCACGGTAATGTTCTGTCCCTGGTCCACGGTAATGTTTGGTTTCAAGGTAAAGTTCGGTCTCTGGTCCACAGTAATGTTCTGTCTCTGGTCCACGGTAATGTTCTGTGTCTGGTCCACGGTAATGTTCTGTCTCTGGTCCATGGTAATGTTCTATCTCTGGTCCACGGTAATGTTCTGTCTCTTGTCCACGGTAATGTTCGATCTCTGGTCCACGATAATGTTCGGTTTCACAATAATGTTCCGTCTCTGGTCCACGGTAATGTTCCATCTCTGGTCCACGAAAATGTTGTGTTTCTGTTTCACGGTAATGTTCCGTTTCTGGTCCATGATAATGTTCTTTTTCACGGTAATGTTCTGTCTCTGGTCCATGGTAATGTTCTGTCTCTGGTCCACAGTAATGTTCTGTCTCTGGTCCGCGGTAATGTTCTGTCTCTGGTCCACGGTAATGTTCTGTCTCTTGTCCATGGTAATGTTCTGTCTCTGGTCCACGGTAATGTTCTGTCTCTGGTCCACGGTAATGTTCGATCTCTGGTCCACGATAATGTTCGGTTTCACGGTAATGTTCCGTCTCAGGTCCACGATAATGTTCTGTTTCGGTTTCACGGTAATATTCCGTTTCTGGTCCACGATAATATTCCGTTTCGGTTTCACGGTAATGTTCCGTCTCTGGTCAACGGTAATGTTGTGTTTCTTTTTCACGGTAATGTTCCGTTTTTGGTCCATGATAATGTTCTGTTTCATGGTAATGTTCTGTCTCTGGTCCACGGTAATGTTCTGTCTCTGGTCCACGGTAATGTTCTGTCTCTGGTTCACGGTACTGTTCTGTCTCTGGTCCACGGTAATGTTCGATCTCTGGTCAACGATAATGTTCGGTTTCACGGTAATGTTCCGTCTCTGGTCCACGATAATGTTCTGTTTCGGTTTCATGGTAATGTTCCGTTTCTGGTCCACGGTAATGTTCGGTTTCAAGGTAAAGTTCGGTCTCTGGTCCACAGTAATGTTCTGTCTCTTGTCCACGGTAATGTTCTGTCTCTGGTCCACGGTAATGTTCTGTCTCTGGTCCACGGTAATGTTCTGTCTCTGGTCCACGGTAATGTTCGATCTCTGGTCCACGATAATGTTCGGTTTCACGGTAATGTTCCGTCTCTGGTCCACGGTAATGTTCTGTTTCGGTTTCACGGTAATGTTCCGTTTCTGGTCCACGGTAATGTTCTATCTCTGGTCCACGGTAATGTTCTTTCTCTGGTCAACGGTAATGTTCTGTCTCTGGTCCACGGTAATGTTCGATCTCTGGTCCACGATAATGTTCGGTTTCACGGTAATGTTCCGTCTCTGGTCCACGATAATGTTCTGTTTCGGTTTCACGGTAATGTTCCGTTTCTAGTCCACGATAATGTTCTGTTTCTGTTTCACGGTAGTGTTCCGTTTCTGGTCCATGATAATGTTCTGTTTCACGGTAATGTTCTGTCCCTGGTCCATGGTAATGTTCTGTCTCTGGTCCACGGTAATGTTCGGTTTCAAGGTAAAGTTCGGTCTCTGGTCCACAGTAATGTTCTGTCTCTGGTCCACGGTAATGTTCTGTCTCTGGTCCACGGTAATGTTCTGTCTCTGGTCCATAGTAATGTTCTATCTCTGGTCCACGGTAATGTTCTGTGTCTGGTCCACGGTAATGTTTGATCTCTGGTCCACGATAATGTTCGGTTTCACGGTAATGTTCCGTCTCTGGTCCACGGTAATGTTCCGTCTCTGGTCCACGACAATGTTGTGTTTCTGTTTCACGGTAATGTTCCGTTTCTGGTCCATGATAATGTTCTTTTTCACGGTAATGTTCTGTCTCTGGTCCATGGTAATGATCTGTCTCTGGTCCACAGTAATGTTCTGTCTCTGGTCCACGGTAATGTTCTGTCTCTGGTCCACGGTAATGTTCTGTCTCTGGTCCACGGTAATGTTCTGTCTCTGGTCCACGGTAATGTTCGATCTCTGGTCCACGATATTGTTCGGTTTCACGGTAATGTTCCGTCTCTGGTCCCCGATAATGTTCTTTTTCGGTTTCACGGTAATGTTCCGTTTTTGGTCCACGATAATATTCTGTTTCGGTTTCACGGTAATGTTCCGTCTCTGGTCCACGGTAATGTTCCTTCCCTGGTCCACGATAATGTTGTGTTTCTTTTTCACGGTAATGTTCCGTTTTTGGTCCATGATAATGTTCTGTTTCATGGTAATGTTCTGTCTCTGGTCCACGGTAACGTTCGGTTTCAAGGTAAAGTTCGGTCTCTGGTCCACAGTAATGTTCTGTCTCTGGTCCACGGTAATGTTCTGTCTCTGGTCCACGGTAATGTTCTGTCTCTGGTTCACGGTACTGTTCTTTCTCTGGTCCACGGTAATGTTCGATCTCTGGTCCACGATAATGTTCGGTTTCACGGTAATGTTCCGTCTCTGGTCCACTATAATGTTCTGTTTCGGTTTCATGGTAATGTTCCGTTTCTGGTCCACGGTAATGTTCGGTTTCAAGGTAAAGTTCGGTCTCTGGTCCACAGTAATGTTCTGTCTCTTGTCAACGGTAATGTTCTGTCTCTGGTCCACGGTAATGTTCTGTCTCTGGTCCACGGTAATGTTCTGTCTCTGGTCCACGGTAATGTTCGATCTCTGGTCCACGATAATGTTCGGTTTCATGGTAATGTTCCGTCTCTGGTCCACGGTAATTTTCTGTTTCGGTTTCACGGTAATGTTCCGTTTCTGGTCCACGGTAATGTTCTGTCTCTGGTCCACGGTAATGTTCTTTCTCTGGTCAACGGTAATGTTCTGTCTCTGGTCCACGGTAATGTTCGATCTCTGGTCCACGATAATGTTCGGTTTCACGGTAATGTTCCGTCTCTGGTCCACGATAATGTTCTGTTTCGGTTTCACGGTAATGTTCCGTTTCTAGTCCACGATAATGTTCTGTTTCTGTTTCACGGTAATGTTCCGTTTCTGGTCCATGATAATGTTCTGTTTCACGGTAATGTTCTGTCCCTGGTTCATGGTAATGTTCTGTCTCTGGTCCACGGTAATGTTCGGTTTCAAGGTAAAGTTCGGTCTCTGGTCCACAGTAATGTTCTGTCTCTGGTCCACGGTAATGTTCTGTCTCTGGTCCACGGTAATGTTCTGTCTCTGGTCCATGGTAATGTTCTATCTCTGGTCCACGGTAATGTTCTGTCTCTTGTCCACGGTAATGTTCGATCTCTGGTCCACGATAATGTTCGGTTTCACGGTAATGTTCCGTCTCTGGTCCACGGTAATGTTCCATCTCTGGTCCACGAAAATGTTGTGTTTCTGTTTCACGGTAATGTTCCGTTTCTGGTCCATGATAATGTTCTTTTTCACGGTAATGTTCTGTCTCTGGTCCATGGTAATGTTCTGTCTCTGGTCCACAGTAATGTTCTGTCTCTGGTCCGCGGTAATATTCTGTCTCTGGTCCACGGTAATGTTCTGTCTCTTGTCCACGGTAATGTTCTGTCTCTGGTCCACGGTAATGTTCTGTCTCTGGTCCACGGTAATGTTCGATCTCTGGTCCACGATAATGTTCGGTTTCACGGTAATGTTCCGTCTCAGGTCCACGATAATATTCTGTTTCGGTTTCACTGTAATGAACCGTCTCTGGTCAACGGTAATGTTGTGTTTCGGTTTCATGGTAATGTTCCGTTTCTGGTCCACGGTAATGTTCGGTTTCAAGGTAAAGTTCGGTCTCTGGTCCACAGTAATGTTCTGTCTCTTGTCCACGGTAATGTTCTGTCTCTGGTCCACGGTAATGTTCTGTCTCTGGTCCACGGTAATGTTCTGTCTCTGGTCCACGGTAATGTTCGATCTCTGGTCCACGATAATGTTCGGTTTCACGGTAATGTTCCGTCTCTGGTCCACGGTAATTTTCTGTTTCGGTTTCACGGTAATGTTCCGTTTCTGGTCCACGGTAATGTTCTGTCTCTGGTCCACGGTAATGTTCTTTCTCTGGTCAACGGTAATGTTCTGTCTCTGGTCCACGGTAATGTTCGATCTCTGGTCCACGATAATGTTCGGTTTCACGGTAATGTTCCGTCTCTGGTCCACGATAATGTTCTGTTTCGGTTTCACGGTAATGTTCCGTTTCTAGTCCACGATAATGTTCTGTTTCTGTTTCACGGTAATGTTCCGTTTCTGGTCCATGATAATGTTCTGTTTCACGGTAATGTTCTGTCCCTGGTCCACGGTAATGTTTGGTTTCAAGGTAAAGTTCGGTCTCTGGTCCACAGTAATGTTCTGTCTCTGGTCCACGGTAATGTTCTGTGTCTGGTCCACGGTAATGTTCTGTCTCTGGTCCATGGTAATGTTCTATCTCTGGTCCACGGTAATGTTCTGTCTCTTGTCCACGGTAATGTTCGATCTCTGGTCCACGATAATGTTCGGTTTCACAATAATGTTCCGTCTCTGGTCCACGGTAATGTTCCATCTCTGGTCCACGAAAATGTTGTGTTTCTGTTTCACGGTAATGTTCCGTTTCTGGTCCATGATAATGTTCTTTTTCACGGTAATGTTCTGTCTCTGGTCCATGGTAATGTTCTGTCTCTGGTCCACAGTAATGTTCTGTCTCTGGTCCGCGGTAATGTTCTGTCTCTGGTCCACGGTAATGTTCTGTCTCTTGTCCACGGTAATGTTCTGTCTCTGGTCCACGGTAATGTTCTGTCTCTGGTCCACGGTAATGTTCGATCTCTGGTCCACGATAATGTTCGGTTTCACGGTAATGTTCCGTCTCAGGTCCACGATAATGTTCTGTTTCGGTTTCACGGTAATATTCCGTTTCTGGTCCACGATAATATTCCGTTTCGGTTTCACGGTAATGTTCCGTCTCTGGTCAACGGTAATGTTGTGTTTCTTTTTCACGGTAATGTTCCGTTTTTGGTCCATGATAATGTTCTGTTTCATGGTAATGTTCTGTCTCTGGTCCACGGTAATGTTCTGTCTCTGGTCCACGGTAATGTTCTGTCTCTGGTTCACGGTACTGTTCTGTCTCTGGTCCACGGTAATGTTCGATCTCTGGTCAACAATAATGTTCGGTTTCACGGTAATGTTCCGTCTCTGGTCCACGATAATGTTCTGTTTCGGTTTCATGGTAATGTTCCGTTTCTGGTCCACGGTAATGTTCGGTTTCAAGGTAAAGTTCGGTCTCTGGTCCACAGTAATGTTCTGTCTCTTGTCCACGGTAATGTTCTGTCTCTGGTCCACGGTAATGTTCTGTCTCTGGTCCACGGTAATGTTCTGTCTCTGGTCCACGGTAATGTTCGATCTCTGGTCCACGATAATGTTCGGTTTCACGGTAATGTTCCGTCTCTGGTCCACGGTAATGTTCTGTTTCGGTTTCACGGTAATGTTCCGTTTCTGGTCCACGGTAATGTTCTATCTCTGGTCCACGGTAATGTTCTTTCTCTGGTCAACGGTAATGTTCTGTCTCTGGTCCACGGTAATGTTCGATCTCTGGTCCACGATAATGTTCGGTTTCACGGTAATGTTCCGTCTCTGGTCCACGATAATGTTCTGTTTCGGTTTCACGGTAATGTTCCGTTTCTAGTCCACGATAATGTTCTGTTTCTGTTTCACGGTAGTGTTCCGTTTCTGGTCCATGATAATGTTCTGTTTCACGGTTATGTTCTGTCCCTGGTCCATGGTAATGTTCTGTCTCTGGTCCACGGTAATGTTCGGTTTCAAGGTAAAGTTCGGTCTCTGGTCCACAGTAATGTTCTGTCTCTGGTCCACGGTAATGTTCTGTCTCTGGTCCACGGTAATGTTCTGTCTCTGGTCCATAGTAATGTTCTATCTCTGGTCCACGATAATGTTCGGTTTCACGGTAATGTTCCGTCTCAGGTCCACGATAATGTTCTGTTTCGGTTTCACGGTAATATTCCGTTTCTGGTCCACGATAATATTCCGTTTCGGTTTCACGGTAATGTTCCGTCTCTGGTCAACGGTAATGTTGTGTTTCTTTTTCACGGTAATGTTCCGTTTTTGGTCCATGATAATGTTCTGTTTCATGGTAATGTTCTGTCTCTGGTCCACGGTAATGTTCTGTCTCTGGTCCACGGTAATGTTCTGTCTCTGGTTCACGGTACTGTTCTGTCTCTGGTCCACGGTAATGTTCGATCTCTGGTCAACAATAATGTTCGGTTTCACGGTAATGTTCCGTCTCTGGTCCACGATAATGTTCTGTTTCGGTTTCATGGTAATGTTCCGTTTCTGGTCCACGGTAATGTTCGGTTTCAAGGTAAAGTTCGGTCTCTGGTCCACAGTAATGTTCTGTCTCTTGTCCACGGTAATGTTCTGTCTCTGGTCCACGGTAATGTTCTGTCTCTGGTCCACGGTAATGTTCTGTCTCTGGTCCACGGTAATGTTCGATCTCTGGTCCACGATAATGTTCGGTTTCACGGTAATGTTCCGTCTCTGGTCCACGGTAATGTTCTGTTTCGGTTTCACGGTAATGTTCCGTTTCTGGTCCACGGTAATGTTCTATCTCTGGTCCACGGTAATGTTCTTTCTCTGGTCAACGGTAATGTTCTGTCTCTGGTCCACGGTAATGTTCGATCTCTGGTCCACGATAATGTTCGGTTTCACGGTAATGTTCCGTCTCTGGTCCACGATAATGTTCTGTTTCGGTTTCACGGTAATGTTCCGTTTCTAGTCCACGATAATGTTCTGTTTCTGTTTCACGGTAGTGTTCCGTTTCTGGTCCATGATAATGTTCTGTTTCACGGTTATGTTCTGTCCCTGGTCCATGGTAATGTTCTGTCTCTGGTCCACGGTAATGTTCGGTTTCAAGGTAAAGTTCGGTCTCTGGTCCACAGTAATGTTCTGTCTCTGGTCCACGGTAATGTTCTGTCTCTGGTCCACGGTAATGTTCTGTCTCTGGTCCATAGTAATGTTCTATCTCTGGTCCACGGTAATGTTCTGTGTCTGGTCCACGGTAATGTTTGATCTCTGGTCCACGATAATGTTCGGTTTCACGGTAATGTTCCGTCTCTGGTCCACGGTAATGTTCCGTCTCTGGTCCACGACAATGTTGTGTTTCTGTTTCACGGTAATGTTCCGTTTCTGGTCCATGATAATGTTCTTTTTCACGGTAATGTTCTGTCTCTGGTCCATGGTAATGATCTGTCTCTGGTCCACAGTAATGTTCTGTCTCTGGTCCACGGTAATGTTCTGTCTCTGGTCCACGGTAATGTTCTGTCTCTGGTCCACGGTAATGTTCTGTCTCTGGTCCACGGTAATGTTCGATCTCTGGTCCACGATATTGTTCGGTTTCACGGTAATGTTCCGTCTCTGGTCCACGATAATGTTCTTTTTCGGTTTCACGGTAATGTTCCGTTTTTGGTCCACGATAATATTCTGTTTCGGTTTCACGGTAATGTTCCGTCTCTGGTCCACGGTAATGTTCCTTCCCTGGTCCACGATAATGTTGTGTTTCTTTTTCACGGTAATGTTCCGTTTTTGGTCCATGATAATGTTCTGTTTCATGGTAATGTTCTGTCTCTGGTCCACGGTAACGTTCGGTTTCAAGGTAAAGTTCGGTCTCTGGTCCACAGTAATGTTCTGTCTCTGGTCCACGGTAATGTTCTGTCTCTGGTCCACGGTAATGTTCTGTCTCTGGTTCACGGTACTGTTCTGTCTCTGGTCCACGGTAATGTTCGATCTCTGGTCCACGATAATGTTCGGTTTCACGGTAATGTTCCGTCTCTGGTCCACGATAATGTTCTGTTTCGGTTTCATGGTAATGTTCCGTTTCTGGTCCACGGTAATGTTCGGTTTCAAGGTAAAGTTCGGTCTCTGGTCCACAGTAATGTTCTGTCTCTTGTCCACGGTAATGTTCTGTCTCTGGTCCACGGTAATGTTCTGTCTCTGGTCCACGGTAATGTTCTTTCTCTGGTCCACGGTAATGTTCGATCTGAGGTCCACGATAATGTTCGGTTTCACGGTAATGTTCCGTGTCTGGTCCACGGTAATGTTCTGTTTCGGTTTCACGGTAATGTTCCGTTTCTGGTCCACGGTAATGTTCTGTCTCTGGTCCACGGTAATGTTCTTTCTCTGGTCAACGGTAATGTTCTGTCTCTGGTCCACGGTAATGTTCGATCTCTGGTCCACGATAATGTTCGGTTTCACGGTAATGTTCCGTCTCGGGTCCACGATAATGTTCTGTTTCGGTTTCACGGTAATGTTCCGTTTCTGGTCCACGGTAATGTTCGATCTCTGGTCCACGATAATGTTCGGTTTCACGGTAATGTTCCGTCTCTGGTCCACGATAATGTTCTGTTTCGGTTTCACGGTAATGTTCCGTTTCTGGTCCACGGTAATGTTCGGTTTCAAGGTAAAGTTCGGTCTCTGGTCCACAGTAATGTTCTGTCTCTGGTCCACGGTAATATTCTGTCTCTGGTCCACGGTAATGTTCTGTCTCTGGTCCACGGTAATGTTCTGTCTCTGGTCCACGGTAATGTTCGATCTCTGGTCCACGATAATGTTCGGTTTCACGGTAATGTTCCGTCTCTGGTCCACGATAATGTTCTGTTTCGGTTTCACGGTAATGTTCCGTTTCTGGTCCACGGTAATGTTCTGTCTCTCGTCCACGGTAATGTTCTTTCTCTGGTCCACGGTAATGTTCTGTCTCTGGTCCACGGTAATGTTCGATCTCTGGTCCACGATAATGTTCGGTTTCACGGTAATGTTCCGTCTCTGGTCCACGATAATGTTCTGTTTCGGTTTCACGGTAATGTTCCGTTTCTGGTACAGGATAATGTTCTGTTCCGGTTTCACGGTAATGTTTCGTCTCTGGTCCACGGTAATGTTCCGTCTCTGGTCCACGATAATGTTCTGTTTCGGTTTCACGGTAATGTTCCGTTTCTGGTCCACGATAATATTCTGTTTCGGTTTCACGGTAATGTTCCGTCTCTGGTCCACGGTAATGTTCCTTCCCTGGTCCACGATAATGTTGTGTTTCTTTTTCACGGTAATGTTCCGTTTTTGGTCCATGATAATGTTCTGTTTCATGGTAATGTTCTGTCTCTGGTCCACGGTAACGTTCGGTTTCAAGGTAAAGTTCTGTCTCTGGTCCACAGTAATGTTCGGTCTCTGGTCCATGGTAATGTTCTGTCTCTGGTCCACGGTAATGTTCTGTCTCTGGTCCACGGTAATGTTCTGTCTCTGGTCCACGGTAATGTTCTGTCTCTGGTCCACGTTAATGTTCGATCTCTGGTCCACGATAATGTTCGGTTTCACGGTAATGTTCTGTCTCTGGTCCACGGTAATGTTCCGTCTCTGGTCCACGATAATGTTCTGTTTCGGTTTCACGGTAATGTTCCGTTTCTAGTCCACGATAATGTTCTGTTTCTGTTTCACGGTAGTGTTCCGTTTCTGGTCCATGATAATGTTCTGTTTCACGGTAATGTTCTGTCCCTGGTCCATGGTAATGTTCTGTCTCTGGTCCACGGTAATGTTCGGTTTCAAGGTAAAGTTCGGTCTCTGGTCCACAGTAATGTTCTGTCTCTGGTCCACGGTAATGTTCTGTCTCTGGTCCACGGTAATGTTCCGTCTCTGGTCCACGATAATGTTCTGTTTCGGTTTCACGGTAATGTTCCGTTTCTGGTCCACGATAATATTCTGTTTCGGTTTCACGGTAATGATCCGTCTCTGGTCCACGGTAATGTTCCTTCCCTGGTCCACGATAATGTTGTGTTTCTTTTTCACGGTAATGTTCCGTTTTTGGTCCATGATAATGTTCTGTTTCATGGTAATGTTCTGTCTCTGGTCCACGGTAACGTTCGGTTTCAAGGTAAAGTTCTGTCTCTGGTCCACAGTAATGTTCGGTCTCTGGTCCATGGTAATGTTTTGTCTCTGGTCCACGGTAATGTTCTGTCTCTGGTCCACGGTAATGTTCTGTCTCTGGTCCACGGTAATGTTCTGTCTCTGGTCCACGTTAATGTTCGATCTCTGGTCCACGATAATGTTCGGTTTCACGGTAATGTTCTGTCTCTGGTCCACGGTAATGTTCCGTCTCTGGTCCACGATAATGTTCTGTTTCGGTTTCACGGTAATGTTCCGTTTCTAGTCCACGATAATGTTCTGTTTCTGTTTCACGGTAGTGTTCCGTTTCTGGTCCATGATAATGTTCTGTTTCACGGTAATGTTCTGTCCCTGGTCCATGGTAATGTTCTGTCTCTGGTCCACGGTAATGTTCGGTTTCAAGGTAAAGTTCGGTCTCTGGTCCACAGAAATGTTCTGTCTCTGGTCCACGGTAATGTTCTGTCTCTGGTCCACGGTAATGTTCTGTCTCTGGTCCATAGTAATGTTCTATCTCTGGTCCACGGTAATGTTCTGTGTCTGGTCCACGGTAATGTTTGATCTCTGGTCCACGATAATGTTCGGTTTCACGGTAATGTTCCGTCTCTGGTCCACGGTAATGTTCCGTCTCTGGTCCACGACAATGTTGTGTTTCTGTTTCACGGTAATGTTCCGTTTCTGGTCCATGATAATGTTCTTTTTCACAGTAATGTTCTGTCTCTGGTCCATGGTAATGATCTGTCTCTGGTCCACAGTAATGTTCTGTCTCTGGTCCACGGTAATGTTCTGTCTCTGGTCCACGGTAATGTTCTGTCTCTGGTCCACGGTAATGTTCTGTCTCTGGTCCACGGTAATGTTCGATCTCTGGTCCACGATATTGTTCGGTTTCACGGTAATGTTCCGTCTCTGGTCCACGATAATGTTCTTTTTCGGTTTCACGGTAATGTTCCGTTTTTGGTCCACGATAATATTCTGTTTCGGTTTCACGGTAATGTTCGGTCTCTGGTCCACAGTAATGTTTTGTCTCTGGTCCACGGTAATGTTCTGTCTCTGGTCAACGGTAATGTTCTGTCTCTGGTCCACGGTAATGTTCTGTCTCTGGTTCACGGTACTGTTCTTTCTCTGGTCCACGGTAATGTTCGATCTCTGGTCCACGATAATGTTCGGTTTCACGGTAATGTTCCGTCTCTGGTCCACGATAATGTTCTGTTTCGGTTTCATGGTAATGTTCCGTTTCTGGTCCACGGTAATGTTCGGTTTCAAGGTAAAGTTCGGTCTCTGGTCCACAGTAATGTTCTGTCTCTTGTCCACGGTAATGTTCTGTCTCTGGTCCACGGTAATGTTCTGTCTCTGGTCCACGGTAATGTTCTTTCTCTGGTCCACGGTAATGTTCGATCTGAGGTCCACGATAATGTTCGGTTTCACGGTAATGTTCCGTGTCTGGTCCACGGTAATGTTCTGTTTCGGTTTCACGGTAATGTTCCGTTTCTGGTCCACGGTAATGTTCTGTCTCTGGTCCACGGTAATGTTCTTTCTCTGGTCAACGGTAATGTTCTGTCTCTGGTCCACGGTAATGTTCGATCTCTGGTCCACGATAATGTTCGGTTTCACGGTAATGTTCCGTCTCGGGTCCACGATAATGTTCTGTTTCGGTTTCACGGTAATGTTCCGTTTCTGGTCCACGGTAATGTTCGATCTCTGGTCCACGATAATGTTCGGTTTCACGGTAATGTTCCGTCTCTGGTCCATGATAATGTTCTGTTTCGGTTTCACGGTAATGTTCCGTTTTTGGTCCACGGTAATGTTCGGTTTCAAGGTAAAGTTCGGTCTCTGGTCCACAGTAATGTTCTGTCTCTGGTCCACGGTAATATTCTGTCTCTGGTCCACGGTAATGTTCTGTCTCTGGTCCACGGTAATGTTCTGTCTCTAGTCCACGGTAATGTTCGATCTCTGGTCCACGATAATGTTCGGTTTCACGGTAATGTTCCGTCTCTGGTCCACGATAATGTTCTGTTTCGGTTTCACGGTAATGTTCCGTTTCTGGTCCACGGTAATGTTCTGTCTCTCGTCCACGGTAATGTTCTTTCTCTGGTCCACGGTAATGTTCTGTCTCTGGTCCACGGTAATGTTCGATCTCTGGTCCACGATAATGTTCGGTTTCACGGTAATGTTCCGTCTCTGGTCCACGATAATGTTCTGTTTCGGTTTCACGGTAATGTTCCGTTTCTGGTCCAGGATAATGTTCTGTTCCGGTTTCACGGTAATGTTTCGTCTCTGGTCCACGGTAATGTTCCGTCTCTGGTCCACGATAATGTTTTGTTTCGGTTTCACGGTAATGTTCTGTTTCTGGTCCACGATAATATTCTGTTTCGGTTTCACGGTAATGTTCCGTCTCTGGTCCACGGTAATGTTCCTTCCCTGGTCCACGATAATGTTGTGTTTCTTTTTCACGGTAATGTTCCGTTTTTGGTCCATGATAATGTTCTGTTTCATGGTAATGTTCTGTCTCTGGTCCACGGTAACGTTCGGTTTCAAGGTAAAGTTCTGTCTCTGGTCCACAGTAATGTTCGGTCTCTGGTCCATGGTAATGTTCTGTCTCTGGTCCACGGTAATGTTCTGTCTCTGGTCCACGGTAATGTTCTGTCTCTGGTCCACGGTAATGTTCTGTCTCTGGTCCACGTTAATGTTCGATCTCTGGTCCACGATAATGTTCGGTTTCACGGTAATGTTCCGTCTCTGGTCCACGATAATGTTCTGTTTCGGTTTCACGGTAATGTTCCGTTTCTGGTCCACGGTAATGTTCTGTCTCTCGTCCACGGTAATGTTCTTTCTCTGGTCCACGGTAATGTTCTTTCTCTGGTCCACGGTAATGTTCTGTCTCTGGTCCACGGTAATGTTCTGTCTCTGGTCCACGGTAATGTTCGATCTCTGGTCCACGATATTGTTCGGTTTCACGGTAATGTTCCGTCTCTGGTCCACGATAATGTTCTTTTTCGGTTTCACGGTAATGTTCCGTTTTTGGTCCACGATAATATTCTGTTTCGGTTTCACGGTAATGTTCCGTCTCTGGTCCACGGTAATGTTCCTTCCCTGGTCCACGATAATGTTGTGTTTCTTTTTCACGGTAATGTTCCGTTTTTGGTCCATGATAATGTTCTGTTTCATGGTAATGTTGTGTCTATGGTCCACGGTAACGTTCGGTTTCAAGGTAAAGTTCGGTCTCTGGTCCACAGTAATGTTCTGTCTCTGGTCCACGGTAATGTTCTGTCTCTGGTCCACGGTAATGTTCTGTCTCTGGTCCACGGTAATGTTCTGTCTCTGGTTCACGGTACTGTTCTTTCTCTGGTCCACGGTAATGTTCGATCTCTGGTCCACGATAATGTTCGGTTTCACGGTAATGTTCCGTCTCTGGTCCACGATAATGTTCTGTTTCGGTTTCATGGTAATGTTCCGTTTCTGGTCCACGGTAATGTTCGGTTTCAAGGTAAAGTTCGGTCTCTGGTCCACGGTAATGTTCTGTCTCTGGTCCACGGTAATGTTCTGTCTCTGGTCCACGGTAATGTTCTTTCTCTGGTCCACGGTAATGTTCGATCTGAGGTCCACGATAATGTTCGGTTTCACGGTAATGTTCCGTGTCTGGTCCACGGTAATGTTCTGTTTCGGTTTCACGGTAATGTTCCGTTTCTGGTCCACGGTAATGTTCTGTCTCTGGTCCACGGTAATGTTCTTTCTCTGGTCAACGGTAATGTTCTGTCTCTGGTCCACGGTAATGTTGGATCTCTGGTCCACGATAATGTTCGGTTTCACGGTAATGTTCCGTCTCGGGTCCACGATAATGTTCTGTTTCGGTTTCACGGTAATGTTCCGTTTCTGGTCCACGGTAATGTTCGATCTCTGGTCCACGATAATGTTCGGTTTCACGGTAATGTTCCGTCTCTGGTCCATGATAATGTTCTGTTTCGGTTTCACGGTAATGTTCCGTTTCTGGTCCACGGTAATGTTCGGTTTCAAGGTAAAGTTCGGTCTCTGGTCCACAGTAATGTTCTGTCTCTGGTCCACGGTAATATTCTGTCTCTGGTCCACGGTAATGTTCTGTCTCTGGTCCACGGTAATGTTCTGTCTCTAGTCCACGGTAATGTTCGATCTCTGGTCCACGATAGTGTTCGGTTTCACGGTAATGTTCCGTCTCTGGTCCACGATAATGTTCTGTTTCGGTTTCACGGTAATGTTCCGTTTCTGGTCCACGGTAATGTTCTGTCTCTCGTCCACGGTAATGTTCTTTCTCTGGTCCACGGTAATGTTCTGTCTCTGGTCCACGGTAATGTTCGATCTCTGGTCCACGATAATGTTCGGTTTCAAGGTAATGTTCCGTCTCTGGTCCACGATAATGTTCTGTTTCGGTTTCACGGTAATGTTCCGTTTCTGGTCCAGGATAATGTTCTGTTCCGGTTTCACGGTAATGTTTCGTCTCTGGTCCACGGTAATGTTCCGTCTCTGGTCCACGATAATGTTTTGTTTCGGTTTCACGGTAATGTTCTGTTTCTGGTCCACGATAATATTCTGTTTCGGTTTCACGGTAATGTTCCGTCTCTGGTCCACGGTAATGTTCCTTCCCTGGTCCACGATAATGTTGTGTTTCTTTTTCACGGTAATGTTCCGTTTTTGGTCCATGATAATGTTCTGTTTCATGGTAATGTTCTGTCTCTGGTCCACGGTAACGTTCGGTTTCAAGGTAAAGTTCTGTCTCTGGTCCACAGTAATGTTCGGTCTCTGGTCCATGGTAATGTTCTGTCTCTGGTCCACGGTAATGTTCTGTCTCTGGTCAACGGTAATGTTCTGTCTCTGGTCCACGGTAATGTTCTGTCTCTGGTCCACGTTAATGTTCGATCTCTGGTCCACGATAATGTTCGGTTTCACGGTAATGTTCTGTCTCTGGTCCACGGTAATGTTCTGTCTCTGGTCCACGGTAATGTTCTGTCTCTGGTCCACGGTAATGTTCTGTCTCTGGTCCACGTTAATGTTCGATCTCTGGTCCACGATAATGTTCGGTTTCACGGTAATGTTCTGTCTCTGGTCAACGATAATGTTCTGTTTCTGTATCACGGTAATGTTCCGTTTCTGGTCCACGATAATTTTGTGTTTCTGTTTCACGGTAATGTTCCGTTTCTGGTCCACGATAATGTTCGGTTTCACGGTAATGTTCTGTCTCTGGTCCACGGTAATGTTCTGTCTCTGGTCCACGGTAATGTTCTGTCTCTGGTCCACGGTAATGTTCTGTCTCTGGTCCACGGTAATGTTCTCTCTCTGGTCCACGGTAATGTTCCGTCTCTGGTCCACGATAATGTTCTGTTTCGGTTTCACGGTAATGTTCCGTTTCTGGTCCACGGTAATGTTCGGTTTCAAGGTAAAGTTCGGTCTCTGGTCCACAGTAATGTTCTGTCTCTTGTCCACGGTAATGTTCTGTCTCTGGTCCACGATAATGTTCTGTTTCGATTTCACGGTAATGTTCGATCTCTGGTCCACGATAATGTTCTGTCTCTGGTCCACGGTAATGTTCGATCTCTGGTCCACGGTAATGTTCGGTCTCTGGTCCACGGTAATGTTCTGTCTCTGGTCCACGGTAATGTTCTGTCACTGGTCCACGGTAATGTTCGATCTCTGGTCCACGATAGTGTTCGGTGTCACGGTAATGTTCCGTCTCTGGTCCACGATAATGTTCTGTTTCTGTATCACGGTAATGTTCCGTTTCTAGTCCACGATAATTTTGTGTTTCTGTTTCACGGTAATGTTCCGTTTCTGGTCCACGATAATGTTCGGTTTCACGGTAATGTTCTGTCTCTGGTCCACGGTAATGTTCTGTGTCTGGTCCACGATAATGTTCGGTTTCACGGTAATGTTCCGTCTCTGGTCCACGGTAATGTTCTGTTTCGGTTTCACGGTAATGTTCCGTTTCTGATCCAAGGTAATGTTCTGTCTCTGGTCCACGGTAATGTTCTTTCTCTGGTCAACGGTAATGTTCTGTCTCTGGTCCACGGTAATGTTCGATCTCTGGTCCACGATAATGTTCGGTTTCACGGTAATGTTCCGTCTCTGGTCCACGATAATGTTCTGTTTCGTTTTCACGGTAATGTTCCGTTTCTGGTCCAGGATAATGTTCTGTTCCGGTTTCACGGTAATGTTTCGTCTCTGGTCCACGATAATGTTCTGTTTCGGTTTCACGGTAATGTTCCGTTTCTGGTCCACGATAATATTCTGTTTCGGTTTCACGGTAATGTTCCGTCTCTGGTCCACGGTAATGTTCCTTCCCTGGTCCACGATAATGTTGTGTTTATTTTTCACGGTAATGTTCCGTTTTTGGTCCATGATAATGTTCTGTTTCATGGTAATGTTCTGTCTCTGGTCCACGGTAACGTTCGGTTTCAAGGTAAAGTTCTGTCTCTGGTCCACAGTAATGTTCGGTCTCTGGTCCACGGTAATGTTCTGTCTCTGGTCCACGGTAATGTTCTGTCTCTGGTCCACGGTAATGTTCTGTCTCTGGTCCACGGTAATGTTCTGTCTCTGGTCCACGTTAATGTTCGATCTCTGGTCCACGATAATGTTCGGTTTCACGGTAATGTTCTGTCTCTGGTCAACGATAATGTTCTGTTTCTGTATCACGGTAATGTTCCGTTTCTGGTCCACGATAATTTTGTGTTTCTGTTTCACGGTAATGTTCCGTTTCTGGTCCACGATAATGTTCGGTTTCACGGTAATGTTCTGTCTCTGGTCCACGGTAATGTTCTGTCTCTGGTCCACGGTAATGTTCTGTCTCTGGTCCACGGTAATGTTCTCTCTCTGGTCCACGGTAATGTTCCGTCTCTGGTCCACGATAATGTTCTGTTTCGGTTTCAAGGTAATGTTCCGTTTCTGGTCCACGGTAATGTTCGGTTTCAAGGTAAAGTTCGGTCTCTGGTCCACAGTAATGTTCTGTCTCTTGTCCACGGTAATGTTCTGTCTCTGGTCCACGGTAATGTTCCGTCTCTGGTCCACGATAATGTTGTGTTTCTGTTTCACGGTAATGTTCTGTCTCTGGTCCACGGTAATGTTCCGTCTCTGGTCCACGATAATGTTGTGTTTCTGTTTCACGGTAATGTTCTGTCTCTGGTCCACGGTAATGTTTGATCTCTGGTCCACGATAATGTTCGGTTTCACGGTAATGTTCCGTCTCTGGTCCACGGTAATGTTCCGTCTCTGGTCTACGATAATGTTGTGTTTCTGTTTCACGGTAATGTTCTGTCTCTGGTCCACGGTAATGTTCGATCTCTGGTCCACGATAATGTTCGGTTTCACGGTAATGTTCCGTCTCTGGTCCACGGTAATGTTCCTTCCCTGGTCCACGATAATGTTGTGTTTCTTTTTCACGGTAATGTTCCGTTTTTGGTCCATGATAATGTTCTGTTTCATGGTAATGTTGTGTCTATGGTCCACGGTAACGTTCGGTTTCAAGGTAAAGTTCGGTCTCTGGTCCACAGTAATGTTCTGTCTCTGGTCCACGGTAATGTTCTGTCTCTGGTCCACGGTAATGTTCTGTCTCTGGTCCACGGTAATGTTCTGTCTCTGGTTCACGGTACTGTTCTTTCTCTGGTCCACGGTAATGTTCGATCTCTGGTCCACGATAATGTTCGGTTTCACGGTAATGTTCCGTCTCTGGTCCACGATAATGTTCTGTTTCGGTTTCATGGTAATGTTCCGTTTCTGGTCCACGGTAATGTTCGGTTTCAAGGTAAAGTTCGGTCTCTGGTCCACAGTAATGTTCTGTCTCTTGTCCACGGTAATGTTCTGTCTCTGGTCCACGGTAATGTTCTGTCTCTGGTCCACGGTAATGTTCTTTCTCTGGTCCACGGTAATGTTCGATCTGAGGTCCACGATAATGTTCGGTTTCACGGTAATGTTCCGTGTCTGGTCCACGGTAATGTTCTGTTTCGGTTTCACGGTAATGTTCCGTTTCTGGTCCACGGTAATGTTCTGTCTCTGGTCCACGGTAATGTTCTTTCTCTGGTCAACGGTAATGTTCTGTCTCTGGTCCACGGTAATGTTCGATCTCTGGTCCACGATAATGTTCGGTTTCACGGTAATGTTCCGTCTCGGGTCCACGATAATGTTCTGTTTCGGTTTCACGGTAATGTTCCGTTTCTGGTCCACGGTAATGTTCGATCTCTGGTCCACGATAATGTTCGGTTTCACGGTAATGTTCCGTCTCTGGTCCATGATAATGTTCTGTTTCGGTTTCACGGTAATGTTCCGTTTCTGGTCCACGGTAATGTTCGGTTTCAAGGTAAAGTTCGGTCTCTGGTCCACAGTAATGTTCTGTCTCTGGTCCACGGTAATATTCTGTCTCTGGTCCACGGTAATGTTCTGTCTCTGGTCCACGGTAATGTTCTGTCTCTAGTCCACGGTAATGTTCGATCTCTGGTCCACGATAATGTTCGGTTTCACGGTAATGTTCCGTCTCTGGTCCACGATAATGTTCTGTTTCGGTTTCACGGTAATGTTCCGTTTCTGGTCCACGGTAATGTTCTGTCTCTCGTCCACGGTAATGTTCTTTCTCTGGTCCACGGTAATGTTCTGTCTCTGGTCCACGGTAATGTTCGATCTCTGGTCCACGATAATGTTCGGTTTCAAGGTAATGTTCCGTCTCTGGTCCACGATAATGTTCTGTTTCGGTTTCACGGTAATGTTCCGTTTCTGGTCCAGGATAATGTTCTGTTCCGGTTTCACGGTAATGTTTCGTCTCTGGTCCACGGTAATGTTCCGTCTCTGGTCCACGATAATGTTTTGTTTCGGTTTCACGGTAATGTTCTGTTTCTGGTCCACGATAATATTCTGTTTCGGTTTCACGGTAATGTTCCGTCTCTGGTCCACGGTAATGTTCCTTCCCTGGTCCACGATAATGTTGTGTTTCTTTTTCACGGTAATGTTCCGTTTTTGGTCCATGATAATGTTCTGTTTCATGGTAATGTTCTGTCTCTGGTCCACGGTAACGTTCGGTTTCAAGGTAAAGTTCTGTCTCTGGTCCACAGTAATGTTCGGTCTCTGGTCCATGGTAATGTTCTGTCTCTGGTCCACGGTAATGTTCTGTCTCTGGTCCACGGTAATGTTCTGTCTCTGGTCCACGGTAATGTTCTGTCTCTGGTCCACGTTAATGTTCGATCTCTGGTCCACGATAATGTTCGGTTTCACGGTAATGTTCTGTCTCTGGTCCACGGTAATGTTCTGTCTCTGGTCCACGGTAATGTTCTGTCTCTGGTCCACGGTAATGTTCTGTCTCTGGTCCACGTTAATGTTCGATCTCTGGTCCACGATAATGTTCGGTTTCACGGTAATGTTCTGTCTCTGGTCAACGATAATGTTCTGTTTCTGTATCACGGTAATGTTCCGTTTCTGGTCCACGATAATTTTGTGTTTCTGTTTCACGGTAATGTTCCGTTTCTGGTCCACGATAATGTTCGGTTTCACGGTAATGTTCTGTCTCTGGTCCACGGTAATGTTCTGTCTCTGGTCCACGGTAATGTTCTGTCTCTGGTCCACGGTAATGTTCTGTCTCTGGTCCACGGTAATGTTCTCTCTCTGGTCCACGGTAATGTTCCGTCTCTGGTCCACGATAATGTTCTGTTTCGGTTTCACGGTAATGTTCCGTTTCTGGTCCACGGTAATGTTCGGTTTCAAGGTAAAGTTCGGTCTCTGGTCCACAGTAATGTTCTGTCTCTTGTCCACGGTAATGTTCTGTCTCTGGTCCACGATAATGTTCTGTTTCGATTTCACGGTAATGTTCGATCTCTGGTCCACGATAATGTTCTGTCTCTGGTCCACGGTAATGTTCGATCTCTGGTCCACGGTAATGTTCGGTCTCTGGTCCACGGTAATGTTCTGTCTCTGGTCCACGGTAATGTTCTGTCACTGGTCCACGGTAATGTTCGATCTCTGGTCCACGATAGTGTTCGGTGTCACGGTAATGTTCCGTCTCTGGTCCACGATAATGTTCTGTTTCTGTATCACGGTAATGTTCCGTTTCTAGTCCACGATAATTTTGTGTTTCTGTTTCACGGTAATGTTCCGTTTCTGGTCCACGATAATGTTCGGTTTCACGGTAATGTTCTGTCTCTGGTCCACGGTAATGTTCTGTGTCTGGTCCACGA
Organism: Leuresthes tenuis; assembly: GCA_036924055.1. Taxonomy (NCBI): domain Eukaryota; kingdom Metazoa; phylum Chordata; class Actinopteri; order Atheriniformes; family Atherinopsidae; genus Leuresthes; species Leuresthes tenuis. The sequence goes on from JAVGWW010000016.1 coordinate 2,327,058, forward strand.
TAATGTTCGGTTTCACGGTAATGTTCCGTCTCTGGTCCACGGTAATGTTCTGTTTCGGTTTCACTGTAATGTTCCGTTTCTGATCCAAGGTAATGTTCTGTCTCTGGTCCACGGTAATGTTCTTTCTCTGGTCAACGGTAATGTTCTGTCTCTGGTCCACGGTAATGTTCGATCTCTGGTCCACGATAATGTTCGGTTTCACGGTAATGTTCCGTCTCTGGTCCACGATAATGTTCTGTTTCGTTTTCACGGTAATGTTCCGTTTCTGGTCCAGGATAATGTTCTGTTCCGGTTTCACGGTAATGTTTCGTCTCTGGTCCACGATAATGTTCTGTTTCGGTTTCACGGTAATGTTCCGTTTCTGGTCCACGATAATATTCTGTTTCGGTTTCACGGTAATGTTCCGTCTCTGGTCCACGGTAATGTTCCTTCCCTGGTCCACGATAATGTTGTGTTTATTTTTCACGGTAATGTTCCGTTTTTGGTCCATGATAATGTTCTGTTTCATGGTAATGTTCTGTCTCTGGTCCACGGTAACGTTCGGTTTCAAGGTAAAGTTCTGTCTCTGGTCCACAGTAATGTTCGGTCTCTGGTCCACGGTAATGTTCTGTCTCTGGTCCACGGTAATGTTCTGTCTCTGGTCCACGGTAATGTTCTGTCTCTGGTCCACGGTAATGTTCTGTCTCTGGTCCACGTTAATGTTCGATCTCTGGTCCACGATAATGTTCGGTTTCACGGTAATGTTCTGTCTCTGGTCAACGATAATGTTCTGTTTCTGTATCACGGTAATGTTCCGTTTCTGGTCCACGATAATTTTGTGTTTCTGTTTCACGGTAATGTTCCGTTTCTGGTCCACGATAATGTTCGGTTTCACGGTAATGTTCTGTCTCTGGTCCACGGTAATGTTCTGTCTCTGGTCCACGGTAATGTTCTGTCTCTGGTCCACGGTAATGTTCTCTCTCTGGTCCACGGTAATGTTCCGTCTCTGGTCCACGATAATGTTCTGTTTCGGTTTCAAGGTAATGTTCCGTTTCTGGTCCACGGTAATGTTCGGTTTCAAGGTAAAGTTCGGTCTCTGGTCCACAGTAATGTTCTGTCTCTTGTCCACGGTAATGTTCTGTCTCTGGTCCACGGTAATGTTCCGTCTCTGGTCCACGATAATGTTGTGTTTCTGTTTCACGGTAATGTTCTGTCTCTGGTCCACGGTAATGTTCCGTCTCTGGTCCACGATAATGTTGTGTTTCTGTTTCACGGTAATGTTCTGTCTCTGGTCCACGGTAATGTTTGATCTCTGGTCCACGATAATGTTCGGTTTCACGGTAATGTTCCGTCTCTGGTCCACGGTAATGTTCCGTCTCTGGTCTACGATAATGTTGTGTTTCTGTTTCACGGTAATGTTCTGTCTCTGGTCCACGGTAATGTTCGATCTCTGGTCCACGATAATGTTCGGTTTCACGGTAATGTTCCGTCTCTGGTACACGATAATGTTCTGTTTCTGTATCACGGTAATGTTCCGTTTCTGGTCCATGATAATTTTGTGTTTCTGTTTCACAGTAATGTTCCGTTTCTGGTCCACGATAATGTTCGGTTTCAAGGTAAAGTTCGGTCTCTGGTCCACGGTAATGTTCTGTCTCTGGTCCACGGTAATGTTCTGTCTCTGGTCCACGGTAATGTTCGATCTCTGGTCCACGATAGTGTTCGGTGTCACGGTAATGTTCCGTCTCTGGTCCACGATAATGTTCTGTTTCTGTATCACGGTAATGTTCCGTTTCTGGTCCACGATAATTTTGTGTTTCTGTTTCACGGTAATGTTCCGTTTCTGGTCCACGATAATGTTCGGTTTCACGGTAATGTTCTGTCTCTGGTCCACGGTAATGTTCTGTGTCTGGTCCACGATAATGTTCGGTTTCACGGTAATGTTCCGTCTCTGGTCCACGGTAATGTTCTGTTTCGGTTTCACGGTAATGTTCCGTTTCTGGTCCACAGTAATGTTCTGTCTCTGGTCCACGGTAATGTTCTTTCTCTGGTCAACGGTAATGTTCTGTCTCTGGTCCACGGTAATGTTCGATCTCTGGTCCACGATAATGTTCGGTTTCACGGTAATGTTCCGTCTCGGGTCCACGATAATGTTCTGTTTCGGTTTCACGGTAATGTTCCGTTTCTGGTCCACGGTAATGTTCGATCTCTGGTCCACGATAATGTTCGGTTTCACGGTAATGTTCCGTCTCTGGTCCACGATAATGTTCTGTTTCGGTTTCACGGTAATGTTCCGTTTCTGGTCCACGGTAATGTTCGGTTTCAAGGTAAAGTTCGGTCTCTGGTCCACAGTAATGTTCTGTCTCTGGTCCACGGTAATATTCTGTCTCTGGTCCACGGTAATGTTCTGTCTCTGGTCCACGGTAATGTTCTGTCTCTGGTCCACGGTAATGTTCGATCTCTGGTCCACGATAATGTTCGGTTTCACGATAATGTTCCGTCTCTGGTCCACGATAATGTTCTGTTTCGGTTTCACGGTAATGTTCCGTTTCTGGTCCATGGTAATGTTCTGTCTCTCGTCCACGGTAATGTTCTTTCTCTGGTCCACGGTAATGTTCTGTCTCTGGTCCACGGTAATGTTCGATCTCTGGTCCACGATAATGTTCGGTTTCACGGTAATGTTCCGTCTCTGGTCCACGATAATGTTCTGTTTCGGTTTCACGGTAATGTTCCGTTTCTGGTCCACGATAATGTTCTGTTCCGGTTTCACGGTAATGTTTCGTCTCTGGTCCACGGTAATGTTCCGTCTCTGGTCCACGATAATGTTCTGTTTCGGTTTCACGGTAATGTTCCGTTTCTGGTCCACGATAATATTCTGTTTCGGTTTCACGGTAATGTTCCGTCTCTGGTCCACGATAATGTTCTGTTTCGGTTTCACGGTAATGTTCCGTTTCTGGTCCACGGTAATGTTCGGTTTCAAGGTAAAGTTCGGTCTCTGGTCCACAGTAATGTTCTGTCTCTTGCCCACGGTAATGTTCTGTCTCTGGTCCACGGTAATGTTCTGTCTCTGGTCCACGGTAATGTTCTGTCTCTGGTCCACGGTAACGTTCGGTTTCACGGTAATGTTCCGTCTCTGGTCCACGATAATGTTCGGTTTCACGGTAATGTTCCGTCTCTGGTCCACGATAATGTTCTGTTTCGGTTTCAAGGTAATGTTCCGTTTCTGGTCCACGGTAATGTTCGGTTTCAAGGTAAAGTTCGGTCTCTGGTCCACAGTAATGTTCTGTCTCTGGTCAACGGTAATGTTCTGTCTCTGGTCCAAGGTAATGTTCTGTCTCTGGTCAACGGTAATGTTATGTCTCTGGTCCACGGTAATGTTCGATCTCTGGTCCACAATAATGTTCGGTTTCACGGTAATTTTCCGTCTCTGGTCCACGATAATCTTCTGTTTCTGTTTCACGGTAATGTTCCGTTTGTGGTCCACGGTAATGTTCTGTCTCTGGTCCACGGTAATGTTCTTTCTCTGGTCCACGGTAATGTTCTGTCTCTGGTCCACGGTAATGTTCGATCTCTGGTCCACGATAATGTTCGGTTTCACGGTAATGTTCCGTCTCTGGTCCACGATAATGTTCTGTTTCGATTTCACGGTAATGTTCCGTCTCTGGTCCACGGTAATGTTCCGTCTCTGGTCCACGATAATGTTGTGTTTCTGTTTCACGGTAATGTTCTGTCTCTGGTCCACGGTAATGTTCGATCTCTGGTCCACGATAATGTTCGGTTTCAAGGTAATGTTCCGTCTCTGGTCCACGGTAATGTTCCGTCTCTGGTCTACGATAATGTTGTGTTTCTGTTTCACGGTAATGTTCTGTCTCTGGTCCACGGTAATGTTCGATCTCTGGTCCACGATAATGTTCGGTTTCACGGTAATGTTCCGTCTCTGGTACACGATAATGTTCTGTTTCTGTATCACGGTAATGTTCCGTTTCTGGTCCATGATAATTTTGTGTTTCTGTTTCACAATAATGTTCCGTTTCTGGTCCACGATAATGTTCGGTTTCAAGGTAAAGTTCGGTCTCTGGTCCACGGTAATGTTCTGTCTCTGGTCCACGGTAATGTTCTGTCTCTGGTCCACGGTAATGTTCGATCTCTGGTCCACGATAATGTTCGGTGTCACGGTAATTTTCCGTCTCTGGTCCACGATAATGTTCTGTTTCTGTATCACGGTAATGTTCCGTTTCTGGTCCACGATAATTTTGTGTTTCTGTTTCACGGTAATGTTCCGTTTCTGGTCCACGATAATGTTCGGTTTCACGGTAATGTTCTGTCTCTGGTCCACGGTAATGTTCTGTGTCTGGTCCACGATAATGTTCGGTTTCACGGTAATGTTCCGTCTCTGGTCCAAGATAATGGACCGTCTTTGGTCCTCGATAATGTTATGTTTCTGTTTCACGGTAATGTTCCGTTTCTGGTCCACGATAATGTTCTGTTTCTGTTTCACGGTAATGTTCCGTTTCTGGTCCATGATAATGTTCTGTTTCACGGTAATGTTCTGTCCCTGGTCAATGGTAATGTTCTGTCTCTGGTCCACGGTAATGTTCGGTTTCAAGGTAAAGTTCGGTCTCTGGTTCACAGTAATGTTCTCTCTCTGGTCCACGGTAATGTTCTGTCTCTGGTCCACGGTAATGTTCTGTCTCTGGTCCACAGTAATGTTCTGTCTCTTGTCCACGGTAATGTTCTGTCTCTGGTCCACAGTAATGTTCTGTCTCTGGTCCACGGTAATGTTCCGTCTCTGGTCCACGGTAATGTTCGATCTCTGGTCCACGATAATGTTCGGTTTCACGGTAATGTTCCGTCTATGGTCCACGATAATGTTCTGTTTCGGTTTCACGGTAATGTTCTGTTTCTGGTCCACGATAATATTCTGTTTCGGTTTCACGGTAATGTTCCGTCTCTGGTCCACGGTAATGTTCCTTCTCTGGTCCACGATAATGTTGTGTTTCTGTTTCACGGTAATGTTCCGTTTTTGGTCCATGATAATGTTCTGTTTCATGGTAATGTTCTGTCTCTGTATCCACGGTAACGTTCTCTGTCTGGTCCACGATAGTGTTCGGTTTCACGGTAATGTTCCGTCTCTGGTCCACGATAATGTTCTGTTTCGGTTTAACGGTAATGTTCCGTTTCTGGTCCACGGTAATGTTCGGTTTCAAGGTAAAGTTCGGTCTCTGGTCCACAGTAATGTTCTGTCTCTTGTCCACGGTAATGTTCTGTCTCTGGTCCACGGTAATGTTCTGTCTCTGGTCCACGGTAATGTTCTGTCTCTGGTCCACGGTAATGTTCTGTCTCTGGTCCACGATAATGTTCTGTTTTGGTTTCAAGGTAATGTTTGTCTCTGGTCCACGGTAATGTTCCGTTTCTAGTCCACGATAATGTTCTGTTTCGGTTTCACGGTAATGTTCCGTTTCTAGTCCACGATAATGTTCTGTCTCTGGTCCACGGTATGGTTCGATCTCTGGTCCACGATAATGTTCGGTTTCACGGTAATGTTTTGTTTCTGGTCCATGATAATGTTCCGTTTCTGGTCCACGATAATGTTCTGTTTAGGTTTCACGGTAATGTTCTTTCTCTGGTCCACGATAATGTTCCGTCTCTGGTCCACGATAATGTTCCGTCTCTGGTCCACGATAATGTTCTGTCTCTGGTCCACGATAATGTTCCGTTTCTGGTCCATGATAATGTTCTTTTTCACGGTAATGTTCTGTCTCTGATCCATGGTAATGTTCGATCTCTGGTCCACGATAATGTTCGGTTTCACGGTAATGTTCCGTCTCTGGTCCATGAAAATGTTGTGTTTCTGTTTCACCGTAATGTTCCATTTCTGGTCCATGATAATGTTCTTTTTCACGGTAATGTTCTGTCTCTGGTCCATGGTAATGTTCTGTCTCTGGTCCACGGTAATGTTCTGTCTCTGGTCCACGGTAATGTTCTGTCTCTGGTCCACGGTAATGTTCTGTCTCTGGTCCACGGTAATGTTCTGTCTCTGGTCCACGGTAATGTTCCGTCTCTGGTCCACGGTAATGTTCTGTTTCGGTTTCACGGTAATGTTCCGTTTCTGGTCCACGGTAATGTTCTGTCTCTGGTCCACGGTAATGTTCTTTCTCTGGTCCACGGTAATGTTCTGTCTCTGGTCCACGGTAATGTTCGATCTCTGGTCCACGATAATTTTCGGTTTCACGGTAATGTTCCGTCTCTGGTCCACGATAATGTTCTGTTTTGGTTTCACGGTAATGTTCCGTTTCTAGTCCACGATAATGTTCTGTTTCTGGTCCACGGTAATGTTCCGTTTCTGGTCCATTATAATGTTCTGTTTCACGGTAATGTTCTGTCCCTGGTCCATGGTAATGTTCTGTTTCTGGTCCACGGTAATGTTCTGTCTCTGGTCCACGGTAATGTTCTGTCTCTGGACCACGGTAATGTTCTGTCTCTGGTCCACGGTAATGTTCGATCTCTGGTCGAGGATAATGTTCGGTTTCATGGTAATGTTCCGTCTCTGGTCCACGGTAATGTTCTGTTTCGGTTTCACGGTAATGTTCCGTTTCTGGTCCACGGTAATGTTCTGTCTCTGGTCCACGGTAATGTTCCCTTTCTTGTCCACGATAATGTTCTGTTTTGGTTTCAAGGTAATGTTCTGTCTCTGGTCCACGGTAATGTTCCGTCTCTGGTCCATGAAAATGTTGTGTTTCTGTTTCACCGTAATGTTCCATTTCTGGTCCATGATAATGTTCTTTTTCACGGTAATGTTCTGTCTCTGGTCCATGGTAATGTTCTGTCTCTGGTCCACAGTAATGTTCTGTCTCTGGTCCACGGTAATGTTCTGTCTCTGGTCCACGGTAATGTTCTGTCTCTGGTCCACGGTAATGTTCTGTCTATGGTCCACGGTAATGTTCTGTCTCTGGTCCACGGTAATGTTCCGTCTCTGGTCCACGGTAATGTTCTGTTTCGGTTTCACGGTAATGTTCCGTTTCTGGTCCACGGTAATGTTCTGTCTCTGGTCCACGGTAATGTTCTTTCTCTAATCCACGGTAATGTTCTGTCTCTGGTCCACGGTAATGTTCGATCTCTGGTCCACGATAATTTTCGGTTTCACGGTAATGTTCCGTCTCTGGTCCACGATAATGTTCTGTTTCGGTTTCACGGTAATGTTCCGTTTCTAGTCCACGATAATGTTCTGTTTCTGGTCCACGGTAATGTTCCGTTTCTGGTCCATGATAATGTTCTGTTTCACGGTAATGTTCTGTCCCTGGTCCATGGTAATGTTCTGTTTCTGGTCCACGGTAATGTTCTGTCTCTGGTCCACGGTAATGTTCTGTCTCTGGACCACGGTAATGTTCTGTCTCTGGTCCACGGTAATGTTCGATCTCTGGTCCACGATAATGTTCGGTTTCACGGTAATGTTCCGTTTCTGGTCCACGGTAATGTTCTGTTTCGGTTTCACGGTAATGTTCCGTTTCTGGTCCATGGTAATGTTCTGTCTCTGGTCCACGGTAATGTTCTTTCTCTGGTCCACGGTAATGTTCTGTCTCTGGTCCACGGTAATGTTCGATCTCTGGTCCACGATAATTTTCGGTTTCACGGTAATGTTCCGTCTCTGGTCCACGATAATGTTCTGTTTCGGTTTCACGGTAATGTTCCGTTTCTAGTCCACGATAATGTTCTGTTTCTGTTTCACGGTAATGTTCCGTTTCTGGTCCATGATAATGTTCTGTTTCACGGTAATGTTCTGTCCCTGGTCCATGGTAATGTTCTGTTTCTGGTCCACGGTAATGTTCTGTCTCTGGTCCACGGTAATGTTCTGTCTTTGGTCCACGGTAATGTTCGATCTCTGGTACACGGTAATGTTCTGTCTCTGGTCCACGGTAATGTTCAATCTCTGGTCCACGATAATGTTCGGTTTCACTGTAATGTTTTGTTTCTGGTCCACGATAATGTTCTGTTTAGGTTTCACGGTAATGTTCTGTCTCTGGTCCACAATAATGTTCCATCTCTGGTCCACGATAATGTTCTGTTTCGGTTTCACGGTAATGTTCTGTCTCTGGTCCACGATAATGTTCCCTTTCTGGTCCACGATAATGTTCTGTTTTGGTTTCAAGGTAATGTTCTGTCTCTGGTCCACGGTAATGTTCCGTTTCTGGTCCACGATAATGTTCTGTTTTGGTTTCAAGGTAATGTTCTGTCTCTGGTCCACGGTAATGTTCCGTTTCTGGTCCATGATAATGTTCTGTTTCGGTTTCACGGTAATGTTCCATTTCTAGTCCACGATAATGTTCTGTTTCACGGTAATGTTCTGTCCCTGGTCCATGGTAATGTTCTGTCTCTGGTCCACGGTAATGTTCGGTTTCAAGTTAAAGTTCGGTCTCTGGTCCACAGTAATGTTCTGTCTCTGGTCCAAGGTAATGTTCTGTCTCTGGTCCACGGTAATGTTCTGTCTCTGGTCCATGGTAATGTTCGATCTCTGGTCCACGATAATGTTCGGTTTCACGGTAATGTTCTGTCTCTGGTCCACGGTAATGTTCCGTTTCTGGTCCACGATAATGTTCTGTTTCAGTTTCACGGTAATGTTCCGTTTCTAGTCCACGATAATGTTCTGTTTCTGTTTCATGGTAATGTTCCGTTTCTGGTCCATGATAATGTTCTGTTTCACGGTAATGTTCTGTCCCTGGTCCATGGTAATGTTCTGTCTCTGTTCCACGGTAATGTTCGGTTTCAAGGTAAAGTTCGGTCTCTGGTCCACAGTAATGTTCTGTCTCTGGTCCACGGTAATGTTCTGTCTCTGGTCCACGGTAATGTTCTGTCTCTGGTCCATAGTAATGTTCTATCTCTGGTCCACGGTAATGTTCTGTGTCTGGTCCACGGTAATGTTTGATCTCTGGTCCACGATAATGTTCGGTTTCACGGTAATGTTCCGTCTCTGGTCCACGGTAATGTTCCGTCTCTGGTCCACGACAATGTTGTGTTTCTGTTTCACGGTAATGTTCCGTTTCTGGTCCATGATAATGTTCTTTTTCACGGTAATGTTCTGTCTCTGGTCCATGGTAATGTTCTGTCTCTGGTCCACAGTAATGTTCTGTCTCTGGTCCACGGTAATGTTCTGTCTCTGGTCCACGGTAATGTTCTGTCTCTGGTCCACGGTAATGTTCTGTCTCTGGTCCACGGTAATGTTCGATCTCTGGTCCACGATAATGTTCGGTTTCACGGTAATGTTCCGTCTCTGGTCCACGATAATGTTCTTTTTCGGTTTCACGGTAATGTTCCGTTTTTGGTCCACGATAATATTCTGTTTCGGTTTCACGGTAATGTTCCGTCTCTGGTCCACGGTAATGTTCCTTCCCTGGTCCACGATAATGTTGTGTTTCTTTTTCACGGTAATGTTCCGTTTTTGGTCCATGATAATGTTCTGTTTCATGGTAAAGTTCGGTCTCTGGTCCACAGTAATGTTCTGTCTCTGGTCCACGGTAATGTTCTGTCTCTGGTCCACGGTAATGTTCTGTCTCTGGTTCACGGTACTGTTCTGTCTCTGGTCCACGGTAATGTTCGATCTCTGGTCCACGATAATGTTCGGTTTCACGGTAATGTTCCGTCTCTGGTCCACGATAATGTTCTGTTTCGGTTTCATGGTAATGTTCCGTTTCTGGTCCACGGTAATGTTCGGTTTCAAGGTAAAGTTCGGTCTCTGGTCCACAGTAATGTTCTGTCTCTTGTCCACGGTAATGTTCTGTCTCTGGTCCACGGTAATGTTCTGTCTCTGGTCCACGGTAATGTTCTTTCTCTGGTCCACGGTAATGTTCGATCTCTGGTCCACGATAATGTTCGGTTTCATGGTAATGTTCCGTGTCTGGTCCACGGTAATGTTCTGTTTCGGTTTCACGGTAATGTTCCGTTTCTGGTCCACGGTAATGTTCTGTCTCTGGTCCACGGTAATGTTCTTTCTCTGGTCAACGGTAATGTTCTGTCTCTGGTCCACGGTAATGTTCGATCTCTGGTCCACGATAATGTTCAGTTTCACGGTAATGTTCCGTCTCGGGTCCACGATAATGTTCTGTTTCGGTTTCACGGTAATGTTCCGTTTCTGGTCCACGGTAATGTTCGATCTCTGGTCCACGATAATGTTCGGTTTCACGGTAATGTTCCGTCTCTGGTCCACGATAATGTTCTGTTTCGGTTTCACGGTAATGTTCCGTTTCTGGTCCACGGTAATGTTCGGTTTCAAGGTAAAGTTCGGTCTCTGGTCCACAGTAATGTTCTGTCTCTGGTCCACGGTAATATTCTGTCTCTGGTCCACGGTAATGTTCTGTCTCTGGTCCACGGTAATGTTCTGTCTCTGGTCCACGGTAATGTTCTTTCTCTGGTCCACGGTAATGTTCGATCTCTGGTCCACGATAATGTTCGGTTTCATGGTAATGTTCCGTGTCTGGTCCACGGTAATGTTCTGTTTCGGTTTCACGGTAATGTTCCGTTTCTGGTCCACGGTAATGTTCTGTCTCTGGTCCACGGTAATGTTCTTTCTCTGGTCAACGGTAATGTTCTGTCTCTGGTCCACGGTAATGTTCGATCTCTGGTCCACGATAATGTTCAGTTTCACGGTAATGTTCCGTCTCGGGTCCACGATAATGTTCTGTTTCGGTTTCACGGTAATGTTCCGTTTCTGGTCCACGGTAATGTTCGATCTCTGGTCCACGATAATGTTCGGTTTCACGGTAATGTTCCGTCTCTGGTCCACGATAATGTTCTGTTTCGGTTTCACGGTAATGTTCCGTTTCTGGTCCACGGTAATGTTCGGTTTCAAGGTAAAGTTCGGTCTCTGGTCCACAGTAATGTTCTGTCTCTGGTCCACGGTAATGTTCAATCTCTGGTCCACGATAATGTTCGGTTTCACTGTAATGTTTTGTTTCTGGTCCACGATAATGTTCTGTTTAGGTTTCACGGTAATGTTCTGTCTCTGGTCCACAATAATGTTCCATCTCTGGTCCACGATAATGTTCTGTTTCGGTTTCACGGTAATGTTCTGTCTCTGGTCCACGATAATGTTCCCTTTCTGGTCCACGATAATGTTCTGTTTTGGTTTCAAGGTAATGTTCTGTCTCTGGTCCACGGTAATGTTCCGTTTCTGGTCCACGATAATGTTCTGTTTTGGTTTCAAGGTAATGTTCTGTCTCTGGTCCACGGTAATGTTCCGTTTCTGGTCCATGATAATGTTCTGTTTCGGTTTCACGGTAATGTTCCATTTCTAGTCCACGATAATGTTCTGTTTCACGGTAATGTTCTGTCCCTGGTCCATGGTAATGTTCTGTCTCTGGTCCACGGTAATGTTCGGTTTCAAGTTAAAGTTCGGTCTCTGGTCCACAGTAATGTTCTGTCTCTGGTCCACGGTAATGTTCTGTCTCTGGTCCACGGTAATGTTCTGTCTCTGGTCCATGGTAATGTTCGATCTCTGGTCCACGATAATGTTCGGTTTCACGGTAATGTTCTGTCTCTGGTCCACGGTAATGTTCCGTTTCTGGTCCACGATAATGTTCTGTTTCGGTTTCACGGTAATGTTCCGTTTCTAGTCCACGATAATGTTCTGTTTCTGTTTCATGGTAATGTTCCGTTTCTGGTCCATGATAATGTTCTGTTTCACGGTAATGTTCTGTCCCTGGTCCATGGTAATGTTCTGTCTCTGTTCCACGGTAATGTTCGGTTTCAAGGTAAAGTTCGGTCTCTGGTCCACAGTAATGTTCTGTCTCTGGTCCACGGTAATGTTCTGTCTCTGGTCCACGGTAATGTTCTGTCTCTGGTCCATAGTAATGTTCTATCTCTGGTCCACGGTAATGTTCTGTGTCTGGTCCACGGTAATGTTTGATCTCTGGTCCACGATAATGTTCGGTTTCACGGTAATGTTCCGTCTCTGGTCCACGGTAATGTTCCGTCTCTGGTCCACGACAATGTTGTGTTTCTGTTTCACGGTAATGTTCCGTTTCTGGTCCATGATAATGTTCTTTTTCACGGTAATGTTCTGTCTCTGGTCCATGGTAATGTTCTGTCTCTGGTCCACAGTAATGTTCTGTCTCTGGTCCACGGTAATGTTCTGTCTCTGGTCCACGGTAATGTTCTGTCTCTGGTCCACGGTAATGTTCTGTCTCTGGTCCACGGTAATGTTCGATCTCTGGTCCACGATAATGTTCGGTTTCACGGTAATGTTCCGTCTCTGGTCCACGATAATGTTCTTTTTCGGTTTCACGGTAATGTTCCGTTTTTGGTCCACGATAATATTCTGTTTCGGTTTCACGGTAATGTTCCGTCTCTGGTCCACGGTAATGTTCCTTCCCTGGTCCACGATAATGTTGTGTTTCTTTTTCACGGTAATGTTCCGTTTTTGGTCCATGATAATGTTCTGTTTCATGGTAAAGTTCGGTCTCTGGTCCACAGTAATGTTCTGTCTCTGGTCCACGGTAATGTTCTGTCTCTGGTCCACGGTAATGTTCTGTCTCTGGTTCACGGTACTGTTCTGTCTCTGGTCCACGGTAATGTTCGATCTCTGGTCCACGATAATGTTCGGTTTCACGGTAATGTTCCGTCTCTGGTCCACGATAATGTTCTGTTTCGGTTTCATGGTAATGTTCCGTTTCTGGTCCACGGTAATGTTCGGTTTCAAGGTAAAGTTCGGTCTCTGGTCCACAGTAATGTTCTGTCTCTTGTCCACGGTAATGTTCTGTCTCTGGTCCACGGTAATGTTCTGTCTCTGGTCCACGGTAATGTTCTTTCTCTGGTCCACGGTAATGTTCGATCTCTGGTCCACGATAATGTTCGGTTTCACGGTAATGTTCCGTTTCTGGTCCACGGTAATGTTCGATCTCTGGTCCACGATAATGTTCGGTTTCACGGTAATGTTCCGTCTCTGGTCCACGATAATGTTTTGTTTCGGTTTCACGGTAATGTTCCGTTTCTGGTCCACGGTAATGTTCGGTTTCAAGGTAAAGTTCGGTCTCTGGTCCACAGTAATGTTCTGTCTCTGGTCCACGGTAATATTCTGTCTCTGGTCCACGGTAATGTTCTGTCTCTGGTCCACGGTAATGTTCTGTCTCTGGTCCACGGTAATGTTCTTTCTCTGGTCCACGGTAATGTTCGATCTCTGGTCCACGATAATGTTCGGTTTCATGGTAATGTTCCGTGTCTGGTCCACGGTAATGTTCTGTTTCGGTTTCACGGTAATGTTCCGTTTCTGGTCCACGGTAATGTTCTGTCTCTGGTCCACGGTAATGTTCTTTCTCTGGTCAACGGTAATGTTCTGTCTCTGGTCCACGGTAATGTTCGATCTCTGGTCCACGATAATGTTCAGTTTCACGGTAATGTTCCGTCTCGGGTCCACGATAATGTTCTGTTTCGGTTTCACGGTAATGTTCCGTTTCTGGTCCACGGTAATGTTCGATCTCTGGTCCACGATAATGTTCGGTTTCACGGTAATGTTCCGTCTCTGGTCCACGATAATGTTCTGTTTCGGTTTCACGGTAATGTTCCGTTTCTGGTCCACGGTAATGTTCGGTTTCAAGGTAAAGTTCGGTCTCTGGTCCACAGTAATGTTCTGTCTCTGGTCCACGGTAATATTCTGTCTCTGGTCCACGGTAATGTTCTGTCTCTGGTCCACGGTAATGTTCTGTCTCTGGTCCACGGTAATGTTCGATCTCTGGTCCACGATAATTTTCGGTTTCACGGTAATGTTCCGTCTCTGGTCCACGATAATGTTCTGTTTCGGTTTCACGGTAATGTTCCGTTTCTAGTCCACGATAATGTTCTGTTTCTGTTTCACGGTAATGTTCCGTTTCTGGTCCACGATAATGTTCTGTTTCTGTTTCACGGTAATGTTCCGTTTCTGGTCCATGATAATGTTCTGTTTCACGGTAATGTTCTGTCCCTGGTCCATGGTAATGTTCTGTTTCTGGTCCACGGTAATGTTCGGTTTCAAGGTAAAGTTCGGTCTCTGGTCCACAGTAATGTTCTGTCTCTGGTCCACGGTAATGTTCTGTCTCTGGTCCACGGTAATGTTCTGTCTTTGGTCCACGGTAATGTTCGATCTCTGGTACACGGTAATGTTCTGTCTCTGGTCCACGGTAATGTTCAATCTCTGGTCCACGATAATGTTCGGTTTCACTGTAATGTTTTGTTTCTGGTCCACGATAATGTTCTGTTTAGGTTTCACGGTAATGTTCTGTCTCTGGTCCACAATAATGTTCCATCTCTGGTCCACGATAATGTTCTGTTTCGGTTTCACGGTAATGTTCTGTCTCTGGTCCACGATAATGTTCCCTTTCTGGTCCACGATAATGTTCTGTTTTGGTTTCAAGGTAATGTTCTGTCTCTGGTCCACGGTAATGTTCCGTTTCTGGTCCACGATAATGTTCTGTTTTGGTTTCAAGGTAATGTTCTGTCTCTGGTCCACGGTAATGTTCCGTTTCTGGTCCATGATAATGTTCTGTTTCGGTTTCACGGTAATGTTCCATTTCTAGTCCACGATAATGTTCTGTTTCACGGTAATGTTCTGTCCCTGGTCCATGGTAATGTTCTGTCTCTGGTCCACGGTAATGTTCGGTTTCAAGTTAAAGTTCGGTCTCTGGTCCACAGTAATGTTCTGTCTCTGGTCCACGGTAATGTTCTGTCTCTGGTCCACGGTAATGTTCTGTCTCTGGTCCATGGTAATGTTCGATCTCTGGTCCACGATAATGTTCGGTTTCACGGTAATGTTCTGTCTCTGGTCCACGGTAATGTTCCGTTTCTGGTCCACGATAATGTTCTGTTTCGGTTTCACGGTAATGTTCCGTTTCTAGTCCACGATAATGTTCTGTTTCTGTTTCATGGTAATGTTCCGTTTCTGGTCCATGATAATGTTCTGTTTCACGGTAATGTTCTGTCCCTGGTCCATGGTAATGTTCTGTCTCTGTTCCACGGTAATGTTCGGTTTCAAGGTAAAGTTCGGTCTCTGGTCCACAGTAATGTTCTGTCTCTGGTCAACGGTAATGTTCTGTCTCTGGTCCACGGTAATGTTCGATCTCTGGTCCACGATAATGTTCAGTTTCACGGTAATGTTCCGTCTCGGGTCCACGATAATGTTCTGTTTCGGTTTCACGGTAATGTTCCGTTTCTGGTCCACGGTAATGTTCGATCTCTGGTCCACGATAATGTTCGGTTTCACGGTAATGTTCCGTCTCTGGTCCACGATAATGTTTTGTTTCGGTTTCACGGTAATGTTCCGTTTCTGGTCCACGGTAATGTTCGGTTTCAAGGTAAAGTTCGGTCTCTGGTCCACAGTAATGTTCTGTCTCTGGTCCACGGTAATATTCTGTCTCTGGTCCACGGTAATGTTCTGTCTCTGGTCCACGGTAATGTTCTGTCTCTGGTCCACGGTAATGTTCTTTCTCTGGTCCACGGTAATGTTCGATCTCTGGTCCACGATAATGTTCGGTTTCATGGTAATGTTCCGTGTCTGGTCCACGGTAATGTTCTGTTTCGGTTTCACGGTAATGTTCCGTTTCTGGTCCACGGTAATGTTCTGTCTCTGGTCCACGGTAATGTTCTTTCTCTGGTCAACGGTAATGTTCTGTCTCTGGTCCACGGTAATGTTCGATCTCTGGTCCACGATAATGTTCAGTTTCACGGTAATGTTCCGTCTCGGGTCCACGATAATGTTCTGTTTCGGTTTCACGGTAATGTTCCGTTTCTGGTCCACGGTAATGTTCGATCTCTGGTCCACGATAATGTTCGGTTTCACGGTAATGTTCCGTCTCTGGTCCACGATAATGTTCTGTTTCGGTTTCACGGTAATGTTCCGTTTCTGGTCCACGGTAATGTTCGGTTTCAAGGTAAAGTTCGGTCTCTGGTCCACAGTAATGTTCTGTCTCTGGTCCACGGTAATATTCTGTCTCTGGTCCACGGTAATGTTCTGTCTCTGGTCCACGGTAATGTTCTGTCTCTGGTCCACGGTAATGTTCGATCTCTGGTCCACGATAATTTTCGGTTTCACGGTAATGTTCCGTCTCTGGTCCACGATAATGTTCTGTTTCGGTTTCACGGTAATGTTCCGTTTCTAGTCCACGATAATGTTCTGTTTCTGTTTCACGGTAATGTTCCGTTTCTGGTCCACGATAATGTTCTGTTTCTGTTTCACGGTAATGTTCCGTTTCTGGTCCATGATAATGTTCTGTTTCACGGTAATGTTCTGTCCCTGGTCCATGGTAATGTTCTGTTTCTGGTCCACGGTAATGTTCGGTTTCAAGGTAAAGTTCGGTCTCTGGTCCACAGT
Source organism: Leuresthes tenuis (assembly GCA_036924055.1). Taxonomy (NCBI): domain Eukaryota; kingdom Metazoa; phylum Chordata; class Actinopteri; order Atheriniformes; family Atherinopsidae; genus Leuresthes; species Leuresthes tenuis. Next base: position 2,343,361 of record JAVGWW010000016.1, read on the forward strand.
AATGTTCTGTCTCTGGTCCACGGTAATGTTCTGTCTCTGGTCCACGGTAATGTTCTGTCTTTGGTCCACGGTAATGTTCGATCTCTGGTACACGGTAATGTTCTGTCTCTGGTCCACGGTAATGTTCAATCTCTGGTCCACGATAATGTTCGGTTTCACTGTAATGTTTTGTTTCTGGTCCACGATAATGTTCTGTTTAGGTTTCACGGTAATGTTCTGTCTCTGGTCCACAATAATGTTCCATCTCTGGTCCACGATAATGTTCTGTTTCGGTTTCACGGTAATGTTCTGTCTCTGGTCCACGATAATGTTCCCTTTCTGGTCCACGATAATGTTCTGTTTTGGTTTCAAGGTAATGTTCTGTCTCTGGTCCACGGTAATGTTCCGTTTCTGGTCCACGATAATGTTCTGTTTTGGTTTCAAGGTAATGTTCTGTCTCTGGTCCACGGTAATGTTCCGTTTCTGGTCCATGATAATGTTCTGTTTCGGTTTCACGGTAATGTTCCATTTCTAGTCCACGATAATGTTCTGTTTCACGGTAATGTTCTGTCCCTGGTCCATGGTAATGTTCTGTCTCTGGTCCACGGTAATGTTCGGTTTCAAGTTAAAGTTCGGTCTCTGGTCCACAGTAATGTTCTGTCTCTGGTCCACGGTAATGTTCTGTCTCTGGTCCACGGTAATGTTCTGTCTCTGGTCCATGGTAATGTTCGATCTCTGGTCCACGATAATGTTCGGTTTCACGGTAATGTTCTGTCTCTGGTCCACGGTAATGTTCCGTTTCTGGTCCACGATAATGTTCTGTTTCGGTTTCACGGTAATGTTCCGTTTCTAGTCCACGATAATGTTCTGTTTCTGTTTCATGGTAATGTTCCGTTTCTGGTCCATGATAATGTTCTGTTTCACGGTAATGTTCTGTCCCTGGTCCATGGTAATGTTCTGTCTCTGTTCCACGGTAATGTTCGGTTTCAAGGTAAAGTTCGGTCTCTGGTCCACAGTAATGTTCTGTCTCTGGTCCACGGTAATGTTCTGTCTCTGGTCCACGGTAATGTTCTGTCTCTGGTCCATAGTAATGTTCTATCTCTGGTCCACGGTAATGTTCTGTGTCTGGTCCACGGTAATGTTTGATCTCTGGTCCACGATAATGTTCGGTTTCACGGTAATGTTCCGTCTCTGGTCCACGGTAATGTTCCGTCTCTGGTCCCCGACAATGTTGTGTTTCTGTTTCACGGTAATGTTCCGTTTCTGGTCCATGATAATGTTCTTTTTCACGGTAATGTTCTGTCTCTGGTCCATGGTAATGTTCTGTCTCTGGTCCACAGTAATGTTCTGTCTCTGGTCCACGGTAATGTTCTGTCTCTGGTCCACGGTAATGTTCTGTCTCTGGTCCACGGTAATGTTCTGTCTCTGGTCCACGGTAATGTTCGATCTCTGGTCCACGATAATGTTCGGTTTCACGGTAATGTTCCGTCTCTGGTCCACGATAATGTTCTTTTTCGGTTTCACGGTAATGTTCCGTTTTTGGTCCACGATAATATTCTGTTTCGGTTTCACGGTAATGTTCCGTCTCTGGTCCACGGTAATGTTCCTTCCCTGGTCCACGATAATGTTGTGTTTCTTTTTCACGGTAATGTTCCGTTTTTGGTCCATGATAATGTTCTGTTTCATGGTAAAGTTCGGTCTCTGGTCCACAGTAATGTTCTGTCTCTGGTCCACGGTAATGTTCTGTCTCTGGTCCACGGTAATGTTCTGTCTCTGGTTCACGGTACTGTTCTGTCTCTGGTCCACGGTAATGTTCGATCTCTGGTCCACGATAATGTTCGGTTTCACGGTAATGTTCCGTCTCTGGTCCACGATAATGTTCTGTTTCGGTTTCATGGTAATGTTCCGTTTCTGGTCCACGGTAATGTTCGGTTTCAAGGTAAAGTTCGGTCTCTGGTCCACAGTAATGTTCTGTCTCTTGTCCACGGTAATGTTCTGTCTCTGGTCCACGGTAATGTTCTGTCTCTGGTCCACGGTAATGTTCTTTCTCTGGTCCACGGTAATGTTCGATCTCTGGTCCACGATAATGTTCGGTTTCATGGTAATGTTCCGTGTCTGGTCCACGGTAATGTTCTGTTTCGGTTTCACGGTAATGTTCCGTTTCTGGTCCACGGTAATGTTCTGTCTCTGGTCCACGGTAATGTTCTTTCTCTGGTCAACGGTAATGTTCTGTCTCTGGTCCACGGTAATGTTCGATCTCTGGTCCACGATAATGTTCAGTTTCACGGTAATGTTCCGTCTCGGGTCCACGATAATGTTCTGTTTCGGTTTCACGGTAATGTTCCGTTTCTGGTCCACGGTAATGTTCGATCTCTGGTCCACGATAATGTTCGGTTTCACGGTAATGTTCCGTCTCTGGTCCACGATAATGTTCTGTTTCGGTTTCACGGTAATGTTCCGTTTCTGGTCCACGGTAATGTTCGGTTTCAAGGTAAAGTTCGGTCTCTGGTCCACAGTAATGTTCTGTCTCTGGTCCACGGTAATATTCTGTCTCTGGTCCACGGTAATGTTCTGTCTCTGGTCCACGGTAATGTTCTGTCTCTGGTCCACGGTAATGTTCTTTCTCTGGTCCACGGTAATGTTCGATCTCTGGTCCACGATAATGTTCGGTTTCATGGTAATGTTCCGTGTCTGGTCCACGGTAATGTTCTGTTTCGGTTTCACGGTAATGTTCCGTTTCTGGTCCACGGTAATGTTCTGTCTCTGGTCCACGGTAATGTTCTTTCTCTGGTCAACGGTAATGTTCTGTCTCTGGTCCACGGTAATGTTCGATCTCTGGTCCACGATAATGTTCAGTTTCACGGTAATGTTCCGTCTCGGGTCCACGATAATGTTCTGTTTCGGTTTCACGGTAATGTTCCGTTTCTGGTCCACGGTAATGTTCGATCTCTGGACCACGATAATGTTCGGTTTCACGGTAATGTTCCGTCTCTGGTCCACGATAATGTTCTGTTTCGGTTTCACGGTAATGTTCCGTTTCTGGTCCACGGTAATGTTCGGTTTCAAGGTAAAGTTCGGTCTCTGGTCCACAGTAATGTTCTGTCTCTGGTCCACGGTAATATTCTGTCTCTGGTCCACGGTAATGTTCTGTCTCTGGTCCACGGTAATGTTCTGTCTCTGGTCCACGGTAATGTTCGATCTCTGGTCCACGATAATGTTCGGTTTCACGGTAATGTTCCGTCTCTGGTCCACGATAATGTTCTGTTTCGGTTTCACGGTAATGTTCCGTTTCTGGTCCACGGTAATGTTCTGTCTCTCGTCCACGGTAATGTTCTTTCTCTGGTCCACTGTAATGTTCTGTCTCTGGTCCACGGTAATGTTCGATCTCTGGTCCACGATAATGTTCGGTTTCACGGTAATGTTCCGTCTCTGGTCCACGATAATGTTCTGTTTCGGTTTCACGGTAATGTTCTGTTTCTGGTCCAGGATAATGTTCTGTTCCGGTTTCACGGTAATGTTTCGTCTCTGGTCCACGGTAATGTTCCGTCTCTGGTCCACGATAATGTTCTGTTTCGGTTTCACGGTAATGTTCCGTTTCTGGTCCACGATAATATTCTGTTTCGGTTTCACGGTAATGTTCCGTCTCTGGTCCACGGTAATGTTCCTTCCCTGGTCCACGATAATGTTGTGTTTCTTTTTCACGGTAATGTTCCGTTTTTGGTCCATGATAATGTTCTGTTTCATGGTAATGTTCTGTCTCTGGTCCACGGTAACGTTCGGTTTCAAGGTAAAGTTCTGTCTCTGGTCCAAATAATGTTCTGTCTCTGGTCCACGGTAATGTTCTGTCTCTGGTCCACGGTAATATTCTGTCTCTGGTCCAAGGTAATGTTCTGTCTCTGGTCCACGGTAATGTTCTGTCTCTGGTCCACGTTAATGTTCTGTCTCTGGTCAACGATAATGTTCTTTTTCTGTATCACGGTAATGTTCCGTTTCTGGTCCACGATAATGTTCGGTTTCACGGTAATGTTCTGTCTCTGGTCCACGGTAATGTTCTGTCTCTGGTCCACGGTAATGTTCTGTCTCTGGTCCACGGTAATGTTCTGACTCTGGTCCACGGTAATGTTCTCTCTCTGGTCCACGGTAATGTTCCGTCTCTGGTCCACGATAATGTTCTGTTTCGGTTTCACGGTAATGTTCCGTTTCTGGTCCACGGTAATGTTCGGTTTCAAGGTAAAGTTCGGTCTCTGGTCACACAGTAATGTTCTGTCTCTTGTCCACGGTAATGTTCTGTCTCTGGTCCACGGTAATGTTCTGTCTCTGGTCCACGGTAATGTTCTGTCTCTGGTCCACGGTAACGTTCGATCTCTGGTCCACGATAATGTTCGGTTTCACGGTAATGTTCCGTCTCTGGTCCACGATAATGTTCGGTTTCACGGTAATGTTCCGTCTCTGGTCCACGATAATGTTCTGTTTCGGTTTCACGGTAATGTTCCGTTTCTGGTCCACGGTAATGTTCGGTTTCAAGGTAAAGTTCGGTCTCTGGTCCACAGTAATGTTCTGTCTCTGGTCAACGGTAATGTTCTGTCTCTGGTCCACGGTAAAATTCTGTCTCTGGTCAACGGTAATGTTCTGTCTCTGGTCCACGGTAATGTTCGATCTCTGGTCCACAATAATGTTCGGTTTCACGGTAATTTTCCGTCTCTGGTCCACGATAATCTTCTGTTTCTGTTTCACGGTAATGTTCCGTTTCTGGTCCACGGTAATGTTCTGTCTCTGGTCCACGGTAATGTTCGATCTCTGGTCCACGATAATCTTCGGTTTCACGGTAATGTTCCGTCTCTGGTCCACGATAATGTTCTGTTTCGATTTCACGGTAATGTTCCATCTCTGGTCCACGGTAATGTTCCGTCTCTGGTCCACGATAATGTTGTGTTTCTGTTTCACGGTAATGTTCTGTCTCTGGTCCACGGTAATGTTCGATCTCTGGTGCACGATAATGTTCGGTTTCACGGTAATGTTCCGTCTCTGGTCCACGGTAATGTTCCGTCTCTGGTCTACGATAATGTTGTGTTTCTGTTTCACGGTAATGTTCTGTCTCTGGTCCACGGTAATGTTCGATCTCTGGTCCACGATCATGTTCGGTTTCACGGTAATGTTCCGTCTCTGGTACACGATAATGTTCTGTTTCTGTATCACGGTAATGTTCCGTTTCTGGTCCATGATAATTTTGTGTTTCTGTTTCACAGTAATGTTCCGTTTCTGGTCCACGATAATGTTCGGTTTCAAGGTAAAGTTCGGTCTCTGGTCCACGGTAATGTTCTTTCTCTGGTCCACGGTAATGTTCTGTCTCTGGTCCACGGTAATGTTCGATCTCTGGTCCACGATAATGTTCGGTGTCACGGTAATGTTCCGTCTCTGGTCCACGATAATGTTCTGTTTCTGTATCACGGTAATGTTCCGTTTCTGGTCCACGATAATTTTGTATTTCTGTTTCACGGTAATGTTCCGTTTCTGGTCCACGATAATGTTCGGTTTCACGGTAATGTTCTGTCTCTGGTCCACGGTAATGTTCTGTGTCTGGTCCACGATAATGTTCGGTTTCACGGTAATGTTCCGTCTCTGGTCCACGGTAATGTTCTGTTTCGGTTTCACGGTAATGTTCCGTTTCTGGTCCACGGTAATGTTCTGTCTCTGGTCCACGGTAATGTTCTGTCTCTGGTCCACGGTAATGTTCTGTCTCTGGTCCACGGTAACGTTCGATCTCTGGTCCACGATAATGTTCGGTTTCACGGTAATGTTCCGTCTCTGGTCCACGATAATGTTCGGTTTCACGGTAATGTTCCGTCTCTGGTCCACGATAATGTTCTGTTTCGGTTTCACGGTAATGTTCCGTTTCTGGTCCACGGTAATGTTCGGTTTCAAGGTAAAGTTCGGTCTCTGGTCCACAGTAATGTTTTGTCTCTGGTCAACGGTAATGTTCTGTCTCTGGTCAACGGTAAAATTCTGTCTCTGGTCAACGGTAATGTTCTGTCTCTGGTCCACGGTAATGTTCGATCTCTGGTCCACAATAATGTTCGGTTTCACGGTAATTTTCCGTCTCTGGTCCACGATAATCTTCTGTTTCTGTTTCACGGTAATGTTCCGTCTCGGGTCCACGATAATGTTCTGTTTCGGTTTCACGGTAATGTTCCGTTTCTGGTCCACGGTAATGTTCGATCTCTGGTCCACGATAATGTTCGGTTTCACGGTAATGTTCCGTCTCTGGTCCACGATAATGTTCTGTTTCGGTTTCACGGTAATATTCTGTCTCTGGTCCACGGTAATGTTCTGTCTCTGGTCCACGGTAATGTTCTGTCTCTGGTCCACGGTAATGTTGGATCTCTGGTCCACGATAATGTTCGGTTTCACGGTAATGTTCCGTCTCTGGTCCACGATAATGTTCTGTTTCGGTTTCACGGTAATGTTCCGTTTCTGGTCCACGGTAATGTTCTGTCTCTCGTCCACGGTAATGTTCTTTCTCTGGTCCACTGTAATGTTCTGTCTCTGGTCCACGGTAATGTTCGATCTCTGGTCCACGATAATGTTCGGTTTCACGGTAATGTTCCGTCTCTGGTCCACGATAATGTTCTGTTTCGGTTTCACGGTAATGTTCTGTTTCTGGTCCAGGATAATGTTCTGTTCCGGTTTCACGGTAATGTTTCGTCTCTGGTCCACGGTAATGTTCCGTCTCTGGTCCACGATAATGTTCTGTTTCGGTTTCACGGTAATGTTCCGTTTCTGGTCCACGATAATATTCTGTTTGGGTTTCACGGTAATGTTCCGTCTCTGGTCCACGGTAATGTTCCTTCCCTGGTCCACGATAATGTTGTGTTTCTTTTTCACGGTAATGTTCCGTTTTTGGTCCATGATAATGTTCCGTTTCATGGTAATGTTCTGTCTCTGGTCCACGGTAACGTTCGGTTTCAAGGTAAAGTTCTGTCTCTGGTCCAAATAATGTTCTGTCTCTGGTCCAAGGTAATGTTCTGTCTCTGGTCCACGGTAATGTTCTGTCTCTGGTCCACGTTAATGTTCTGTCTCTGGTCAACGATAATGTTCTTTTTCTGTATCACGGTAATGTTCCGTTTCTGGTCCACGATAATGTTCGGTTTCACGGTAATGTTCTGTCTCTGGTCCACGGTAATGTTCTGTCTCTGGTCCACGGTAATGTTCTGTCTCTGGTCCACGGTAATGTTCTGTCTCTGGTCCACGGTAATGTTCTCTCTCTGGTCCACGGTAATGTTCCGTCTCTGGTCCACGATAATGTTCTGTTTCGGTTTCACGGTAATGTTCCGTTTCTGGTCCACGGTAATGTTCGGTTTCAAGGTAAAGTTCGGTCTCTGGTCACACAGTAATGTTCTGTCTCTTGTCCACGGTAATGTTCTGTCTCTGGTCCACGGTAATGTTCTGTCTCTGGTCCACGGTAATGTTCTGTCTCTGGTCCACGGTAACGTTCGATCTCTGGTCCACGATAATGTTCGGTTTCACGGTAATGTTCCGTCTCTGGTCCACGATAATGTTCGGTTTCACGGTAATGTTCCGTCTCTGGTCCACGATAATGTTCTGTTTCGGTTTCACGGTAATGTTCCGTTTCTGGTCCACGGTAATGTTCGGTTTCAAGGTAAAGTTCGGTCTCTGGTCCACAGTAATGTTCTGTCTCTGGTCAACGGTAATGTTCTGTCTCTGGTCCACGGTAAAATTCTGTCTCTGGTCAACGGTAATGTTCTGTCTCTGGTCCACGGTAATGTTCGATCTCTGGTCCACAATAATGTTCGGTTTCACGGTAATTTTCCGTCTCTGGTCCACGATAATCTTCTGTTTCTGTTTCACGGTAATGTTCCGTTTCTGGTCCACGGTAATGTTCTGTCTCTGGTCCACGGTAATGTTCGATCTCTGGTCCACGATAATCTTCGGTTTCACGGTAATGTTCCGTCTCTGGTCCACGATAATGTTCTGTTTCGATTTCACGGTAATGTTCCATCTCTGGTCCACGGTAATGTTCCGTCTCTGGTCCACGATAATGTTCGGTTTCACGGTAATGTTCCGTCTCTGGTACACGATAATGTTCTGTTTCTGTATCACGGTAATGTTCCGTTTCTGGTCCATGATAATTTTGTGTTTCTGTTTCACAGTAATGTTCCGTTTCTGGTCCACGATAATGTTCGGTTTCAAGGTAAAGTTCGGTCTCTGGTCCACGGTAATGTTCTTTCTCTGGTCCACGGTAATGTTCTGTCTCTGGTCCACGGTAATGTTCGATCTCTGGTCCACGATAATGTTCGGTGTCACGGTAATGTTCCGTCTCTGGTCCACGATAATGTTCTGTTTCTGTATCACGGTAATGTTCCGTTTCTGGTCCACGATAATTTTGTATTTCTGTTTCACGGTAATGTTCCGTTTCTGGTCCACGATAATGTTCGGTTTCACGGTAATGTTCTGTCTCTGGTCCACGGTAATGTTCTGTGTCTGGTCCACGATAATGTTCGGTTTCACGGTAATGTTCCGTCTCTGGTCCACGGTAATGTTCTGTTTCGGTTTCACGGTAATGTTCCGTTTCTGGTCCACGGTAATGTTCTGTCTCTGGTCCACGGTAATGTTCTGTCTCTGGTCCACGGTAATGTTCTGTCTCTGGTCCACGGTAACGTTCGATCTCTGGTCCACGATAATGTTCGGTTTCACGGTAATGTTCCGTCTCTGGTCCACGATAATGTTCGGTTTCACGGTAATGTTCCGTCTCTGGTCCACGATAATGTTCTGTTTCGGTTTCACGGTAATGTTCCGTTTCTGGTCCACGGTAATGTTCGGTTTCAAGGTAAAGTTCGGTCTCTGGTCCACAGTAATGTTCTGTCTCTGGTCAACGGTAATGTTCTGTCTCTGGTCCACGGTAAAATTCTGTCTCTGGTCAACGGTAATGTTCTGTCTCTGGTCCACGGTAATGTTCGATCTCTGGTCCACAATAATGTTCGGTTTCACGGTAATTTTCCGTCTCTGGTCCACGATAATCTTCTGTTTCTGTTTCACGGTAATGTTCCGTCTCGGGTCCACGATAATGTTCTGTTTCGGTTTCACGGTAATGTTCCGTTTCTGGTCCACGGTAATGTTCGATCTCTGGTCCACGATAATGTTCGGTTTCACGGTAATGTTCCGTCTCTGGTCCACGATAATGTTCTGTTTCGGTTTCACGGTAATGTTCCGTTTCTGGTCCACGGTAATGTTCTGTCTCTCGTCCACGGTAATGTTCTTTCTCTGGTCCACGGTAATGTTCTGTCTCTGGTCCACGGTAATGTTCGATCTCTGGTCCACGATAATGTTCGGTTTCACGGTAATGTTCCGTCTCTGGTCCACGATAATGTTCTGTTTCGGTTTCACGGTAATGTTCCGTTTCTGGTCCACGATAATGTTCTGTTCCGGTTTCACGGTAATGTTTCGTCTCTGGTCCACGGTAATGTTCCGTCTCTGGTCCACGATAATGTTCTGTTTCGGTTTCACGGTAATGTTCCGTTTCTGGTCCACGATAATATTCTGTTTCGGTTTCACGGTAATGTGCCGTCTCTGGTCCACGGTAATGTTCCTTCCCTGGTCCACGATAATGTTGTGTTTCTTTTTCACGGTAATGTTCCGTTTTTGGTCCATGATAATGTTCTGTTTCATGGTAATGTTCTGTCTCTGGTCCACGGTAACGTTCGGTTTCAAGGTAAAGTTCTGTCTCTGGTCCACAGTAATGTTCTGTCTCTGGTCCACGGTAATGTTCTGTCTCTGGTCCACGGTAATGTTCTGTCTCTGGTCCACGGTAATGTTCTGTCTCTGGTCCACGTTAATGTTCGATCTCTGGTCCACGATAATGTTCGGTTTCACGGTAATGTTCTGTCTCTGGTCAACGATAATGTTCTGTTTCTGTATCACGGTAATGTTCCGTTTCTGGTCCACGATAATTTTGTGTTTCTGTTTCACGGTAATGTTCCGTTTCTGGTCCACGATAATGTTCGGTTTCACGGTAATGTTCTGTCTCTGGTCCACGGTAATGTTCTGTCTCTGGTCCACGGTAATGTTCTGTCTCTGGTCCACGGTAATGTTCTGTCTCTGGTCCACGGTAATGTTCTCTCTCTGGTCCACGGTAATGTTCCGTCTCTGGTCCACGATAATGTTCTGTTTCGGTTTCACGGTAATGTTCCGTTTCTGGTCCACGGTAATGTTCGGTTTCAAGGTAAAGTTCGGTCTCTGGTCCACATTAATGTTCTGTCTCTTGCCCACGGTAATGTTCTGTCTCTGGTCCACGGTAATGTTCTGTCTCTGGTCCACGGTAATGTTCTGTCTCTGGTCCACGGTAACGTTCGATCTCTGGTCCACGATAATGTTCGGTTTCACGGTAATGTTCCGTCTCTGGTCCACGATAATGTTCGGTTTCACGGTAATGTTCCGTCTCTGGTCCACGATAATGTTCTGTTTCGGTTTCACGGTAATGTTCCGTTTCTGGTCCACGGTAATGTTCGGTTTCAAGGTAAAGTTCGGTCTCTGGTCCACAGTAATGTTCTGTCTCTGGTCAACGGTAATGTTCTGTCTCTGGTCCACGGTAATGTTCTGTCTCTGGTCAACGGTAATGTTCTGTCTGTGGTCCACGGTAATGTTCGATCTCTGGTCCACAATAATGTTCGGTTTCACGGTAATTTTCCGTCTCTGGTCCACGATAATATTCTGTTTCTGTTTCACGGTAATGTTCTGTTTCTGGTCCACGGTAATGTTCTGTCTCTGGTCCACGGTAATGTTCGATCTCTGGTCCACGATAATGTTCGGTTTCACGGTAATGTTCCGTCTCTGGTCCACGATAATGTTCTGTTTCGATTTCACGGTAATGTTCCGTCTCTGGTCCACGGTAATATTCCGTCTCTGGTCCACGATAATGTTGTGTTTCTGTTTCACGGTAATGTTCTGTCTCTGGTCCACGGTAATGTTCGATCTCTGGTCCACGATAATGTTCGGTTTCACGGTAATGTTACGTCTCTGGTCCACGGTAATGTTCCGTCTCTGGTCTACGATAATGTTGTGTTTCTGTTTCACGGTAATGTTCTGTCTCTGGTCCACGGTAATGTTCGAACTCTGGTCCACGATAATGTTCGGTTTCACGGTAATGTTCCGTCTCTGGTACACGATAATGTTCTGTTTCTGTATCACGGTAATGTTCCGTTTCTGGTCCATGATAATTTTGTGTTTCTGTTTCACAGTAATGTTCCGTTTCTGGTCCACGATAATGTTCGGTTTCAAGGTAAAGTTCGGTCTCTGGTCCTCGGTAATGTTCTGTCTCTGGTCCACGGTAATGTTCTGTCTCTGGTCCACGGTGATGTTCGATCTCTGGTCCACGATAATGTTCTGTTTCTGTATCACGGTAATGTTCCGTTTCTGGTCCACGATAATTTTGTGTTTCTGTTTCACGGTAATGTTCCGTTTCTGGTCCACGATAATGTTCGGTTTCACGGTAATGTTCTGTCTCTGGTCCACGGTAATGTTCTGTGTCTGGTCCACGATAATGTTCGGTTTCACGGTAATGTTCCGTCTCTGGTCCACGATAATGGACCGTCTTTGGTCCTCGATAATGTTATGTTTCTGTTTCACGGTAATGTTCCGTTTCTGGTCAACGATAATGTTCTGTTTCTGTTTCACGGTAATGTTCCGTTTCTGGTCCATGATAATGTTCTGTTTCACGGTAATGTTCTGTCCCTGGTCAATGGTAATGTTCTGTCTCTGGTCCACGGTAATGTTCGGTTTCAAGGTAAAGTTCGGTCTCTGGTCCACAGTAATGTTCTGTCTCTGGTCCACGGTAATGTTCTGTCTCTGGTCCACGGTAATGTTCTGTCTCTGGTCCACAGTAATGTTCTGTCTCTTGTCCACGGTAATGTTCTGTCTCTGGTCCACGGTAATGTTCTGTCTCTGGTCCACGGTAATGTTCCGTCTCTGGTCCACGATAATGTTCCGTCTCTGGTCCACGATAATGTTCTGTCTCTGGTCCACGATAATGTTCCATTTCTGGTCCACGAAAATGTTCTGTTTCGGTTTCACGGTAATGTTCTGTCTCTGGTCCACGATAATGTTCCCTTTCTGGTCCACGATAATGTTTTGTTTTGGTTTCAAGGTAATGTTCTGTCTCTGGTCCACGGTAATGTTCCGTTTCTGGTCCACGATAATGTTCTGTTTCGGTTTCACGGTAATGTTCCGTTTCTGGTCCATGATAATGTTCTGTTTCACGGTAATGTTCTGTCCCTGGTCCATGGTAATGATCTGTCTCTGGTCCACGGTAATGTTCGGTTTCAAGGTAAAGTTCCGTCTCTGGTCCACAGTAATGTTCTGTCTCTGGCCCACGGTAATATTCTGTCTCTGGTCCACGGTAATGTTCTATCTCTGGTCCACGGTAATGTTCTGTCTCTGGTCCACGGTAATGTTCTGTCTCTGGTCCACGGTAATGTTCTGTCTCTGGTCCACGATAATGTTCCCTTTCTGGTCCACGATAATGTTCTGTTTTGGTTTCAAGGTAATGTTTGTCTCTGGTCCACGGTAATGTTCCGTTTCTAGTCCACGATAATGTTCTGTTTCGGTTTCACGGTAATGTTCCGTTTCTAGTCCACGATAATGTTCTGTCTCTGGTCCACGGTATGGCTCGATCTCTGGTCCACGATAATGTTCGGTTTCACGGTAATGTTTTGTTTCTGGTCCACGATAATGTTCCGTTTCTGGTCCACGATAATGTTCTGTTTAGGTTTCACGGTAATGTTCTTTCTCTGGTCCACGATAATGTTCCGTCTCTGGTCCACGATAATGTTCCGTCTCTGGTCCACGATAATGTTCTGTCTCTGGTCCACGATAATGTTCCGTTTCTGGTCCATGATAATTTTCTTTTTCACGGTAATGTTCTGTCTCTGGTCCATGGTGATGTTCGATCTCTGGTCAACGATAATGTTCGGTTTCACGGTAATGTTCCGTCTCTGGTCCACGGTAATGTTCCGTCTCTGGTCCATGAAAATGTTGTGTTTCTGTTTCACCGTAATGTTCCATTTCTGGTCCATGATAATGTTCTTTTTCACGGTAATGTTCTGTCTCTGGTCCATGGTAATGTTCTGTCTCTGGTCCACAGTAATGTTCTGTCTCTTGTCCACGGTAATGTTCTGTCTCTGGTCCACGGTAATGTTCTGTATCTGGTCCACGGTAATGTTCTGTCTCTGGTCCACGGTAATGTTCTGTCTCTGGTCCACGGTAATGTTCCGTCTCTGGTCCACGGTAATGTTCTGTTTCGGTTTCACGGTAATGTTCCGTTTCTGGTCCACGGTAATGTTCTGTCTCTGGTCCACGGTAATGTTCTTTCTCTGGTCCACGGTAATGTTCTGTCTCTGGTCCACGGTAATGTTCGATCTCTGGTCCACGATAATTTTCGGTTTCACGGTAATGTTCCGTCTCTGGTCCACGATAATGTTCTGTTTCGGTTTCACGGTAATGTTCCGTTTCTAGTCCACGATAATGTTCTGTTTCTGGTCCACGGTAATGTTCCGTTTCTGGTCCATGATAATGTTCTGTTTCACGGTAATGTTCTGTCCCTGGTCCATTGTAATGTTCTGTTTCTGGTCCACGGTAATGTTCTGTCTCTGGTCCACGGTAATGTTCTGTCTCTGGACCACGGTAATGTTCTGTCTCTGGTCCACGGTAATGTTCGATCTCTGGTCCACGATAATGTTCGGTTTCACGGTAATGTTCCGTCTCTGGTCCACGGTAATGTTCTGTTTCGGTTTCACGGTAATGTTCCGTTTCTGGTCCACGGTAATGTTCTGTCTCTGGTCCACGGTAATGTTCCCTTTCTGGTCCACGATAATGTTCTGTTTTGGTTTCAAGGTAATGTTCTGTCTCTGGTCCACGGTAATGTTCCGTCTCTGGTCCATGAAAATGTTGTGTTTCTGTTTCACCGTAATGTTCCATTTCTGGTCCATGATAATGTTCTTTTTCACGGTAATGTTCTGTCTCTGGTCCATGGTAATGTTCTGTCTCTGGTCCACGGTAATGTTCTGTCTCTGGTCCACGGTAATGTTCTGTCTCTGGTCCACGGTAATGTTCTGTCTCTGGTCCACGGTAATGTTCTGTCTCTGGTCCACGGTAATGTTCCGTCTCTGGTCCACGGTAATGTTCTGTTTCGGTTTCACGGTAATGTTCCGTTTCTGGTCCACGGTAATGTTCTGTCTCTGGTCCACGGTAATGTTCTTTCTCTGGTCCACGGTAATGTTCTGTCTCTGGTCCACGGTAATGTTCGATCTCTGGTCCACGATAATTTTCGGTTTCACGGTAATGTTCCGTCTCTGGTCCACGATAATGTTCTGTTTCGGTTTCACGGTAATGTTCCGTTTCTAGTCCACGATAATGTTCTGTTTCTGGTCCACGGTAATGTTCCGTTTCTGGTCCATGATAATGTTCTGTTTCACGGTAATGTTCTGTCCCTGGTCCACGGTAATGTTCTGTTTCTGGTCCACGGTAATGTTCTGTCTCTGGTCCACGGTAATGTTCGGTTTCACGGTAATGTTCCGTCTCTGGTCCACGGTAATGTTCTGTTTCGGTTTCACGGTAATGTTCCGTTTCTGGTCCACGGTAATGTTCTGTCTCTGGTCCACGGTAATGTTCTTTCTCTGGTCCACCGTAATGTTCTGTCTCTGGTCCACGGTAATGTTCGATCTCTGGTCCACGATAATTTTCGGTTTCACGGTAATGTTCCGTCTCTGGTCCACGATAATGTTCTGTTTCGGTTTCACGGTAATGTTCCGTTTCTAGTCCACGATAATGTTCTGTTTCTGGTCCACGGTAATGTTCCGTTTCTGGTCCATGATAATGTTCAGTTTCACGGTAATGTTCTGTCCCTGGTCCATGGTAATGTTCTGTTTCTGGTCCACGGTAATGTTCTGTCTCTGGTCCACGGTAATGTTCTGTCTCTGGACCACGGTAATGTTCTGTCTCTGGTTCACGGTAATGTTCGATCTCTGGTCCACGATAATGTTCGGTGTCACGGTAATTTTCCGTCTCTGGTCCACGATAATGTTCTGTTTCTGTATCACGGTAATGTTCCGTTTCTGGTCCACGATAATTTTGTGTTTCTGTTTCACGGTAATGTTCCGTTTCTGGTCCACGATAATGTTCGGTTTCACGGTAATTTTCTGTCTCTGGTCCACGGTAATGTTCTGTGTCTGGTCCACGATAATGTTCGGTTTCACGGTAATGTTCCGTCTCTGGTCCACGATAATGGACCGTCTTTGGTCCTCGATAATGTTATGTTTCTGTTTCACGGTAATGTTCCGTTTCTGGTCCACGATAATGTTCTGTTTCTGTTTCACGGTAATGTTCCGTTTCTGGTCCCTGATAATGTTCTGTTTCACGGTAATGTTCTGTCCCTGGTCAATGGTAATGTTCTGTCTCTGGTCCACGGTAATGTTCGGTTTCAAGGTAAAGTTCGGTCTCTGGTCCACAGTAATGTTCTGTCTCTGGTCCACGGTAATGTTCTGTCTCTGGTCCACGGTAATGTTCTGTCTCTGGTCCACAGTAATGTTCTGTCTCTTGTCCACGGTAATGTTCTGTCTCTGGTCCACGGTAATGTTCTGTCTCTGGTCCACGGTAATGTTCCGTCTCTGGTCCACGATAATGTTCCGTCTCTGGTCCACGATAATGTTCTGTCTCTGGTCCACGATAATGTTCCATTTCTGGTCCACGATAATGTTCTGTTTCGGTTTCACGGTAATGTTCTGTCTCTGGTCCACGATAATGTTCCCTTTCTGGTCCACGATAATGTTTTGTTTTGGTTTCAAGGTAATGTTCTGTCTCTGGTCCACGGTAATGTTCCGTTTCTGGTCCACGATAATGTTCTGTTTCGGTTTCACGGTAATGTTCCGTTTCTAGTCCACGATAATGTTCTGTTTCTGTTTCACGGTAATGTTCCGTTTCTGGTCCATTATAATGTTCTGTTTCACGGTAATGTTCTGTCCCTGGTCCATGGTAATGATCTGTCTCTGGTCCACGGTAATGTTCGGTTTCAAGGTAAAGTTCGGTCTCTGGTCCACAGTAATGTTCTGTCTCTGGCCCACGGTAATATTCTGTCTCTGGTCCACGGTAATGTTCTATCTCTGGTCCACGGTAATGTTCTGTCTCTGGTCCACGGTAATGTTCGATCTCTGGTCCACGATAATGTTCGGTTTCACGGTAATGTTCCGTCTCTGGTCCACGGTAATGTTCCGTCTCTGGTCCACGAAAATGTTGTGTTTCTGTTTCACGGTAATGTTCCGTTTCTGGTCCATGGTAATGTTCTGTCTCTGGACCACGGTAATGTTCTGTCTCTGGTCCACGGTAATGTTCGATCTCTGGTCCACGATAATGTTCGGTTTCACGGTAATGTTCCGTCTCTGGTCCACGGTAATGTTCTGTTTTGGTTTCACGGTAATGTTCCGTTTCTGGTCCACGGTAATGTTCTGTCTCTGGTCCACGGTAATGTTCTTTCTCTGGTCCACGGTAATGTTCTGTCTCTGGTCCACGGTAATGTTCGATCTCTGGTCCACGATAATTTTCGGTTTCACGGTAATGTTCCGTCTCTGGTCCACGATAATGTTCTGTTTCGGTTTCACGGTAATGTTCCGTTTCTAGTCCACGATAATGTTCTGTTTCTGGTCCACGGTAATGTTCCGTTTCTGGTCCATGATAATGTTCTGTTTCACGGTAATGTTCTGTCCCTGGTCCATGGTAATGTTCTGTTTCTGGTCCACGGTAATGTTCTGTCTCTGGTCCACGGTAATGTTCTGTCTCTGGACCACGGTAATGTTCTGTCTCTGGTCCACGGTAATGTTCGATCTCTGGTCCACGATAATGTTCGGTGTCACGGTAATTTTCCGTCTCTGGTCCACGATAATGTTCTGTTTCTGTATCACGGTAATGTTCCGTTTCTGGTCCACGATAATTTTGTGTTTCTGTTTCACGGTAATGTTCCGTTTCTGGTCCACGATAATGTTCGGTTTCACGGTAATGTTCTGTCTCTGGTCCACGGTAATGTTCTGTGTCTGGTCCACGATAATGTTCGGTTTCACGGTAATGTTCCGTCTCTGGTCCACGATAATGGACCGTCTTTGGTCCTCGATAAAGTTATGTTTCTGTTTCACGGTAATGTTCCGTTTCTGGTCCACGATAATGTTCTGTTTCTGTTTCACGGTAATGTTCCGTTTCTGGTCCATGATAATGTTCTGTTTCACGGTAATGTTCTGTCCCTGGTCAATGGTAATGTTCTGTCTCTGGTCCACGGTAATGTTCGGTTTCAAGGTAAAGTTCGGTCTCTGGTCCACAGTAATGTTCTGTCTCTGGTCCACGGTAATGTTCTGTCTCTGGTCCACGGTAATGTTCTGTCTCTGGTCCACAGTAATGTTCTGTCTCTTGTCCACGGTAATGTTCTGTCTCTGGTCCACGGTAATGTTCTGTCTCTGGTCCACGGTAATGTTCCGTCTCTGGTCCACGATAATGTTCCGTCTCTGGTCCACGATAATGTTCTGTCTCTGGTCCACGATAATGTTCCATTTCTGGTCCACGATAATGTTCTGTTTCGGTTTCAAGGTAATGTTCTGTCTCTGGTCCACGATAATGTTCCCTTTCTGGTCCACGATAATGTTTTGTTTTGGTTTCAAGGTAATGTTCTGTCTCTGGTCCACGGTAATGTTCCGTTTCTAGTCCACGATAATGTTCTGTTTCTGTTTCACGGTAATGTTCCGTTTCTGGTCCATGATAATGTTCTGTTTCACGGTAATGTTCTGTCCCTGGTCCATGGTAATGATCTGTCTCTGGTCCACGGTAATGTTCGGTTTCAAGGTAAAGTTCGGTCTCTGGTCCACAGTAATGTTCTGTCTCTGGCCCACGGTAATATTCTGTCTCTGGTCCACGGTAATGTTCTATCTCTGGTCCACGGTAATGTTCTGTCTCTGGTCCACGGTAATGTTCGATCTCTGGTCCACGATAATGTTCGGTTTCACGGTAATGTTCCGTCTCTGGTCCACGGTAATGTTCCGTCTCTGGTCCACGAAAATGTTGTGTTTCTGTTTCACGGTAATGTTCCGTTTCTGGTCCATGGTAATGTTCTGTCTCTGGTCCACGGTAATGTTCGGTTTCAAGGTAAAGTTCGGTCTCTGGTCCACGGTAATGTTCTGTCTCTTGTCCACGGTAATGTTCTGTCACTGGTCCACGGTAATGTTCTGTCTCTGGTCCACGGTAATGTTCGATCTCTGGTCCACGATAATGTTCGGTTTCACGGTAATGTTCCGTCTATGGTCCACGATAATGTTCTGTTTCGGTTTCACGGTAATGTTCTGTTTCTGGTCCACGATAATATTCTGTTTCGGTTTCACGGTAATGTTCCGTCTCTGGTCCACGGTAATGTTCCTTCTCTGGTCCACGATAATGTTGTGTTTCTGTTTCACGGTAATGTTCCGTTTTTGGTCCATGATAATGTTCTGTTTCATGGTAATGTTCTGTCTCTGTATCCACGGTAACGTTCGGTTTCTGGTCCACGGTAATGTTCGATCTCTGGTCCACGATAGTGTTCGGTTTCACGGTAATGTTCCGTCTCTGGTCCACGATAATGTTCTGTTTCGGTTTAACTGTAATGTTCCGTTTCTGGTCCACGGTAATGTTCGGTTTCAAGGTAAAGTTCGGTCTCTGGTCCACAGTAATGTTCTGTCTCTTGTCCACGGTAATGTTCTGTCTCTGGTCCACGGTAATGTTCTGTCTCTGGTCCACGGTAATGTTCTGTCTCTGGTCCACGGTAATGTTCTGTCTCTGGTCCACGATAATGTTCCCTTTCTGGTCCACGATAATGTTCTGTTTTGGTTTCAAGGTAATGTTTGTCTCTGGTCCACGGTAATGTTCCGTTTCTAGTCCATGATAATGTTCTGTTTCGGTTTCACGGTAATGTTCCGTTTCTAGTCCACGATAATGTTCTGTCTCTGGTCCACGGTATGGCTCGATCTCTGGTCCACGATAATGTTCGGTTTCACGGTAATGTTTTGTTTCAGGTCCACAATAATGTTCCGTTTCTGGTCCACGATAATGTTCTGTTTAGGTTTCACGGTAATGTTCTTTCTCTGGTCCACGATAATGTTCCGTCTCTGGTCCACGATAATATTCCGTCTCTGGTCCACGTTAATGTTCTGTCTCTGGTCCACGATAATGTTCCGTTTCTGGTCCATGATAATGTTCTTTTTCACGGTAATGTTCTGTCTCTGGTCCATGGTGATGTTCGATCTCTGGTCCACGATAATGTTCGGTTTCACGGTAATGTTCCGTCTCTGGTCCACGGTAATGTTCCGTCTCTGGTCCATGAAATTGTTGTGTTTCTGTTTCACCGTAATGTTCCATTTCTGGTCCATGATAATGTTCTTTTTCACGGTAATGTTCTGTCTCTGGTCCATGGTAATGTTCTGTCTCTGGTCCACAGTAATGTTCTGTCTCTGGTCCACGGTAATGTTCTGTCTCTGGTCCACGGTAATGTTCTGTATCTGGTCCACGGTAATGTTCTGTCTCTGGTCCACGGTAATGTTCTGTCTCTGGTCCACGGTAATGTTCCGTCTCTGGTCCACGGTAATGTTCTGTTTCGGTTTCACGGTAATGTTCCGTTTCTGGTCCACGGTAATGTTCTGTCTCTGGTCCACGGTAATGTTCTTTCTCTGGTCCACGGTAATGTTCTGTCTCTGGTCCACGGTAATGTTCGATCTCTGGTCCACGATAATTTTCGGTTTCACGGTAATGTTCCGTCTCTGGTCCACGGTAATGATCTGTTTCGGTTTCACGGTAATGTTCCGTTTCTGGTCCATGGTAATGTTCTGTCTCTGGTCCACGGTAATGTTCGGTTTCAAGGTAAAGTTCGGTCTCTGGTCCACGGTAATGTTCTGTCTCTTGTCCACGGTAATGTTCTGTCACTGGTCCACGGTAATGTTCTGTCTCTGGTCCACGGTAATGTTCGATCTCTGGTCCACGATAATGTTCGGTTTCACGGTAATGTTCCGTCTATGGTCCACGATAATGTTCTGTTTCGGTTTCACGGTAATGTTCTGTTTCTGGTCCACGATAATATTCTGTTTCGGTTTCACGGTAATGTTCCGTCTCTGGTCCACGGTAATGTTCCTTCTCTGGTCCACGATAATGTTGTGTTTCTGTTTCACGGTAATGTTCCGTTTTTGGTCCATGATAATGTTCTGTTTCATGGTAATGTTCTGTCTCTGTATCCACGGTAACGTTCGGTTTCTGGTCCACGGTAATGTTCGATCTCTGGTCCACGATAGTGTTCGGTTTCACGGTAATGTTCCGTCTCTGGTCCACGATAATGTTCTGTTTCGGTTTAACTGTAATGTTCCGTTTCTGGTCCACGGTAATGTTCGGTTTCAAGGTAAAGTTCGGTCTCTGGTCCACAGTAATGTTCTGTCTCTTGTCCACGGTAATGTTCTGTCTCTGGTCCACGGTAATGTTCTGTCTCTGGTCCACGGTAATGTTCTGTCTCTGGTCCACGGTAATGTTCTGTCTCTGGTCCACGATAATGTTCCCTTTCTGGTCCACGATAATGTTCTGTTTTGGTTTCAAGGTAATGTTTGTCTCTGGTCCACGGTAATGTTCCGTTTCTAGTCCATGATAATGTTCTGTTTCGGTTTCACGGTAATGTTCCGTTTCTAGTCCACGATAATGTTCTGTCTCTGGTCCACGGTATGGCTCGATCTCTGGTCCACGATAATGTTCGGTTTCACGGTAATGTTTTGTTTCAGGTCCACAATAATGTTCCGTTTCTGGTCCACGATAATGTTCTGTTTAGGTTTCACGGTAATGTTCTTTCTCTGGTCCACGATAATGTTCCGTCTCTGGTCCACGATAATATTCCGTCTCTGGTCCACGATAATGTTCTGTCTCTGGTCCACGATAATGTTCCGTTTCTGGTCCATGATAATGTTCTTTTTCACGGTAATGTTCTGTCTCTGGTCCATGGTGATGTTCGATCTCTGGTCCACGATAATGTTCGGTTTCACGGTAATGTTCCGTCTCTGGTCCACGGTAATTTTCCGTCTCTGGTCCATGAAATTGTTGTGTTTCTGTTTCACCGTAATGTTCCATTTCTGGTCCATGATAATGTTCTTTTTCACGGTAATGTTCTGTCTCTGGTCCATGGTAATGTTCTGTCTCTGGTCCACAGTAATGTTCTGTCTCTGGTCCACGGTAATGTTCTGTCTCTGGTCCACGGTAATGTTCTGTATCTGGTCCACGGTAATGTTCTGTCTCTGGTCCACGGTAATGTTCTGTCTCTGGTCCACGGTAATGTTCCGTCTCTGGTCCACGGTAATGTTCTGTTTCGGTTTCACGGTAATGTTCCGTTTCTGGTCCACGGTAATGTTCTGTCTCTGGTCCACGGTAATGTTCTTTCTCTGGTCCACGGTAATGTTCTGTCTCTGGTCCACGGTAATGTTCGATCTCTGGTCCACGATAATTTTCGGTTTCACGGTAATGTTCCGTCTCTGGTCCACGATAATGTTCTGTTTCTGTTTCACAGTAATGTTCCGTTTCTGGTCCATGATAATGTTCTGTTTCACGGTAATGTTCTGTCTCTGGTCCATGGTAATGTTCTGTCTCTGGTCCACGGTAATGTTCGGTTTCAAGGTAAAGTTCGGTCTCTGGTCCACAGTAATGTTCTGTCTCTGGTCCACGGTAATGTTCTGTCTCTGATCCACGATAATGTTCTGTCTCTGATCCACGATAATGTTCTGTCTCTGGTCCACGATAATGTTCCGTTTCTGGTCCACGATAATGTTCTGTTTCGGTTTCACGGTAATGTTCTGTCTCTGGTCCACGGTAATGTTCCGTTTCTGGTCCACGATGATGTTTTGTTTCGGTTTCACGGTAATGTTCCGTTTCTGGTCCACGATAATGTTCTGTTTCGGTTTCACGGTAATGTTCTGTCTCTGGTCCATGATAATGTTCCGTTTCTGGTCCACGATAATGTTCTGTTTCAGTTTCACGGTAATGTTCTGTTTCCGTTTCACGTAATGTTCTGTCTCTGGTCCACAGTAATGTTCTGTCTCTGGTCCACGGTAATGTTCCATTTCTGGTCCACGGTAATGTTCTGTCTCTGGTCCACGATAAAGTTCGATCTCTGGTCCACGATAATGTTCGGTTTCACGGTAATGTTCCGTCTATGGTCCACGATAATGTTGTGTTTCTGTTTCACGGTAATGTTCCGTTTCTGGTCCACGATAATGTTGTGTTTCTGGTCCACGATAATGTTCGGTTTCACGATAATGTTCCGTTTCTGGTCCACGATAATGTTCCGTTTCTGGTCCACGATAATGTTCTGTTTCGGTTTCACGGTAATGTTCTGTCTCTGGTCCATGGTAATGTTCCGTCTCTGGTCCACGATAATGTTCTGTTTCGGTTTCACGGTAATGTTCTGTCTCTGGTCCACGATAATGTTCTGTCTCTGGTCCACGGTAATGTTCTGTGTCTGGTCCAAGATAATGTTCGGTTTCACGGTAATGTTCCGTCTCTGGTCCACGATAATGGACCGTCTTTGGTCCGAGATAATGTTATGTTTCTGTTTCACGGTAATGTTCCGTTTCTGGTCCACGATAATTTTGTGTTTCTGTTTCACGGTAATGTTCCGTTTCTGGTCCACGATAATGTTCTGTTTCGGTTTCACAGTAATGTTCTGTCTCTGGTCCACGATAATGTTCTGTTTCTGTTTCACGGAAATGTTCCGTTTCTGGTCCATGATAATGTTCTGTTTCACGGTAATATTCTGTCTCTGGTCCATGGTAATGTTCCGTCTCTGGTCCACGGTAATGTTCCGTCTCTGGTCCACGATAATGTTGTGTTTCTGTTTCACGGTAATGTTCCGTTTCTGGTCCACGATAATGTTCTGTTTCGGTTTCACGGTAATGTTCTGTCTCTGGTCCATGATAATGTTCCGTTTCTGGTCCACGATAATGTTCTGTTTCAGTTTCACGGTAATGTTCCGTTTCTGGTCCACGATAATGTTCTGTTTCTGTTTCACGGTAATGTTCCGTTTCTGGTCCATGATAATGTTCTGTTTCACGGTAATGTTCTGTCTCTGGTCCATGGTAATGTTCTGTCTCTGGTCCACGGTAATGTTCGGTTTCAAGGTAAAGTTCGGTCTCTGGTCCACAGTAATGTTCTGTCTCTGGTCCACGGTAATGTTCTGTCTCTGGTCCAAGGTAATGTTCTGTCTCTGGTCCGCGGTAATGTTCTGTCTCTGGTCCACGGTAATGTTCGATCTCTGGTCCACGATAATGTTCTGTTTCGGTTTCATGGTAATGTTCAGTCTCTGGTCCACGGTAATGTTCCGTCTCTGGTCCACGATAATGTTGTGTTTCTGTTTCACGGTAATGTTCCGTTTCTGGTCCATGATAATGTTCTGTTTCACGGTAATGTTCTGTCTCTGGTCCATGGTAATGTTCTGTCTCTGGTCCACGGTAATGTTCTGTCTCTGGTCCAAGGTAATGTTGTGTCTCTGGTCCAAGGTAATGTTGTGTCTCTGGTCCACGGTAATGTTCTGTCTCTGGTCCAAGGTAATGTTCGATCTCTGGTCCACGATAATGTTCGGTTTCACGGTAATGTTCCGTCTCTGGTCCACGATAATGTTCTGTTTCGGTTTCACCGTAATGTTCCGTTTCTGGTCCACGATAATTTTGTGTTTCTGTTTCACGGTAATGTTCCGTCTCTGGTCCACGATAATGTTCTGTTTCTGTATCACGGTAATGTTGTGTTTCTGTTTCACGGTAATTTTCCGTTTCTGGTCCATGATAATGTTCTGTTTCACGGTAATGTTCTGTCTCTGGTCCACGGTAATGTTCTGTCTAAGGTCCACGGTAATGTTCTGTCTCTGGTCACCGGTAATGTTCTGTCTCTGGTCCACGGTAATGTTCTGTCTCTGGTCCACGGTAATGTTTGATCTCTGGTCCACGATAATGTTCGGTTTCACGGTAATGTTCCGTCTCTGGTCCACGATAATGTTCTGTTTCTGTATCACGGTAATGTTCCGTTTCTGGTCCACGATAATTTTGTGTTTCTATTTCACGGTAATGTTCCATTTCTGGTCCACGATAATGTTCGGTTTCACGGTAATGATCTGTCTCTGGTCCACGGTAATGTTCTGTGTCTGGTCCACGATAATGTTCGGTTTCACGGTAATGTTCCGTCTCTGGTCCACGATAATATTCCTTCTTTGGTCCACGATAATGTTCTGTTTCTGTTTCACGGTAATGTTCCGTTTCTGGTCCACGATAATTTTGTGTTTCTGTTTCACGGTAATGTTCCGTTTCTGGTCCACGATAATGTTCTGTTTCGGTTTCACGGTAATGTTCTGTCTCTGGTCCATGATAATGTTCCGTTTCTGGTCCACGATAATTTTGTGTTTCTGTTTCACGGTAATGTTCCGTTTCTGGTCCACGATAATGTTCTGTTTCGGTTTCACGGTAATGTTCTGTGTCTGGTCCATGATAATGTTCCGTTTCTGGTCCACGATAATGTTCTGTTTCAGTTTCACGGTAATGTTCCGTTTCTGGTCCACGATAATGTTCTGTTTCTGTTTCACGGTAATGATCCGTTTCTGGTCCATGATAAAGTTCTGTTTCACGGTAATGTTCTGTCTCTGGTCCATGGTAATGTTCTGTCTCTGGTCCACGGTAATGTTCGGTTTCAAGGTAAAGTTCGGTCTCTGGTCCACAGTAATGTTCTGTCTCTGGTCCACGGTAATGTTCGATCTCTGGTCCACGATAATGTTCGGTTTCACGGTAATATTCCATCTCTGGTCCACGATAATGTTCTTTTTCGGTTTCACGGTAATGTTCCGTTTCTGGTCCACGATAATGTTCTGTTTCGGTTTCACGGTAATGTTCCGTCTCTGGTCCACGGTAATGTTCCGTCTCTGGTCCACGATACTGTTGTGTTTCTGTTTCACGGTAATTTTCCGTTTCTGGTCCATGATAATGTTCTGTTTCACGGTAATGTTCTGTGTCTGGTCCATGGTAATGTTCTGTCTCTGGTCCACGGTAATGTTCTGTCTCTGGTCCACGGTAATGTTCTGTCTCTGGTCCACGGTAATATTCGATCTCTGGTCCACGATAATGTTCGGTTTCACGGTAATGTTCTGTCTCTGGTCCACGGTAATGTTCTGTCTCTGGTCCAACGTAATATTCGATCTCTGGTCCACGATAATGTTCGGTTTCACGGTAATGTTCCGTCTCTGGTCCACGATAGTGTTCTGTTTCTGTATCACGGTAATGTTCCGTTTCTGGTCCACGATAATGTTCGGTTTCACGGTAATGTTCCGTCTCTGGTCCACGGTAATGTTCTGTCTCTGGTCCACGGTAATGTTCGATCTCTGGTCAACGATAATGTTCGGTTTCACGGTAATGTTCCGTCTCTGGTCCACGATAATGTTCTGTTTCTGTATCACGGTAATGTTCCGTTTCTGGTCCACGATAATTTTGTGTTTCTGTTTCACGGTAATGTTCCGTTTCTGGTCCACGATAATGTTCGGTTTCACGGTAATGTTCTGTCTCTGGTCCATGGTAATGTTCTGTGTCTGGTTCACGATAACTTTCGGTTTCACGGTAATGTTCCATCTCTGGTCCACGATAATGGACCGTCTTTGGTCCACGATAATGTTATGTTTCTGTTTCACGGTAATGTTCCGTTTCTGGTCCACGATAATGTTCTCTTTCAGTTTCACAGTAATGTTCCGTTTCTGGTCCACGATAATGTTCTGTTTCTGTTTCACGGTAATGTTCCATTTCTGGTCCATGATAATGTTCTGTTTCACGGTAATGTATTGTCTCTGGTCCATGGTAATGTTCTGTCTCTGGTCCACGGTAATGTTCGGTTTCAAGGTAAAATTCGGTCTCTGGTCCACAGTAATGTTCTGTCTCTGGTCCGCGGTAATGTTCTGTCTCTGGTCCACGGTAATGTTCGATCTCTGGTCCACGATAATGTTCTGTTTCGGTTTTACGTTAATGTTCCGTCTCTGGTCCACGGTAATGTTCCGTCTCTGGTCCACGATAATGTTGTGTTTCTGTTTCACGGTAATGTTCCGTTTCTGGTCCATGATAATGTTCTGTTTCACGGTAATGTTCTGTCTCTGGTCCATGGTAATGTTCTGTCTCTGGTCCACGGTAATGTTCTGTCTCTGGTCCACGGTAATGTTCTGTGTCTGGCCCACGATAATGTTCGGTTTCACGGTAATGTTCCGTCTCTGGTCCACGATAATGTTCCTTCTTTGGTCCACGATAATGTTCTGTTTCTGTTTCACGGTAATGTTCCATTTCTGGTCCACGATAATGTTCTGTTTCGGTTTCACGGTAATGTTCTGTCTCTGGTCCATGATAATGTTCCGTTTCTGGTCCACAATAATGTTCTGTTTCAGTTTCACGGTAATGTTCCGTTTCTGGTCCACGATAATGTTCTGTTTCTGTTTCACGGTAATGTTCCGTTTCTGGTCCATGATAATGTTCTGTTTCACGGTAATGTTCTGTCTCTGGTCCATGGTAATGTTCTGTCTCTGGTCCACGGTAATGTTCGGTTTCAAGGTAAAGTTCGGTCTCTGGTCCACAGTAATGTTCTGTCTCTGGTCCGCGGTAATGTTCTGTCTCTGGTCCACGGTAATGTTCGATCTCTGGTCCACGATAATGTTGTGTTTCTGTTTCACGGTAATGTTCCGTTTCTGGTCCATGATAATTTTCTGTTTCACGGTAATGTTCTGTCTCTGGTCCATGGTAATGTTCTGTCTCTGGTCCACGGTAATGTGGTGTCTCTGGTCCACGGTAATGTTCTGTCTCTGGTCCACGGTAATGTTCTGTCTCTGGTCCACGGTAATGTTCGATCTCTGGTCCACGATAATGTTCGGTTTCACGGTAATGTTCCGTCTCTGGTCCACGATAATGTTCTGTTTCTGTATCACGGTAATGTTCCGTTTCTGGTCCACGATAATTTTGTGTTTCTGTTTCACGGTAATGTTCCGTTTCTGGTCCACGATAATGTTCGGTTTCACGGTAATGTTCTGTCTCTGGTCCACGGTAATGTTCTGTGTCTGGTCCACGATAATGTTCGGTTTCACGGTAATGTTCCGTCTCTGGTCCACGATAATGTTCCGTCTTTGGTCCACGATAATGTTCTGTTTCTGTTTCACGGTAATGTTCCGTTTCTGGTCCACGATAATTTTGTGTTTCTGTTTCACGGTAATGTTCCGTTTCTGGTCCACGATAATGTTCTGTTTCGGTTTCACGGTAATGTTCTGTCTCTGGTCCACGATAATGTTCCGTTTCTGGTCCACGATAATTTTCTGTTTCTGTTTCACGGTAATGTTCCGTTTCTGGTCCACGATAATGTTCTGTTTCGGTTTCACGGTAATGTTCTGTCTCGTGTCCATGATAATGTTCCGTTTCTGGTCCACGATAATGTTCTGTTTCAGTTTCACGGTAATGTTCCGTTTCTGGTCCACGATAATGTTCTGTTTCTGTTTCACGGTAATGTTCCGTTTCTGGTCCATGATAATGTTCTGTTTCACGGTAATGTTCTGTCTCTGGTCCATGGTAATGTTCTGTCTCTGGTCCACGGTAATGTTCGGTTTCAAGGTAAAGTTCGGTCTCTGGTCCACAGTAATGTTCGATCTCTGGTCCACGGTAATGTTCGATCTCTGGTCTACGATAATGTTCGGTTTCACTGTAATGTTCCGTCTCTGGTCCACGATAACGTTCTGTTTCTGTATCACGGTAATGTTCCGTTTCTGGTCCACGATAATCTTGTGTTTCTGTTTCACGGTAATGTTCCGTTTCTGGTCCACGATAATGTTCGGTTTCACGGTAATGTTCTGTCTCTGGTCCACGGTAATGTTCTGTGTCTGGTCCACGATAATGTTCTGTTTCACGGTAATGTTCCGTCTCTGGTCCACGATAATGTTCCGTCTTTGGTCAACGATAATGTTCTGTTTCTGTTTCACGGTAATGTTCCGTTTCTGGTCCACGATAATTTTGTGTTTCTGTTTCACGGTAATGTTCCGTTTCTGGTCCACGATAATGTTCTGTTTCGGTTTCACGGTAATGTTCTGTCTCTGGTCCACGATAATGTTCCGTTTCTGGTCCACGATAATTTTGTGTTTCTGTTTCACGGTAATGTTCCGTTTCTGGTCCACGATAATGTTCTGTTTCGGTTTCACGGTAATGTTCTGTCTCGTGTCCATGATAATGTTCCGTTTCTGGTCCACGATAATGTTCTGTTTCAGTTTCACGGTAATGTTCCGTTTCTGGTCCACGATAATGTTCTGTTTCTATTTCACGGTAATGTTCCGTTTCTGGTCCATGATAATGTTCTGTTTCACGGTAATGTTCTGTCTCTGGTCCATGGTAATGTTCTGTCTCTGGTCCACGGTAATGTTCGGTTTCAAGGTAAAGTTCGGTCTCTGGTCCACAGTAATGTTCTGTCTCTGGTCCGCGGTAATGTTCTGTCTCTGGTCCACGGTAATGTTCGATCTCTGGTCCACGATAATGTTCGGTTTCACGGTAATGTTCCGTCTCTGGTCCACGATAATGTTCTGTTTCGGTTTCACGGTAATGTTCCGTTTCTGGTCCACGATAATGTTCTGTTTCGGTTTCACGGTAATGTTCCGTCTCTGGTCCACGGTAATGTTCCGTCTCTGGTCCACGATAATGTTGTGTTTCTGTTTCACGGTAATTTTCCGTTTCTGGTCCATGATAATTTTCTGATTCACGGTAATGTTCTGTCTCTGGTCCATGGTAATGTTCTGTCTCTGGTCCATGGTAATGTTCTGTCTCTGGTCCACGGTAATGTTCGGTTTTAAGGTAAAGTTCGGTCTCTGGTCCACAGTAATGTTCGGTCTCTGGTCCGCGGTAATGTTCTGTCTCTGGTCCACGGTAATGTTCAATCTCTGGTCCACGATAATGTTCGGTTTCACGGTAATGTTCCGTCTCTCGTCCACGATAATGTTCTGTTTCGGTTTCACGGTAATGTTCCGTTTCTGGTCCACGATAATGTTCTGTTTCGGTTTCACGGTAAGGTTCCGTCTCTGGTCCACGGTAATGTTCCGTCTCTGGTCCACGATAATGTTGTGTTTCTGTTTCACGGTAATGTTCCGTTTCTGGTCCATGATAATGTTCTGTTTCACGGTAATGTTCTGTCTCTGGTCCACGATAATGTTCCTTCTTTGGTCCACGATAATGTTCTGTTTCTGTTTCACGGTAATGTTCCGTTTCTGGTCCACGATAATGTTCTGTTTCGGTTTCACGGTAATGTTCTGTCTCTGGTCCATGATAATGTTCCGTTTCTGGTCCACAATAATGTTCTGTTTCAGTTTCACGGTAATGTTCCGTTTCTGGTCCACGATAATGTTCTGTTTCTGTTTCACGGTAATGTTCCGTTTCTGGTCCATGATAATGTTCTGTTTCACGGTAATGTTCTGTCTCTGGTCCATGGTAATGTTCTGTCTCTGGTCCACGGTAATGTTCGGTTTCAAGGTAAAGTTCGGTCTCTGGTCCACAGTAATGTTCTGTCTCTGGTCCGCGGTAATGTTCTGTCTCTGGTCCACGGTAATGTTCGATCTCTGGTCCACGATAATGTTGTGTTTCTGTTTCACGGTAATGTTCCGTTTCTGGTCCATGATAATTTTCTGTTTCACGGTAATGTTCTGTCTCTGGTCCATGGTAATGTTCTGTCTCTGGTCCACGGTAATGTGGTGTCTCTGGTCCACGGTAATGTTCTGTCTCTGGTCCACGGTAATGTTCTGTCTCTGGTCCACGGTAATGTTCGATCTCTGGTCCACGATAATGTTCGGTTTCACGGTAATGTTCCGTCTCTGGTCCACGATAATGTTCTGTTTCTGTATCACGGTAATGTTCCGTTTCTGGTCCACGATAATTTTGTGTTTCTGTTTCACGGTAATGTTCCGTTTCTGGTCCACGATAATGTTCGGTTTCACGGTAATGTTCTGTCTCTGGTCCACGGTAATGTTCTGTGTCTGGTCCACGATAATGTTCGGTTTCACGGTAATGTTCCGTCTCTGGTCCACGATAATGTTCCGTCTTTGGTCCACGATAATGTTCTGTTTCTGTTTCACGGTAATGTTCCGTTTCTGGTCCACGATAATTTTGTGTTTCTGTTTCACGGTAATGTTCCGTTTCTGGTTCACGATAATGTTCTGTTTCGGTTTCACGGTAATGTTCTGTCTCTGGTCCACGATAATGTTCCGTTTCTGGTCCACGATAATTTTCTGTTTCTGTTTCACGGTAATGTTCCGTTTCTGGTCCACGATAATGTTCTGTTTCGGTTTCACGGTAATGTTCTGTCTCGTGTCCATGATAATGTTCCGTTTCTGGTCCACGATAATGTTCTGTTTCAGTTTCACGGTAATGTTCCGTTTCTGGTCCACGATAATGTTCTGTTTCTGTTTCACGGTAATGTTCCGTTTCTGGTCCATGATAATGTTCTGTTTCACGGTAATGTTCTGTCTCTGGTCCATGGTAATGTTCTGTCTCTGGTCCACGGTAATGTTCGGTTTCAAGGTAAAGTTCGGTCTCTGGTCCACAGTAATGTTCGATCTCTGGTCCACGGTAATGTTCGATATCTGGTCTACGATAATGTTCGGTTTCACTGTAATGTTCCGTCTCTGGTCCACGATAACGTTCTGTTTCTGTATCACGGTAATGTTCCGTTTCTGGTCCACGATAATCTTGTGTTTCTGTTTCACGGTAATGTTCCGTTTCTGGTCCACGATAATGTTCGGTTTCACGGTAATGTTCTGTCTCTGGTCCACGGTAATGTTCTGTGTCTGGTCCACGATAATGTTCGGTTTCACGGTAATGTTCCGTCTCTGGTCCACGATAATGTTCCGTCTTTGGTCAACGATAATGTTCTGTTTCTGTTTCACGGTAATGTTCCGTTTCTGGTCCACGATAATTTTGTGTTTCTGTTTCACGGTAATGTTCCGTTTCTGGTCCACGATAATGTTCTGTTTCGGTTTCACGGTAATGTTCTGTCTCTGGTCCACGATAATGTTCCGTTTCTGGTCCACGATAATTTTGTGTTTCTGTTTCACGGTAATGTTCCGTTTCTGGTACACGATAATGTTCTGTTTCGGTTTCACGGTAATGTTCTGTCTCGTGTCCATGATAATGTTCCGTTTCTGGTCCACGATAATGTTCTGTTTCAGTTTCACGGTAATGTTCCGTTTCTGGTCCATGATAATGTTCTGTTTCTATTTCACGGTAATGTTCCGTTTCTGGTCCATGATAATGTTCTGTTTCACGGTAATGTTCTGTCTCTGGTCCATGGTAATGTTCTGTCTCTGGTCCACGGTAATGTTCGGTTTCAAGGTAAAGTTCGGTCTCTGGTCCACAGTAATGTTCTGTCTCTGGTCCGCGGTAATGTTCTGTCTCTGGTCCACGGTAATGTTCGATCTCTGGTCCACGATAATGTTCGGTTTCACGGTAATGTTCCGTCTCTGGTCCACGATAATGTTCTGTTTCGGTTTCACGGTAATGTTCCGTTTCTGGTCCACGATAATGTTCTGTTTCGGTTTCACGGTAATGTTCCGTCTCTGGTCCACGGTAATGTTCCGTCTCTGGTCCACGATAATGTTGTGTTTCTGTTTCACGGTAATTTTCCGTTTCTGGTCCATGATAATTTTCTGATTCACGGTAATGTTCTGTCTCTGGTCCATGGTAATGTTCTGTCTCTGGTCCATGGTAATGTTCTGTCTCTGGTCCACGGTAATGTTCGGTTTTAAGGTAAAGTTCGGTCTCTGGTCCACAGTAATGTTCGGTCTCTGGTCCGCGGTAATGTTCTGTCTCTGGTCCACGGTAATGTTCAATCTCTGGTCCACGATAATGTTCGGTTTCACGGTAATGTTCCGTCTCTCGTCCACGATAATGTTCTGTTTCGGTTTCACGGTAATGTTCCGTTTCTGGTCCACGATAATGTTCTGTTTCGGTTTCACGGTAAGGTTCCGTCTCTGGTCCACGGTAATGTTCCGTCTCTGGTCCACGATAATGTTGTGTTTCTGTTTCACGGTAATGTTCCGTTTCTGGTCCATGATAATGTTCTGTTTCACGGTAATGTTCTGTCTCTGGTCCACGGTAATGTTCTGTCTCTGGTCCACGGTAATGTTCTGTCTCTGGTCCACGGTAATGTTCGATCTCTGGTCCACGATAATGTTCGGTTTCACGGTAATATTCCGTCTCTGGTCCATGATAATGTTCTGTTTCTGTTTCACGTAATGTTCCGTTTCTGGTCCACGATAATTTTGTGTTTCTGTTTCACGGTAATGTTCCGTTTCTGGTCCACGATAATGTTCTGTTTCGGTTTCACGGTAATGTTCTGTCTCTGGTCCACGATAATGTTCCGTTTCTGGTCCACGATAATTTTGTGTTTCTGTTTCACGGTAATGTTCAGTTTCTGGTCCACGATAATGTTTTGTTTCGGTTTCACGGTAATGTTCTGTCTCGTGTCCATGATAATGTTCCGTTTCTGGTCCACGATAATGTTCTGTTTCAGTTTCACGGTAATGTTCCGTTTCTGGTCCACGATAATGTTATGTTTCTGTTTCACGGTAATGTTCCGTTTCTGGTCCATGTTAATGTTCTGTTTCACGGTAATGTTCTGTCTCTGGTCCATGGTAATGTTCTGTCTCTGGTCCACGGTAATGTTCGGTTTCAAGGTAAAGTTCGGTCTCTGATCCACAGTAATGTTCGATCTCTGGTCCACGGTAATGTTCGATCTCTGGTCCACGATAATGTTCGGTTTCACGGTAATGTTCCGTCTCTGGTCCACGATAATGTTCTGTTTCTGTATCACGGTAATGTTCCGTTTCTGGTCCACGATAATTTTGTGTTTCTGTTTCACGGTAATGTTCCGTTTCTGGTCCACGATAATGTTCGGTTTCACGGTAATGTTCTGTCTCTGGTCCACGGTAATGTTCTGTGTCTGGTCCACGATAATGTTCGGTTTCACGGTAATGTTCCGTCTCTAGTCCACGATAATGTTCCGTCTTTGGTCCACGATAATGTTCTGTTTCTGTTTCACGGTAATGTTCCGTTTCTGGTCCACGATAATTTTGTGTTTCTGTTTCACGGTAATGTTCCGTTTCTGGTCCACGATAATGTTCTGTTTCGGTTTCACGGTAATGTTCTGTCTCTGGTCCACGATAATGTTCCGTTTCTGGTCCACGATAATTTTGTGTTTCTGTTTCACGGTAATGTTCCGTTTCTGGTCCACGATAATGTTCTGTTTCGGTTTCACGGTAATGTTCTGTCTCGTGTCCATGATAATGTTCCGTTTCTGGTCCAAGATAATGTTCTGTTTCAGTTTCACGGTAATGTTCCGTTTCTGGTCCACGATAATGTTCTGTTTCTGTTTCACGGTAATGTTCCGTTTCTGGTCCATGATAATGTTCTGTTTCACGGTAATGTTCTGTCTCTGGTCCATGGTAATGTTCTGTCTCTGGTCCACGGTAATGTTCGGTTTCAAGGTAAAGTTCGGTCTCTGGTCCACAGTAATGTTCGATCTCTGGTCCACGGTAATGTTCGATCTCTGGTCCACGATAATGTTCGGTTTCACGGTAATGTTCCGTCTCTGGTCCACGATAACGTTCTGTTTCTGTATCACGGTAATGTTCCGTTTCTGGTCCACGATAATGTTCGGTTTCACGGTAATGTTCTGTCTCTGGTCCACGGTAATGTTCTGTGTCTGGTCCACGATAATGTTCGGTTTCACGGTAATGTTCCGTCTCTGGTCCACGATAATGTTCCGTCTTTGGTCCACGATAATGTTCTGTTTCTGTTTCACGGTAATGTTCCGTTTCTGGTCCACGATAATTTTGTGTTTCTGTTTCACGGTAATGTTCCGTTTCTGGTCCACGATAATGTTCTGTTTCGGTTTCACGGTAATGTTCTGTCTCTGGTCCACGATAATGTTCCGTTTCTGGTCCACGATAATTTTGTGTTTCTGTTTCACGGTAATGTTCCGTTTCTGGTCCACGATAATGTTCTGTTTCGGTTTCACGGTAATGTTCTTTCTCGTGTCCATGATAATGTTCCGTTTCTGGTCCACGATAATGTTCTGTTTCAGTTTCACGGTAATGTTCCGTTTCTGGTCCACGATAATGTTCTGTTTCTATTTCACGGTAATGTTCCGTTTCTGGTCCATGATAATGTTCTGTTTCACGGTAATGTTCTGTCTCTGGTCCATGGTAATGTTCTGTCTCTGGTCCACGGTAATGTTCGGTTTCAAGGTAAAGTTCGGTCTCTGGTACACAGTAATGTTCAGTCTCTGGTCCGCGGTAATGTTCTGTCTCTGGTCCACGGTAATGTTCGATCTCTGGTCCACGATAATGTTCGGTTTCACGGTAATGTTCCGTCTCTGGTCCACGATAATGTTCTGTTTCGGTTTCACGGTAATGTTCCGTTTCTGGTCCACGATAATGTTCTGTTTCGGTTTCACGGTAATGTTCCGTCTCTGGTCCATGGTAATGTTCCGTCTCTGGTCCACGATAATGTTGTGTTTCTGTTTCACGGTAATTTTCCGTTTCTGGTCCATGATAATTTTCTGATTCACGGTAATGTTCTGTCTCTGGACCATGGTAATGTTCTGTCTCTGGTCCATGGTAATGTTCTGTCTCTGGTCCACGGTAATGTTCGGTTTCAAGGTAAAGTTCGGTCTCTGGTCCACAGTAATGTTCGATCTCTGGTCCACGGTAATGTTCGATCTCTGGTCCACGATAATGTTCGGTTTCACGGTAATGTTCCGTCTCTGGTCCACGATAATGTTCTGTTTCTGTATCACGGTAATGTTCCGTTTCTGGTCCACGATAATTTTGTGTTTCTGTTTCACGGTAATGTTCCGTTTCTGGTCCACGATAATGTTCGGTTTCACGGTAATGTTCTGTCTCTGGTCCACGGTAATGTTCTGTGTCTGGTCCACGATAATGTTCGGTTTCACGGTAATGTTCCGTCTCTGGTCCACGATAATGTTCCGTCTTTGGTCCACGATAATGTTCTCTTTCTGTTTCACGGTAATGTTCCGTTTCTGGTCCACGATAATTTTGTGTTTCTGTTTCACGGTAATGTTCCGTTTCTGGTCCACGATAATGTTCTGTTTCGGTTTCACGGTAATGTTCTGTCTCTTGTCCACGATAATGTTCCGTTTCTGGTCCACGATAATTTTGTGTTTCTGTTTCACGGTAATGTTCCGTTTCTGGTCCACGATAATGTTCTGTTTCGGTTTCACGGTAATGTTCTGTCTCGTGTCCATGATAATGTTCCGTTTCTGGTCCACGATAATGTTCTGTTTCAGTTTCACGGTAATGTTCCGTTTCTGGTCCACGATAATGTTCTGTTTCTGTTTCACGGTAATGTTCCGTTTCTGGTCCATGATAATGTTCTGTTTCACGGTAATGTTCTGTCTCTGGTCCATGGTAATGTTCTGTCTCTGGTCCACGGTAATGTTCGGTTTCAAGGTAAAGTTCGGTCTCTGGTCCACAGTAATGTTCGATCTCTGGTCCACGGTAATGTTCTATCTCTGGTCCACGATAATGTTCGGTTTCACTGTAATGTTCCGTCTCTGGTCCACGATAACGTTCTGTTTCTGTATCACGGTAATGTTCCGTTTCTGGTCCACGATAATTTTGTGTTTCTGTTTCACGGTAATGTTCCGTTTCTGGTCCACGATAATGTTCGGTTTCACGGTAATGTTCTGTCTCTGGTCCACGGTAAAGTTCTGTGTCTGGTCCACGATAGTGTTCG
Source organism: Leuresthes tenuis (assembly GCA_036924055.1). Taxonomy (NCBI): domain Eukaryota; kingdom Metazoa; phylum Chordata; class Actinopteri; order Atheriniformes; family Atherinopsidae; genus Leuresthes; species Leuresthes tenuis. The sequence continues at coordinate 2,379,210 of JAVGWW010000016.1, forward strand.
GTTTCACGGTAATGTTCCGTCTCTGGTCCACGATAATGTTCCGTCTTTGGTCAACGATAATGTTCTGTTTCTGTTTCACGGTAATGTTCCGTTTCTGGTCCACGATAATTTTGTGTTTCTGTTTCACGGTAATGTTCCGTTTCTGGTCCACGATAATGTTCTGTTTCGGTTTCACGGTAATGTTCTGTCTCTGGTCCACGATAATGTTCCGTTTCTGGTCCACGATAATTTTGTGTTTCTGTTTCACGGTAATGTTCCGTTTCTGGTCCACGATAATGTTCTGTTTCGGTTTCACGGTAATGTTCTGTCTCGTGTCCATGATAATGTTCTGTTTCTGGTCCACGATAATGTTCTGTTTCAGTTTCACGGTAATGTTCCGTTTCTGGTCCACGATAATGTTCTGTTTCTATTTCACGGTAATGTTCCGTTTCTTGTCCATGATAATGTTCTGTTTCACGGTAATGTTCTGTCTCTGGTCCATGGTAATGTTCTGTCTCTGGTCCACGGTAATGTTCGGTTTCAAGGTAAAGTTCGGTCTCTGGTCCACAGTAATGTTCTGTCTCTGGTCCGCGGTAATGTTCTGTCTCTGGTCCACGGTAATGTTCGATCTCTGGTCCACGATAATGTTCGGTTTCACGGTAATGTTCCGTCTCTGGTCCACGATAATGTTCTGTTTCGGTTTCACGGTAATGTTCCGTTTCTGGTCCACGATAATGTTCTGTTTCGGTTTCACGGTAATGTTCCGTCTCTGGTCCACGGTAATGTTCCGTCTCTGGTCCACGATAATGTTGTGTTTCTGTTTCACGGTAATTTTCCGTTTCTGGTCCATGATAATTTTCTGATTCACGGTAATGTTCTGTCTCTGGTCCATGGTAATGTTCTGTCTCTGGTCCATGGTAATGTTCTGTCTCTGGTCCACGGTAATGTTCGGTTTCAAGGTAAAGTTCGGTCTCTGGTCCACAGTAATGTTCAGTCTCTGGTCCGCGGTAATGTTCTGTCTCTGGTCCACGGTAATGTTCAATCTCTGGTCCACGATAATGTTCGGTTTCAAGGTAATGTTCCGTCTCTCGTCCACGATAATGTTCTGTTTCGGTTTCACGGTAATGTTCCGTTTCTGGTCCACGATAATGTTCTGTTTCGGTTTCACGGTAATGTTCCGTCTCTGGTCCACGGTAATGTTCCGTCTCTGGTCCACGATAATGTTGTGTTTCTGTTTCACGGTAATGTTCCGTTTCTGGTCCATGATAATGTTCTGTTTCACGGTAATGTTCTGTCTCTGGTCCACGGTAATGTTCTGTCTCTGGTCCACGGTAATGTTCTGTCTCTGGTCCACGGTAATGTTCGATCTCTGGTCCACGATAATGTTCGGTTTCACGGTAATATTCCGTCTCTGGTCCATGATAATGTTCTCTTTCTGTTTCACGGTAATGTTCCGTTTCTGGTCCACGATAATTTTGTGTTTCTGTTTCACGGTAATGTTCCGTTTCTGGTCCACGATAATGTTCTGTTTCGGTTTCACGGTAATGTTCTGTCTCTGGTCCACGATAATGTTCCGTTTCTGGTCCACGATAATTTTGTGTTTCTGTTTCACGGTAATGTTCCGTTTCTGGTCCACGATAATGTTCTGTTTCGGTTTCACGGTAATGTTCTGTCTCGTGTCCATGATAATGTTCCGTTTCTGGTCCACGATAATGTTCTGTTTCAGTTTCACGGTAATGTTCCGTTTCTGGTCCACGATAATTTTCTGTTTCTGTTTCACGGTAATGTTCCGTTTCTGGTCCATGATAATGTTCTGTTTCACGGTAATGTTCTGTATCTGGTCCATGGTAATGTTCTGTCTCTGGTCCACGGTAATGTTCGGTTTCAAGGTAAAGTTCGGTCTCTGGTCCACAGTAATGTTCGATCTCTGGTCCACGGTAATGTTCGATCTCTGGTCCACGATAATGTTCGGTTTCACGGTAATGATCCGTCTCTGGTCCACGATAATGTTCTGTTTCTGTATCACGGTAATGTTCCGTTTCTGGTCCACGATAATTTTGTGTTTCTGTTTCACGGTAATGTTCCGTCTCTGGTCCACGATAATGTTCCGTCTTTGGTCCACGATAATGTTCTGTTTCTGTTTCACGGTAATGTTCCGTTTCTGGTCCACGATAATTTTGTGTTTCTGTTTCACGGTAATGTTCCGTTTCTGGTCCACGATAATGTTCTGTTTCGGTTTCACTGTAATGTTCTGTCTCTGGTCCACGATAATGTTCCGTTTCTGGTCCACGATAATTTTGTGTTTCTGTTTCACGGTAATGTTCCGTTTCTGGTCCACGATAATGTTCTGTTTCGGTTTCACGGTAATGTTCTGTCTCGTGTCCATGATAATGTTCCGTTTCTGGTCCACGATAATGTTCTGTTTCAGTTTCACGGTAATGTTCCGTTTCTGGTCCACGATAATGTTCTGTTTCTGTTTCACGGTAATGTTCCGTTTCTGGTCCATGATAATGTTCTGTTTCACGGTAATGTTCTGTCTCTGGTCCATGGTAATGTTCTGTCTCTGGTCCACGGTAATGTTCGGTTTCAAGGTAAAGTTCGGTCTCTGGTCCACAGTAATGTTCGATCTCTGGTCCACGGTAATGTTCGATCTCTGGTCCACGATAATGTTCGGTTTCACGTTAATGTTCCGTCTCTGGTCCACGATAACGTTCTGTTTCTGTATCACGGTAATGTTCCGTTTCTGGTCCACGATAATGTTCGGTTTCACGATAATGTTCTGTCTCTGGTCCACGGTAATGTTCTGTGTCTGGTCCACAATAATGTTCGGTTTCACGGTAATGTTCCGTCTCTGGTCCACGATAACGTTCTGTTTCTGTATCACGGTAATGTTCCGTTTCTGGTCCACGATAATGTTCGGTTTCACGATAATGTTCTGTCTCTGGTCCACGGTAATGTTCCGTTTCTGGTCCACGATAATGTTCTGTTTCGGTTTCACGGTAATGTTCTGTCTCGTGTCCATGATAATGTTCCGTTTCTGGTCCACGATAATGTTCTGTTTCAGTTTCACGGTAATGTTCCGTTTCTGGTCCACGATAATGTTCTGTTTCTATTTCACGGTAATGTTCCGTTTCTGGTCCATGATAATGTTCTGTTTCATGGTAATGTTCTGTCTCTCGTCCATGGTAATGTTCTGTCTCTGGTCCACGGTAATGTTCGGTTTCAAGGTAAAGTTCGGTCTCTGGTCCACAGTAATGTTCTGTCTCTGGTCCGCGGTAATGTTCTGTCTCTGGTCCACGGTAATGTTCGATCTCTGGTCCACGATAATGTTCGGTTACACGGTAATGTTCCGTCTCTGGTCCACGATAATGTTCTGTTTCGGTTTCACGGTAATGTTCCGTTTCTGGTCCACGATAATGTTCTGTTTCGGTTTCACGGTAATGTTCCGTCTCTGTTCCACGGTAATGTTCCGTCTCTGTTTCACGGTAATTTTCCGTTTCTGGTCCATGATAATTTTCTGATTTACGGTAATGTTCTGTCTCTGGTCCATGGTAATGTTCTGTCTCTGGTCCATGGTAATGTTCTGTCTCTGGTCCACGGTAATGTTCGGTTTCAAGGTAAAGTTCGGTCTCTGGTCCACAGTAATGTTCTGTCTCTGGTCCGCGGTAATGTTCTGTCTCTGGTCCACGGTAATGTTCAATCTCTGGTCCACGATAATGTTCGGTTTCACGGTAATGTTCCGTCTCTCGTCCACGATAATGTTCTGTTTCGGTTTCACGGTAATGTTCCGTTTCTGGTCCACGATAATGTTCTGTTTCGGTTTCACGGTAATGTTCCGTCTCTGGTCCACGGTAATATTCCGTCTCTGGTCCACGATAATGTTGTGTTTCTGTTTCACGGTAATGTTCCGTTTCTGGTCCATGATAATGTTCTGTTTCACGGTAATGTTCTGTCTCTGGTCCACGGTAATGTTCTGTCTCTGGTCCACGGTAATGTTCTTTCTCTGGTCCACGGTAATGTTCGATCTCTGGTCCACGATAATGTTCGGTTTCACGGTAATATTCCGTCTCTGGTCCATGATAATGTTCTGTTTCTGTATCACGGTAATATTCCGTCTCTGGTCCATGATAATGTTCTGTTTCTGTATCATGGTAATGTTCCGTTTCTGGTCCACGATAATGTTCGGTTTCACGGTAATGTTCTGTCTCTGGTCCACGGTAATGTTCTGTGTCTGGTCCACGATAATGTTCGGTTTCACGGTAATGTTCCGTCTCTGGTCCACGATAATGTTCTGTTTCGGTTTCACGGTAATGTTCTGTCTCTGGTCCACGATAATAATCCGTTTCTGGTCCACGATAATTTTGTGTTTCTGTTTCACGGTAATGTTCCGTTTCTGGTCCACGATAATGTTCTGTTTCGGTTTCACGGTAATGTTCTGTCTCGTGTCCATGATAATGTTCCGTTTCTGGTCCACGATAATGTTCTGTTTCAGTTTCACGGTAATGTTCCGTTTCTGGTCCACGATAATGTTCTGTTTCTATTTCACGGTAATGTTCCGTTTCTTGTCCATGATAATGTTCTGTTTCACGGTAATGTTCTGTCTCTGGTCCATGGTAATGTTCTGTCTCTGGTCCACGGTAATGTTCGGTTTCAAGGTAAAGTTCGGTCTCTGGTCCACAGTAATGTTCTGTCTCTGGTCCGCGGTAATGTTCTGTCTCTGGTCCACGGTAATGTTCGATCTCTGGTCCACGATAATGTTCGGTTTCACGGTAATGTTCCGTCTCTGGTCCACGATAATGTTCTGTTTCGGTTTCACGGTAATGTTCCGTTTCTGGTCCACGATAATGTTCTGTTTCGGTTTCACGGTAATGTTCCGTCTCTGGTCCACGGTAATGTTCCGTCTCTGGTCCACGATAATGTTGTGTTTCTGTTTCACGGTAATTTTCCGTTTCTGGTCCATGATAATTTTCTGATTCACGGTAATGTTCTGTCTCTGGTCCATGGTAATGTTCTGTCTCTGGTCCATGGTAATGTTCTGTCTCTGGTCCACGGTAATGTTCGGTTTCAAGGTAAAGTTCGGTCTCTGGTCCACAGTAATGTTCAGTCTCTGGTCCGCGGTAATGTTCTGTCTCTGGTCCACGGTAATGTTCAATCTCTGGTCCACGATAATGTTCGGTTTCACGGTAATGTTCCGTCTCTCGTCCACGATAATGTTCTGTTTCGGTTTCACGGTAATGTTCCGTTTCTGGTCCACGATAATGTTCTGTTTCGGTTTCACGGTAATGTTCCGTCTCTGGTCCACGGTAATGTTCCGTCTCTGGTCCACGATAATGTTGTGTTTCTGTTTCACGGTAATGTTCCGTTTCTGGTCCATGATAATGTTCTGTTTCACGGTAATGTTCTGTCTCTGGTCCACGGTAATGTTCTGTCTCTGGTCCACGGTAATGTTCTGTCTCTGGTCCACGGTAATGTTCGATCTCTGGTCCACGATAATGTCGATTTCACGGTAATATTCCGTCTCTGGTCCATGATAATGTTCTCTTTCTGTTTCACGGTAATGTTCCGTTTCTGGTCCACGATAATTTTGTGTTTCTGTTTCACGGTAATGTTCCGTTTCTGGTCCACGATAATGTTCTGTTTCGGTTTCACGGTAATGTTCTGTCTCTGGTCCACGATAATGTTCCGTTTCTGGTCCACGATAATTTTGTGTTTCTGTTTCACGGTAATGTTCCGTTTCTGGTCCACGATAATGTTCTGTTTCGGTTTCACGGTAATGTTCTGTCTCGTGTCCATGATAATGTTCCGTTTCTGGTCCACGATAATGTTCTGTTTCAGTTTCACGGTAATGTTCCGTTTCTGGTCCACGATAATGTTCTGTTTCTGTTTCACGGTAATGTTCCGTTTCTGGTCCATGATAATGTTCTGTTTCACGGTAATGTTCTGTCTCTGGTCCATGGTAATGTTCTGTCTCTGGTCCACGGTAATGTTCGGTTTCAAGGTAAAGTTCGGTCTCTGGTCCACAGTAATGTTCGATCTCTGGTCCACGGTAATGTTCGATCTCTGGTCCACGATAATGTTCGGTTTCACGGTAATGTTCCGTCTCTGGTCCACGATAATGTTCTGTTTCTGTATCACGGTAATGTTCCGTTTCTGGTCCACGATAATTTTGTGTTTCTGTTTCACGGTAATGTTCCGTCTCTGGTCCACGATAATGTTCCGTCTTTGGTCCACGATAATGTTCTGTTTCTGTTTCACGGTAATGTTCCGTTTCTGGTCCACGATAATGTTCTGTTTCTGTTTCACGGTAATGTTCCGTTTCTGGTCCATGATAATGTTCTGTTTCACGGTAATGTTCTGTCTCTGGTCCATGGTAATGTTCTGTCTCTGGTCCACGGTAATGTTCGGTTTCAAGGTAAAGTTCGGTCTCTGGTCCACAGTAATGTTCGATCTCTGGTCCACGGTAATGTTCGATCTCTGGTCTACGATAATGTTCGGTTTCACTGTAATGTTCCGTCTCTGGTCCACGATAACGTTCTGTTTCTGTATCACGGTAATGTTCCGTTTCTGGTCCACGATAATCTTGTGTTTCTGTTTCACGGTAATGTTCCGTTTCTGGTCCACGATAATGTTCGGTTTCACGGTAATGTTCTGTCTCTGGTCCACGGTAATGTTCTGTGTCTGGTCCACGATAATGTTCGGTTTCACGGTAATGTTCCGTCTCTGGTCCACGATAATGTTCCGTCTTTGGTCAACGATAATGTTCTGTTTCTGTTTCACGGTAATGTTCCGTTTCTGGTCCACGATAATTTTGTGTTTCTGTTTCACGGTAATGTTCCGTTTCTGGTCCACGATAATGTTCTGTTTCGGTTTCACGGTAATGTTCTGTCTCTGGTCCACGATAATGTTCCGTTTCTGGTCCACGATAATTTTGTGTTTCTGTTTCACGGTAATGTTCCGTTTCTGGTCCACGATAATGTTCTGTTTCGGTTTCACGGTAATGTTCTGTCTCGTGTCCATGATAATGTTCCGTTTCTGGTCCACGATAATGTTCTGTTTCAGTTTCACGGTAATGTTCCGTTTCTGGTCCACGATAATGTTCTGTTTCTATTTCACGGTAATGTTCCGTTTCTGGTCCATGATAATGTTCTGTTTCACGGTAATGTTCTGTCTCTGGTCCATGGTAATGTTCTGTCTCTGGTCCACGGTAATGTTCGGTTTCAAGGTAAAGTTCGGTCTCTGGTCCACAGTAATGTTCTGTCTCTGGTCCGCGGTAATGTTCTGTCTCTGGTCCACGGTAATGTTCGATCTCTGGTCCACGATAATGTTCGGTTTCACGGTAATGTTCCGTCTCTGGTCCACGATAATGTTCTGTTTCGGTTTCACGGTAATGTTCCGTTTCTGGTCCACGATAATGTTCTGTTTCGGTTTCACGGTAATGTTCCGTCTCTGGTCCACGGTAATGTTCCGTCTCTGGTCCACGATAATGTTGTGTTTCTGTTTCACGGTAATTTTCCGTTTCTGGTCCATGATAATTTTCTGATTCACGGTAATGTTCTGTCTCTGGTCCATGGTAATGTTCTGTCTCTGGTCCATGGTAATGTTCTGTCTCTGGTCCACGGTAATGTTCGGTTTTAAGGTAAAGTTCGGTCTCTGGTCCACAGTAATGTTCGGTCTCTGGTCCGCGGTAATGTACTGTCTCTGGTCCACGGTAATGTTCAATCTCTGGTCCACGATAATGTTCGGTTTCACGGTAATGTTCCGTCTCTCGTCCACGATAATGTTCTGTTTCGGTTTCACGGTAATGTTCCGTTTCTGGTCCACGATAATGTTCTGTTTCGGTTTCACGGTAAGGTTCCGTCTCTGGTCCACGGTAATGTTCCGTCTCTGGTCCACGATAATGTTGTGTTTCTGTTTCACGGTAATGTTCCGTTTCTGGTCCATGATAATGTTCTGTTTCACGGTAATGTTCTGTCTCTGGTCCACGGTAATGTTCTGTCTCTGGTCCACGGTAATGTTCTGTCTCTGGTCCACGGTAATGTTCGATCTCTGGTCCACGATAATGTTCGGTTTCACGGTAATATTCCGTCTCTGGTCCATGATAATGTTCTGTTTCTGTTTCACGTAATGTTCCGTTTCTGGTCCACGATAATTTTGTGTTTCTGTTTCACGGTAATGTTCCGTTTCTGGTCCACGATAATGTTCTGTTTCGGTTTCACGGTAATGTTCTGTCTCTGGTCCACGATAATGTTCCGTTTCTGGTCCACGATAATTTTGTGTTTCTGTTTCACGGTAATGTTCAGTTTCTGGTCCACGATAATGTTTTGTTTCGGTTTCACGGTAATGTTCTGTCTCGTGTCCATGATAATGTTCCGTTTCTGGTCCACGATAATGTTCTGTTTCAGTTTCACGGTAATGTTCCGTTTCTGGTCCACGATAATGTTATGTTTCTGTTTCACGGTAATGTTCCGTTTCTGGTCCATGTTAATGTTCTGTTTCACGGTAATGTTCTGTCTCTGGTCCATGGTAATGTTCTGTCTCTGGTCCACGGTAATGTTCGGTTTCAAGGTAAAGTTCGGTCTCTGGTCCACAGTAATGTTCGATCTCTGGTCCACGGTAATGTTCGATCTCTGGTCCACGATAATGTTCGGTTTCACGGTAATGTTCCGTCTCTGGTCCACGATAATGTTCTGTTTCTGTATCACGGTAATGTTCCGTTTCTGGTCCACGATAATTTTGTGTTTCTGTTTCACGGTAATGTTCCGTTTCTGGTCCACGATAATGTTCGGTTTCACGGTAATGTTCTGTCTCTGGTCCACGGTAATGTTCTGTGTCTGGTCCACGATAATGTTCGGTTTCACGGTAATGTTCCGTCTCTAGTCCACGATAATGTTCCGTCTTTGGTCCACGATAATGTTCTGTTTCTGATTCACGGTAATGTTCCGTTTCTGGTCCACGATAATTTTGTGTTTCTGTTTCACGGTAATGTTCCGTTTCTGGTCCACGATAATGTTCTGTTTCGGTTTCACGGTAATGTTCTGTCTCTGGTCCACGATAATGTTCCGTTTCTGGTCCACGATAATTTTGTGTTTCTGTTTCACGGTAATGTTCCGTTTCTGGTCCACGATAATGTTCTGTTTCGGTTTCACGGTAATGTTCTGTCTCGTGTCCATGATAATGTTCCGTTTCTGGTCCAAGATAATGTTCTGTTTCAGTTTCACGGTAATGTTCCGTTTCTGGTCCACGATAATGTTCTGTTTCTGTTTCACGGTAATGTTCCGTTTCTGGTCCATGATAATGTTCTGTTTCACGGTAATGTTCTGTCTCTGGTCCATGGTAATGTTCTGTCTCTGGTCCACGGTAATGTTCGGTTTCAAGGTAAAGTTCGGTCTCTGGTCCACAGTAATGTTCGATCTCTGGTCCACGGTAATGTTCGATCTCTGGTCCACGATAATGTTCGGTTTCACGGTAATGTTCCGTCTCTGGTCCACGATAACGTTCTGTTTCTGTATCACGGTAATGTTCCGTTTCTGGTCCACGATAATGTTCGGTTTCACGGTAATGTTCTGTCTCTGGTCCACGGTAATGTTCTGTGTCTGGTCCACGATAATGTTCGGTTTCACGGTAATGTTCCGTCTCTGGTCCACGATAATGTTCCGTCTTTGGTCCACGATAATGTTCTGTTTCTGTTTCACGGTAATGTTCCGTTTCTGGTCCACGATAATTTTGTGTTTCTGTTTCACGGTAATGTTCCGTTTCTGGTCCACGATAATGTTCTGTTTCGGTTTCATGGTAATGTTCTGTCTCTGGTCCACGATAATGTTCCGTTTCTGGTCCACGATAATTTTGTGTTTCTGTTTCACGGTAATGTTCCGTTTCTGGTCCACGATAATGTTCTGTTTCGGTTTCACGGTAATGTTCTGTCTCGTGTCCATGATAATGTTCCGTTTCTGGTCCACGATAATGTTCTGTTTCAGTTTCACGGTAATGTTCCGTTTCTGGTCCACGATAATGTTCTGTTTCTATTTCACGGTAATGTTCCGTTTCTGGTCCATGATAATGTTCTGTTTCACGGTAATGTTCTGTCTCTGGTCCATGGTAATGTTCTGTCTCTGGTCCACGGTAATGTTCGGTTTCAAGGTAAAGTTCGGTCTCTGGTACACAGTAATGTTCTGTCTCTGGTCCGCGGTAATGTTCTGTCTCTGGTCCACGGTAATGTTCGATCTCTGGTCCACGATAATGTTCGGTTTCACGGTAATGTTCCGTCTCTGGTCCACGATAATGTTCTGTTTCGGTTTCACGGTAATGTTCCGTTTCTGGTCCACGATAATGTTCTGTTTCGGTTTCACGGTAATGTTCCGTCTCTGGTCCATGGTAATGTTCCGTCTCTGGTCCACGATAATGTTGTGTTTCTGTTTCACGGTAATTTTCCGTTTCTGGTCCATGATAATTTTCTGATTCACGGTAATGTTCTGTCTCTGGACCATGGTAATGTTCTGTCTCTGGTCCATGGTAATGTTCTGTCTCTGGTCCACGGTAATGTTCGGTTTCAAGGTAAAGTTCGGTCTCTGGTCCACAGTAATGTTCGATCTCTGGTCCACGGTAATGTTCGATCTCTGGTCCACGATAATGTTCGGTTTCACGGTAATGTTCCGTCTCTGGTCCACGATAATGTTCTGTTTCTGTATCACGGTAATGTTCCGTTTCTGGTCCACGATAATTTTGTGTTTCTGTTTCACGGTAATGTTCCGTTTCTGGTCCACGATAATGTTCGGTTTCACGGTAATGTTCTGTCTCTGGTCCACTGTAATGTTCTGTGTCTGGTCCACGATAATGTTCGGTTTCACGGTAATGTTCCGTCTCTGGTCCACGATAATGTTCCGTCTTTGGTCCACGATAATGTTCTCTTTCTGTTTCACGGTAATGTTCCGTTTCTGGTCCACGATAATTTTGTGTTTCTGTTTCACGGTAATGTTCTGTTTCTGGTCCACGATAATGTTCTGTTTCGGTTTCACGGTAATGTTCTGTCTCTTGTCCACGATAATGTTCCGTTTCTGGTCCACGATAATTTTGTGTTTCTGTTTCACGGTAATGTTCCGTTTCTGGTCCACGATAATGTTCTGTTTCGGTTTCACGGTAATGTTCTCTCTCGTGTCCATGATAATGTTCCGTTTCTGGTCCACGATAATGTTCTGTTTCAGTTTCACGGTAATGTTCCGTTTCTGGTCCACGATAATGTTCTGTTTCTGTTTCACGGTAATGTTCCGTTTCTGGTCCATGATAATGTTCTGTTTCACGGTAATGTTCTGTCTCTGGTCCATGGTAATGTTCTGTCTCTGGTCCACGGTAATGTTCGGTTTCAAGGTAAAGTTCGGTCTCTGGTCCACAGTAATGTTCGATCTCTGGTCCACGGTAATGTTCGATCTCTGGTCCACGATAATGTTCGGTTTCACTGTAATGTTCCGTCTCTGGTCCACGATAACGTTCTGTTTCTGTATCACGGTAATGTTCCGTTTCTGGTCCACGATAATTTTGTGTTTCTGTTTCACGGTAATGTTCCGTTTCTGGTCCACGATAATGTTCGGTTTCACGGTAATGTTCTGTCTCTGGTCCACGATAATGTTCCGTTTCTGGTCCACGATAATTTTGTGTTTCTGTTTCACGGTAATGTTCCGTTTCTGGTCCACGATAATGTTCTGTTTCGGTTTCACGGTAATGTTCTGTCTCGTGTCCATGATAATGTTCTGTTTCTGGTCCACGATAATGTTCTGTTTCAGTTTCACGGTAATGTTCCGTTTCTGGTCCACGATAATGTTCTGTTTCTATTTCACGGTAATGTTCCGTTTCTTGTCCATGATAATGTTCTGTTTCACGGTAATGTTCTGTCTCTGGTCCATGGTAATGTTCTGTCTCTGGTCCACGGTAATGTTCGGTTTCAAGGTAAAGTTCGGTCTCTGGTCCACAGTAATGTTCTGTCTCTGGTCCGCGGTAATGTTCTGTCTCTGGTCCACGGTAATGTTCGATCTCTGGTCCACGATAATGTTCGGTTTCACGGTAATGTTCCGTCTCTGGTCCACGATAATGTTCTGTTTCGGTTTCACGGTAATGTTCCGTTTCTGGTCCACGATAATGTTCTGTTTCGGTTTCACGGTAATGTTCCGTCTCTGGTCCACGGTAATGTTCCGTCTCTGGTCCACGATAATGTTGTGTTTCTGTTTCACGGTAATTTTCCGTTTCTGGTCCATGATAATTTTCTGATTCACGGTAATGTTCTGTCTCTGGTCCATGGTAATGTTCTGTCTCTGGTCCATGGTAATGTTCTGTCTCTGGTCCACGGTAATGTTCGGTTTCAAGGTAAAGTTCGGTCTCTGGTCCACAGTAATGTTCAGTCTCTGGTCCGCGGTAATGTTCTGTCTCTGGTCCACGGTAATGTTCAATCTCTGGTCCACGATAATGTTCGGTTTCACGGTAATGTTCCGTCTCTCGTCCACGATAATGTTCTGTTTCGGTTTCACGGTAATGTTCCGTTTCTGGTCCATGATAATGTTCTGTTTCGGTTTCACGGTAATGTTCCGTCTCTGGTCCACGGTAATGTTCCGTCTCTGGTCCACGATAATGTTGTGTTTCTGTTTCACGGTAATGTTCCGTTTCTGGTCCATGATAATGTTCTGTTTCACGGTAATGTTCTGTCTCTGGTCCACGGTAATGTTCTGTCTCTGGTCCACGGTAATGTTCTGTCTCTGGTCCACGGTAATGTTCGATCTCTGGTCCACGATAATGTTCGGTTTCACGGTAATATTCCGTCTCTGGTCCATGATAATGTTCTCTTTCTTTTTCACGGTAATGTTCCGTTTCTGGTCCACGATAATTTTGTGTTTCTGTTTCACGGTAATGTTCCGTTTCTGGTCCACGATAATGTTCTGTTTCGGTTTCACGGTAATGTTCTGTCTCTGGTCCACGATAATGTTCCGTTTCTGGTCCACGATAATTTTGTGTTTCTGTTTCACGGTAATGTTCCGTTTCTGGTCCACGATAATGTTCTGTTTCGGTTTCACGGTAATGTTCTGTCTCGTGTCCATGATAATGTTCCGTTTCTGGTCCACGATAATGTTCTGTTTCAGTTTCACGGTAATGTTCCGTTTCTGGTCCACGATAATTTTCTGTTTCTGTTTCACGGTAATGTTCCGTTTCTGGTCCATGATAATGTTCTGTTTCACGGTAATGTTCGATCTCTGGTCCATGGTAATGTTCTGTCTCTGGTCCACGGTAATGTTCGGTTTCAAGGTAAAGTTCGGTCTCTGGTCCACAGTAATGTTCGATCTCTGGTCCACGGTAATGTTCGATCTCTGGTCCACGATAATGTTCGGTTTCACGGTAATGATCCGTCTCTGGTCCACGATAATGTTCTGTTTCTGTATCACGGTAATGTTCCGTTTCTGGTCCACGATAATTTTGTGTTTCTGTTTCACGGTAATGTTCCGTCTCTGGTCCACGATAATGTTCCGTCTTTGGTCCACGATAATGTTCTGTTTCTGTTTCACGGTAATGTTCCGTTTCTGGTCCACGATAATTTTGTGTTTCTGTTTCACGGTAATGTTCCGTTTCTGGTCCACGATAATGTTCTGTTTCGGTTTCACTGTAATGTTCTGTCTCTGGTCCACGATAATGTTCCGTTTCTGGTCCACGATAATTTTGTGTTTCTGTTTCACGGTAATGTTCCGTTTCTGGTCCACGATAATGTTCTGTTTCAGTTTCACGGTAATGTTCTGTCTCGTGTCCATGATAATGTTCCGTTTCTGGTCCACGATAATGTTCTGTTTCAGTTTCACGGTAATGTTCCGTTTCTGGTCCACGATAATGTTCTGTTTCTGTTTCACGGTAATGTTCCGTTTCTGGTCCATGATAATGTTCTGTTTCACGGTAATGTTCTGTCTCTGGTCCATGGTAATGTTCTGTCTCTGGTCCACGGTAATGTTCGGTTTCAAGGTAAAGTTCGGTCTCTGGTCCACAGTAATGTTCGATCTCTGGTCCACGGTAATGTTCGATCTCTGGTCCACGATAATGTTCGGTTTCACGGTAATGTTCCGTCTCTGGTCCACGATAACGTTCTGTTTCTGTATCACGGTAATGTTCCGTTTCTGGTCCACGATAATGTTCGGTTTCACGATAATGTTCTGTCTCTGGTCCACGGTAATGTTCTGTGTCTGGTCCACAATAATGTTCGGTTTCACGGTAATGTTCCGTCTCTGGTCCACGATAACGTTCTGTTTCTGTATCACGGTAATGTTCCGTTTCTGGTCCACGATAATGTTCGGTTTCACGATAATGTTCTGTCTCTGGTCCACGGTAATGTTCCGTTTCTGGTCCACGATAATGTTCTGTTTAGGTTTCACGGTAATGTTCTGTCTCGTGTCCATGATAATGTTCCGTTTCTGGTCCACGATAATGTTCTGTTTCAGTTTCACGGTAATGTTCCGTTTCTGGTCCACGATAATGTTCTGTTTCTATTTCACGGTAATGTTCCGTTTCTGGTCCATGATAATGTTCTGTTTCACGGTAATGTTCTGTCTCTGGTCCATGGTAATGTTCTGTCTCTGGTCCACGGTAATGTTCGGTTTCAAGGTAAAGTTCGGTCTCTGGTCCACAGTAATGTTCTGTCTCTGGTCCGCGGTAATGTTCTGTCTCTGGTCCACGGTAATGTTCAATCTCTGGTCCACGATAATGTTCGGTTTCACGGTAATGTTCCGTCTCTCGTCCACAATAATGTTCTGTTTCGGTTTCACGGTAATGTTCCGTTTCTGGTCCACGATAATGTTCTGTTTCGGTTTCACGGTAATGTTCCGTCTCTGGTCCACGGTAATATTCCGTCTCTGGTCCACGATAATGTTGTGTTTCTGTTTCACGGTAATGTTCCGTTTCTGGTCCATGATAATGTTCTGTTTCACGGTAATGTTCTGTCTCTGGTCCACGGTAATGTTCTGTCTCTGGTCCACGGTAATGTTCTTTCTCTGGTCCACGGTAATGTTCGATCTCTGGTCCACGATAATGTTCGGTTTCACGGTAATATTCCGTCTCTGGTCCATGATAATGTTCTGTTTCTGTATCACGGTAATGTTCCGTCTCTGGTCCATGATAATGTTCTGTTTCTGTATCATGGTAATGTTCCGTTTCTGGTCCACGATAATGTTCGGTTTCACGGTAATGTTCTGTCTCTGGTCCACGGTAATGTTCTGTGTCTGGTCCACGATAATGTTCGGTTTCACGGTAATGTTCCGTCTCTGGTCCACGATAATCTTCTGTTTCGGTTTCACGGTAATGTTCTGTCTCTGGTCCACGATAATGTTCCGTTTCTGGTCCACGATAATTTTGTGTTTCTGTTTCACGGTAATGTTCCGTTTCTGGTCCACGATAATGTTCTGTTTCGGTTTCACGGTAATGTTCTGTCTCGTGTCCATGATAATGTTCCGTTTCTGGTCCACGATAATGTTCTGTTTCAGTTTCACGGTAATGTTCCGTTTCTGGTCCACGATAATGTTCTGTTTCTATTTCACGGTAATGTTCCGTTTCTTGTCCATGATAATGTTCTGTTTCACGGTAATGTTCTGTCTCTGGTCCACGGTAATGTTCTGTGTCTGGTCCACGATAATGTTCGGTTTCACGGTAATGTTCCGTCTCTAGTCCACGATAATGTTCCGTCTTTGGTCCACGATAATGTTCTGTTTCTGTTTCACGGTAATGTTCCGTTTCTGGTCCACGATAATTTTGTGTTTCTGTTTCACGGTAATGTTCCGTTTCTGGTCCACGATAATGTTCTGTTTCGGTTTCACGGTAATGTTCTGTCTCTGGTCCACGATAATGTTCCGTTTCTGGTCCACGATAATTTTGTGTTTCTGTTTCACGGTAATGTTCCGTTTCTGGTCCACGATAATGTTCTGTTTCGGTTTCACGGTAATGTTCTGTCTCGTGTCCATGATAATGTTCCGTTTCTGGTCCAAGATAATGTTCTGTTTCAGTTTCACGGTAATGTTCCGTTTCTGGTCCACGATAATGTTCTGTTTCTGTTTCACGGTAATGTTCCGTTTCTGGTCCATGATAATGTTCTGTTTCACGGTAATGTTCTGTCTCTGGTCCATGGTAATGTTCTGTCTCTGGTCCACGGTAATGTTCGGTTTCAAGGTAAAGTTCGGTCTCTGGTCCACAGTAATGTTCGATCTCTGGTCCACGGTAATGTTCGATCTCTGGTCCACGATAATGTTCGGTTTCACGGTAATGTTCCGTCTCTGGTCCACGATAACGTTCTGTTTCTGTATCACGGTAATGTTCCGTTTCTGGTCCACGATAATGTTCGGTTTCACGGTAATGTTCTGTCTCTGGTCCACGGTAATGTTCTGTGTCTGGTCCACGATAATGTTCGGTTTCACGGTAATGTTCCGTCTCTGGTCCACGATAATGTTCCGTCTTTGGTCCACGATAATGTTCTGTTTCTGTTTCACGGTAATGTTCCGTTTCTGGTCCACGATAATTTTGTGTTTCTGTTTCACGGTAATGTTCCGTTTCTGGTCCACGATAATGTTCTGTTTCGGTTTCATGGTAATGTTCTGTCTCTGGTCCACGATAATGTTCCGTTTCTGGTCCACGATAATTTTGTGTTTCTGTTTCACGGTAATGTTCCGTTTCTGGTCCACGATAATGTTCTGTTTCGGTTTCACGGTAATGTTCTGTCTCGTGTCCATGATAATGTTCCGTTTCTGGTCCACGATAATGTTCTGTTTCAGTTTCACGGTAATGTTCCGTTTCTGGTCCACGATAATGTTCTGTTTCTATTTCACGGTAATGTTCCGTTTCTGGTCCATGATAATGTTCTGTTTCACGGTAATGTTCTGTCTCTGGTCCATGGTAATGTTCTGTCTCTGGTCCACGGTAATGTTCGGTTTCAAGGTAAAGTTCGGTCTCTGGTACACAGTAATGTTCTGTCTCTGGTCCGCGGTAATGTTCTGTCTCTGGTCCACGGTAATGTTCGATCTCTGGTCCACGATAATGTTCGGTTTCACGGTAATGTTCCGTCTCTGGTCCACGATAATGTTCTGTTTCGGTTTCACGGTAATGTTCCGTTTCTGGTCCACGATAATGTTCTGTTTCGGTTTCACGGTAATGTTCCGTCTCTGGTCCATGGTAATGTTCCGTCTCTGGTCCACGATAATGTTGTGTTTCTGTTTCACGGTAATTTTCCGTTTCTGGTCCATGATAATTTTCTGATTCACGGTAATGTTCTGTCTCTGGACCATGGTAATGTTCTGTCTCTGGTCCATGGTAATGTTCTGTCTCTGGTCCACGGTAATGTTCGGTTTCAAGGTAAAGTTCGGTCTCTGGTCCACAGTAATGTTCGATCTCTGGTCCACGGTAATGTTCGATCTCTGGTCCACGATAATGTTCGGTTTCACGGTAATGTTCCGTCTCTGGTCCACGATAATGTTCTGTTTCTGTATCACGGTAATGTTCCGTTTCTGGTCCACGATAATTTTGTGTTTCTGTTTCACGGTAATGTTCCGTTTCTGGTCCACGATAATGTTCGGTTTCACGGTAATGTTCTGTCTCTGGTCCACTGTAATGTTCTGTGTCTGGTCCACGATAATGTTCGGTTTCACGGTAATGTTCCGTCTCTGGTCCACGATAATGTTCCGTCTTTGGTCCACGATAATGTTCTCTTTCTGTTTCACGGTAATGTTCCGTTTCTGGTCCACGATAATTTTGTGTTTCTGTTTCACGGTAATGTTCTGTTTCTGGTCCACGATAATGTTCTGTTTCGGTTTCACGGTAATGTTCTGTCTCTTGTCCACGATAATGTTCCGTTTCTGGTCCACGATAATATTGCTGTTTCTGTTTCACGGTAATGTTCCGTTTCTGGTCCACGATAATGTTC